>JASPKZ010005276.1:642500-1014705 GCA_030220185.1 Diploptera punctata | reverse complement strand
TAGTAAAACTTACAGCCTACTGCAGAATTGTTTGGCAGAAATGAAAATTATATGCTCAACCTCACTGCTGTTTGGGAGAATACTCGTTCATGCTATATTTGATACTTTGATGATGAGAAAAAATGCTGGCCTACCTCCAATCAACCGTTTACTATTTCACAAAGCACTGCTTCAAGTTTCCTACATTTCAATTCTGTAATCTGTTCACAGAGTAAAAGACTGTCCTCAGGCAGCAAGAACGAACTGACAGCTACCTGACTACAGAAAAATTCCAATATTGTTATTCTACTTATTCATCTAGGCTCATGATCTTGTTCTGGGGGACAAAAACTCCATCGAACTTGACACTCTGTGGACTCATCATCCAATTATTTGCTTTTATAAAGATACTGAAAAATTTTCACTTGTCTACCACATTACATTGTCAAAAATTACACAAATACATTCATTTCAAAAAATATTTTAATGAATTCCTAGAACTTTTATTGAAAAAAAAATACGGAATTTGAAAGTTGAAAAATATGGAGGAGTAATGAATTTTCACTAAATATGAACATTTTGTTAAAATATTATGAAATATGAAGTTTTTTGTTGGTCTTATTTGATTCTGCATATCATAAAATGTAAAGATACTTAACCTCAGCGCTCTCTGACAAATAGTTTAAAACATGAAATTTTATATATAATTCCTCTCTCTATTTATAACAAATAAGAGAAAGTTTGAATTTCATATAATAAACATCGCATATACTTTTTAATTTTGGTGTGTGCGTGTATTATACCGTACATATATTTCCACAAAACTATTACTACGTGTAGGCCTAATTACATTGAATTGTTATAATATTAAACAAACTTCAAAGAAATAAAAATAATATTAAAATGAATACCACAAAATGGAAACCAACCCAATTTATTTAAGACTTTTTATTTTGGTGTGTGCGTGAATTATACCGTACATATATTTCACAAAAACTATTACTACGTGTAGGCCTAATTACATTGAATTGTTATAATATTAAACAAACTTCAAAGAAATAAAAATAATATTAAAATGAATAACACGAAATGGAAACTAACCCAATTTATTTAAAACTACGTACATCTACACTAATTTATAATATTGAAAATAAACTATAATATAGTATAAAATTAATTATATCAGAATTGAAAAACATTGATGCAGTATGGATAAATAATGAAAAGCAGACGAATTTTGCTATGGGAAATAAGAAAACATAAGAAAGATGATGCGCGGATACCCAATTCAGCCAACATAATACGGAGGGAAATTGGAATTCATTACCAAACAAACTGAAAAGTTAAGTTAAAACCGGTATACGCAACTGGCGGTTAAAAAGCAGGTGGTACAACGCATATTGACTTTGTACTCCTGCTAGCCTTAAGCGTCCAGATGACTAACTGGGGAGTTACCTGAAGTTCGTACAACCGGCCCTTAACCACACAACATGCTAGCCAATTAAAGGCGTGTCCTATGGTTAATTAATTACCACTGTTATATATATATATTTATTGTAAAAGACACAGAGTATTAGGTAACTTAAATGTTTCATATATTCCTGATGTTAAGCTTTTATGAGGTTCTGTTTTCAGTTTCCTGTCCTTTGTAATTTGAGTTAACCTTCCCCTATTTGGCACTGATATGGAGCAGTGGACTTCTAGCAGCCGTGTACTTCGAGGGTTCGGCCGACCCCGAGTATTCGCTGATCTAGAATTGCATCCTCAACATGAATTGCAGTAAATGGGATGCCTGAGCGGGATTGCGATCCGGCAATCCAACATTCCTGACGTCACCTGGAACACCACGGAGTTCAGCTATGGCGTCTGTAGCATTTTACAGGAGTCATGAATACAGCGCCTTGATAGCTGATGGAGTAGGTTTGTGTGGTGGACAAATTATGGGAAACGATAGAAGATTGTGGATATTCTTCAGCCTGATCCTGTTGTGAACTGTCCCCTTACCCTCCCGACGTGGGATTACACCATGTTGTATTCACTAAAAAAGTGAACTTTTTTTGTGAACATTTGACGGTTTCATTTTGGTGTTGTGCTGACTCTCTTTTTTCTTTTTGGAGGGGCCCAGAGGGGGCGATATTGTACCGAAATCAAGATTTCGATACTGGGATTACGTCATGCTGCGCAACCATCGCGTTTTCATTTCGTGTGTGATCTATGTGAACAGTGCCAAATGCTCTCTTACCTACCCCTTCCCTTCCTAGTACGCTCCGTGCCCTATCGCGCATTCTCCCCTCTCCTTGTGAACTCTCATAAAGAGCTGTTTTCTCACATCAGATCATCATCTGTTTATCTACAGTACGAGTCTGGTCGATTAGCTCAGAAGAGCTGGTTTGGTTTATTAGTCCTTCAGGCCAGGGTGGGGCCGCAAGGACCGTATACCCCAACCCTAGGCAGGACTAGTGTGAGTGTCATGTTGTACGTATGTTTGTTTATATTATTTCTGTATAGA
Organism: Diploptera punctata; assembly: GCA_030220185.1. Classification (NCBI taxonomy): domain Eukaryota; kingdom Metazoa; phylum Arthropoda; class Insecta; order Blattodea; family Blaberidae; genus Diploptera; species Diploptera punctata. The sequence goes on along the minus strand of JASPKZ010005276.1, from coordinate 1,012,217 downwards.
TGACCAATGATAGTATTATTTTCTTTGTTAAATTAATGATTTATTCATTTATTTTCAATGTTATATCTGACTATCTTTTTGACTCGCATTAAAGCTTTAGTTGTCTATTTTACTTACTTATGCCTATACATTTAGCAGCTAGCCTATGTCAGATATGAAAGTAAAATTCCAAAGCTTACTCAAGCGTGTGTGAGTTCCTCTTTCCTTAAAGCTTCGGCGATTATAGCTTGTAGCTCACTGCACATCACATGTTTGATAATTTATTAAGGAAAGTTGAATTAATATTAGCCTTTCATGGGCCCGGGAAAAGATATCTTAATTTGAGCAATCTATGTTTTCTATTCAAAATATTTATCAACAACAATGGTTTGATCCAGCACCAACACGCGGTGTAATCTTTGGTAGTAGATCGCGTGGTTAAAGGGTTCAAGTCCCGGTGCAATAATTCTAATAATAAGACCTCGGAAGGAACTCGTGAATGAAGAAAGAAGAACTGGAATGAGAACAAGTGGACTGGAATACATGGAGTGGATGGATAGAGACGAGTGGAGAAGGAAAATAAAACTTTTGGCACAGGATGGTATGTAAATATAGAACATCTGTATATAAATAAAAATAATAATAACGGCCTATAATTTTATCAAGTAATTGGTTTGATAAAGAAATTGTAAAATATAGTATAATATTTTTCTCTCAAGACGTTTTCTTTCCCCACTTCCACACCTCATTCGTGTCACATATCTTTCCCATGGCAGTTATTAATAATAATAATTATTATACCACGGTACTCGTGAAGACTCGTGAATGAGAAATAAGAACTGGAATGAGAACAAGAGGACAGGATGGCATGGGGTGGATGATTAGAGACGAGTGGAGAAGGAAAATAAAATGTAGGTACAAATGATGTGTAAACATTGAACATATATATATATATATATATATATATATATATATAGATATATAAAAATAAAAATAATAATGATGACCTATAATTTTATCAAATAATTGGTTGGTAAAGAAATTGTAAAATATAAAATAATAATAAAAATATAACTAGAACATGGTTATATACCGTGTTGCATTACAATAACGACGTTTTAATATCACGGGCGAAGGCTACAATACTGTAGTGGTCTCGCATTGGTGAGAATAGATTTGCGAGTCACCGACCAGCGCAGTCTGGACCGACATTCCAGAGATCTCTACGAGTCTCTACTCCCCCTCTCGGGTAACATCGATGGTAGAAACTTTCTCCCCGCCTATATATCTCTGGCGAAGGCAGGAAGATAGTGAGTCGTGTTTGTGATAGCGATAGTTGAAATGTATAAAAGAAAGAATTGTAGTGAACACGTTCATCAAAAACTGAAAAAAATTGTGAACATAAATATGAATCAAGATTATTGTTAGTGCAAATAGTGAGTAAATTGCTCCTGGTAATTTGTAGAAGTGAATAAGTGATTGTGGAATATTCAACGACCTCTTTGAGTGATTATTTACAATGAATTTACGTGAAAACAAACCCCCGCAACTGCTACAATTCTGTATTGTCTAAAGAAATATATAATGAGCTTTTTTTAACTGTATTTTGAGTCGGGCGGTCTGTGATATAAGAGGGGAGGGAATTCCAGAGTCGATGTTCGATATAGAGTAACGGCTAGAGTTAAATTTTCACACTATCGTATGTTTAAGTTATGGTTGGAAGAGAGTGAATGGAAGCTAGTAGAAATATACAGGAGAAATATAGAGGAGAATATGTTGTATAAGAAGCAGAGGCAATGTATCTTTCTCAATAATCAGAAAACCAACCAAAATACTATCAAATGCTTTCTAAGTACCAACTAATGCGCATGCACTGGGACCTAGCCACCCTATAACCCAACTATCTTCGCCGCCAGCCGAGGATCTGGTCCCTCGATGACCGTAAATCCACAGACGAAGATAATGAAAGCACTGGACGAAAGATGGCACAGGGAATTGCAAGCGATATAATGACATACTACTTGAGAATAAAGGAATAGTCATAACGTATGAAATATTCATTTCGTCTGTGGATTATACCAGCTACTGGATGGTTACCGCTTTCATCTCCACCATTCTACTAATACAAAAACACTCAGTTAACACTAGTACACATAAATAATTAAATCACACAACACCAATTTCGGAAATCAAACATACACCAATAAGCAATACACTAACACCACTACTGCTAGAGGACCGACGTAGTTCCTTGAGGCTCAGTACCATTTCATACCTACAACATCACTGCTGTTCACCGCTTCAAACAGATTATATAACCATTCAACACCACTCACCGTCTGCCATTTTTAACACTCATCACACCATTTGACGTAATATTTCGGACACCCAATTCAAAATTAGCGGAAGTTAAAAGGCTCAGCGTTGGAACCCGCCGTGTTTGTAATGAAATGTATAATTCAGCCAAAGGGAAGCTGTAGCCACTTGCCTAGTGCCGCATTCAGCTTTTCTCACCGAGATAGATATGACCGCCATTGTCTTCCAATTGGAACCAAGTACTACATTTCAAGTCCTGGAGTTTATTTTATCTGATTTACGGAGGTTCCATACGTAACGTACACTATATTCTGAAACTCGCTATATGTCATAGGAATAAAACTAGAAAGATATTCTTTCGAAACACGTTCATTAGGAGGGGATTTTACCTGAAGGTTGTAATAATACAAATCACTGTATGCTCCTGCTAACTAACTCACTGGCACTACTGAACCCCGTAGGTTCATGGCCGCGCGGACATAAGCTATCCATACATCCCTGATCCTGAGCTAATGTTTCCAATCATTCCCTGTATAATCTTTTTCGTCAAATCATAGTTAATGTTATTCTCCCACTCTCATTCTTTGGTCTACCCAACTGGGCGTTTTCCTTCTGGTTTTCCTACAAGAAGCTTCCATGCAAATATTTCAGTTTCCCATTCGTGCCACATGTCCTGCCCCTCGCAGTCTACGAGACTTATTATTCTTATTATATCTGCCCTCCTATAAAGACCATGTAGTTCACTGTTAAATAGTCTTCTCCATTCACCTGTTTGCTCATCCCTCTTTGGTCCAAAATGTTTCCTAGGAACTTTATTCTCAAATACTCGTAATCTCGCTTCCTCCCTTAAATTAAGAGTCCATGTTTCGCATCCATATAATATAACAAGTAGAATAATAGTTTTATATATTTTCAGTTTAACGTTTTTTGAAAGGAGTTGGGACATCAAGAGTCTCTGTAATGCATAATAGTAGGCTACGCATTTCCAGAATTGAATCTATGTTTAATTTCTTTGTGCATCTCATTCCAATGTGTGATTATTGTTCCTAGGTATTTGCATTCAGCCACTGTAGCTGCTGCTATGTTTATTATTCTCCAAAAGAAACAGTATGGACCCCACATACCATTTATTCAATAAAAGAAAAATTAATCCCGTAAACCAGGAAATTAGGACCTTATATTCGACTTGCTGATGAATCAACTTATTTTACGGAGTTCCTCCGCGAAGGACTATATTTCGTTCTTCCTTTAATTTAACCTTGAATTTTGCAGTTAAATTTACGTGTCCCACACCTTGCGGACAGTAAAGGGACGCTACCATATACCATATATAACGTTTGATTACACTACAGTCATCGAGGTTCTTCCCATTGAGTGATGTGCTCAACACCATATCCACCTCCAAGATAATACGAACATTTAATACAAAACACGCCTTTAATTTATACATTCATACTAAACAATGAGAATATGTCCACCGCTGTGGTCTCGAGCTAACGTGCTGCCCTATGTCACGCAGGGGACCCGGGTTCGATCCCCAATCGGGAACACATTTCCTGGGGTGATGGTATTTTTCGGAGTTTTTTCCTCACCTGCAAGACAAATGTGAGAAAACGTTAGGGCCAAAACGTTCCCCGAATATCACCTGGCCATCATTAAGATATTCATTAAGTTTAAAGCTTAGGATTAACACCTCTCTTAGTGCATCATTACCATCATGAGCACCTATCATATATGATAGGGTCAGCGTAACTCCGTCTCTCCCCACGCGCCCCAACCTCGGGTTACAGAAGTAGGTTAAAGTAACGCCATGTCAGGAGAGAATACCAGAATGTCGAAATTACACATGTGGTGTCATTGAACAAAAAAAAATGCGAATATTAAAGGATGATTAAGATTGCCAAATTATGTTTCGAGGATAATTTTTGGCCTATAATATTTCTCCTTATTTTGCTCTACAGGCGAGAAAAAAAAAAAGTTCACCAGGAAGCATGTCCGGGCGGGGATCGAACTGCTGCATCAAATACAAGCATTAGGTGGTAGAATAACATTAATGATGATGTGATGGAGGTGAATTTTTATAGAGAATGTTAGAAAACATTAGCCCAGGATTGGGATGTAATGGTTGATACATTATGTCCATGTTTTCGACAGTCCTTTTAAAGTATTAGATGAAGGTAACTATAACTATGTATATATATATATATATATATATCTAATTATCCTTCGGTAGACATCCTCAGTGTTTGTTGCTTGCTCTCTGTGAACTTTCTCAGGCTGAATGCTGCAAACTGGTTACACACTGTTGTTTATGAACACATATGATATTGTAATTAATTATTTAATATTATTTGAACCGAAAGTGCGTTTTTCGGCTCATTACTGCAGCGTCGGTTATCCTCCCTAGACTGTGAGATTCATGAAAACTATTCCAATATTCCTTTCTCTAATGCATCTACCCCCACTCTCCTCCTCTTTACCTCTCCTGGTGCGCTGTTCCTACGCGCATCTCCCCTACTACCTCGGAACCTTCAAATACGTTATGCACAGCGAGAACGTTATCATTCATTTCATTCATTCATCTATCCATTCCGGGATGGGATCGGACTTTTAAGTGGACAAGGTTGTCTGAGCCGCGAGTGGGCGAGTTTTGTTGGTCCTGAAGACCGGGGAAAGAAGCGCCCTGGCTTGGACTCTAGCATGAATGTGGTATGTGGTATGATGTGGTTATTTGGTCAATGTAAGAGTATGATTTATTTTATTCACTTTCTTTTTCTTTTTGAATGATCAAATGTTTTATCTTGGTTATGTTTTTTACTTCAGACTTCTTGTTTACATAAATATCATTTTAAATACTTAAATGTTCAAAGTGTTTTTATGTGCATGTGGCTGTTTATATTCCTATACGGAAACTCACTCAGTTAAGCAGATAAGATCCATTCCAGCTCCCTTTATTTTTTCTGTCTAGCTTTCCTGATTGATAATTATAAGTGAAAACACTCATTTAAAGTCACTCTGTTGTTTTGAGAAATGTTATTGAGTTATGCTAAAACGCTTAGGTAAGAAAGATGAATCAATCCTTGCCTCCTATGGGCCCGGGGCAAGTGCTTTGTGATTAATAACCTTGGAGGGAATCAGATCTATGCTAGTATATAACAACATAACCAAAAGACTCCAGAGGGGCCGAATGTATGCCGTATGAGGTTTAACACCCGCAACAATTTTATAGATTATATTAATTATTCAAGCAAAGTCTGTTGAAATAAGTTTAGACATGATAAAGTTCAGAACAAAGTTTTCCTTAGCTAACTGTAAATCTCTACATTTAGACTATGGGATGCACTACTGTTAGAGCTGTAGTTATTTAGTACAGTCAGAGAGTGGAAAGTTTAGTCAAGTTGAGTATATAACCGTGGGGAAGTGATGGCCTCCTGGCTGTGTGTGCAACCAAGAGGTGCTGATGGGTGAAGTAAGTTAAAATTTTTTCTTAACAAATGGCCAGGATTTTTGGAAGGGAATCAAGTACTAAATTAACTATTTTAATACTATATTTTCAAGGGATAGTAGAATTTTAAATAATGTAGATTAGGGTAGATTTATTATCCCACATCTCCCGTTCTCAAACTCCAAGAAGTTAGGTATAAGGTTTCATAATAAAAGCTTAGAGTAGTTATTTAGGGCTAGACAGTTAGGTTTATTGTAATCATCATATTTTAGTAATAAAATAGCGGAAATTAAGAATCCCACTTGTTTATTTCAAAACACGTATGCATATATAACTGTACTACATCCTTATACTAACGCTCGGCTAGAATGAACACGCTACCAGATTTTCCAAGTCCCGAAGGTCCTTTAAGCCTAAGAAAACCAGCAGTTCATAACACACTGGAAAAGTTCCCAGTATTTATACATAGAAACTGCGGGATCGTCATGGGTGCCCCTGCACGGTGGCTTAATCTGCACAGAAGGAACCTTTTCTTCTTTCTTAATTCTTCAATATATGTTGTTGTTTGTTGTTTTCAAATGCTGGGCCTTGGCAATAAAGCCATTAGCGTTCTTCCTCTCCAATATTTCCTCTATGGTGGAATCCAACAGGTAATTCTTCACAGGTTTGGTAGATTGTTCTCATTCACTTCTTCGTCTTTGTTGCATAGAGGACAATTTGGATTCGTATATATTCCTAATTTATATAAAGTTTGGCCAAATAGTCATGTTCTGCAAGCAGTCTAAATTTTGCTACTGTAGTTTTACGTGGAATTTCTGGAATAATATCTGGCTTCTTTACTAAAATATTCCATTTTTTGTCTTTGGCTTTATTACATAGGTCATTCTTCAAATATAATTTCTTTAATAGTGAGAATATTTCCAGCGCCCAAACATTCTGCATCCGCCAACTGTGGAATTCACAGAGGGCAAGCACAGTCACCTGAAGATGTATATCACAGAGGTGGAAGAAAATCTGGTGTAGTTCCAGCTCTGGTTCTCGGTCATGCAGCCCGAAATATATTCAAAGAATCAACATCCGTTGAAAGCCTAAAAAAATTCAGAAGTAAAATTACTGGATTGCAGAAGTTAAAAAGAGATATCAGTGTAATAAAATGGCAAAAAACAATGGCAAGCGTTTTAAACTGAAAATATATAATTTGCTCAAACACTTTGAAAGGTTGGACTTCGATTTCTTTACCGTGTATCCTCAATGTTAAACTATAAAGATAAGAAGTGGGAGGAAGCCTGGAATTTGGTGGGAACGTTTATGATTGGAATAATACATCTGGCATCGAATAATGCAATCTCTGTAGACCACTGGAAAAATGAGATCTAAAACACAGTCAGGAAATAAGCTGATGTATCAAATTAATTATTTTGTTAACTGTGAAAATAATTACGAATAAAAATAAATGCATGTTGATTTGACAACATGTAACGCAATGTAAAAGTTGAACTGTTCCACCCGTCAATACATTTTTGTTTTATTTGGTTGCGGTATGTTTCGTGAATCACAACAAACCTCAAAACTGTTATTCTGTTTTAACAAATTCAATTAATTCTTTTCAAACGATTATCGTCTACAATTAAATATACGACTAAACATAATCTACTGACAAATTTCAGAATCAAACACTTTCAAAATTCATTTAAAAGCACCGTTGAGGTTATGTAATAATATGTTAAATATAAAATTGGTACCTGGTAAGTCAGACATCCTCAACTAAATTATTTAGTTAAATAATTTATTTGAGGACGACTGACATAACAGGTACCAATTTTATATTTAGCATCAAATTTCAGAATTTGTTCAGGTTTGAGTGGTTTTAATATTTTATAACTTTATAAACACATATAAAATGTATTTATTAAACAAAACTATATCAAAGTTTAATTGATTTTCATAAATACTTATTTAAATCAATATTCATGACAGCTATTGGATACTCTGTGTCTTATTTATATGTATGCCACAAATTTTATTACTTATATAACAAATTAATCAAGAGCAATGTTAAAAATTTACTTTTTTCATAAATGTAAACTGAGAGAGAAGATTAATGACCTTAAATGAATGCCAAAAATATGAACATTAGATAATAAGAGCAGGGATTTGGATAGAGAAGAAAGGGTTTTCAGGCTAGAACAAATATAATTAAGAATGAAAATGTGGATATGATTACAGATTCCACAGATATATTAAATAGATGGAAAAGTTACTTTAACATCAATTATTAAATGTGACTTACAGGACAGTAAATTAAAGAAATGGCGATAGAAAAATTGAAGATGTATAAAGCATCAGGTTCGGATGAGATCCCAGCAGAACTGATAAAATCAGGGGAGAAAAGTTGATGGACAAGATACGCTGGTTGCTTAGTATGATTTGGGAAAAAGAAGCTCTTCCAGATGAAGGAAGGATCAATATCGTACCAATTTATAAGAAAGGAGATAAAACTGATTGCAAGCAACTAGGGCATCTCATACTTTTAACTTCGTACAAAATTCTAACAAATATATTAGTAAGCAGACTTACTCCCTATATTGATGACATACTAGGAGATCATCAATGTGCATTTAGAGGAAACAGGTCTACAACAGATCAGATTTTTAGTATAAGACAGATTTTAGAGAAGAAATGGGAATATAATGGTACTGTACATCAACTATACGTAGACTTCAAAAAAGCATATGATTCAATTAAGAAGGAGAAGTTATATAGTATCCTGCTGGAGTTCGGAATTCCTAAAAAAGTTAGTTAGACTTATACGAATGTGTCTAAATGACACAAAGAGTAGGGTGCGTGTAGGTAAACAGTTTTTCGGACATTTTTTGAAATCCAGAATGGGTTGAAGCAAGGAGATGCACTATCTCCTCTATTATTTCATTTTGTATTAGAGCATGCCATTAAATCTTTAGAGAATGAGAAGGCTTACAACTGAATGGTATTAATAAGCTGTTAGTTTATGCTGATGATGTAGTATTATTGGCCGATAGCGAGGAGATACTAAAGGACAACACGCACATACTATTGAGTAACACTAAGAAATTAGGACTGGAAGTAAATATCAATAAAACTAAATATATGGTCACACATAGAAATTCATTATAGTAATGAAAATTGACAGCTTATGACAAATGAGGGAAAGTTTGAGGAAGTGGCTGAATTAAAATACCTAGAACAATAATCACAAATAGGAATGAGATGCAGAAAGAAATTAAACATAGGTTCAATTCTGGAAATGCGTGCTATTATGCATTGCAGAGACTCTTGATATCCCAACTCCTTTAAAAACGTTAAACTGAAAATATATAAAACTATTATTCTACCAGTTATATTATATGGGTGCGAAACATGGACTCTTACTTTAAGGGAGGAAAGGAGATTGCAAGTATTTGAGAATAAAGTACTTAGGAAAATTTTTATTTAATTAATAATTAAAAAATTAATAAATACGGGTTTTCATCAAGTAAACACCCAACTCAATTGATTACTTAGGAAAATGTTTGGGCCAAAGAGAGATGAACAGACAGGTGAATGGAGATGACTACATAACATTGAATTACATGGTCTTTATTGGAAGCCAGATATTATGAGAACAGTTAAGTCTCGTAGGCTGCGATGGGAATGAAATATATGCATGGAAGCTTCTTGTAGGAAAACCAGAGGGAAAAAAGCCCAGTTGGTAGATCAAGAATGAAGTAGGAGAATAACATTAACTATGATTTGAGGGAAGTAGATTATACACGGGATTATTTGAAAACACTGGCTCAGGATAGGGGTATATGGGAGCCTATATCCGCGCGGCCATGAACCTACGGTTTGATAGTGCCAGTTAGTAGTTAGTTAGTTAATAAATTTAAAACAGCGATTCATTTAAAATCAAATTGAGAATTCAATAGTTTATTGCTTTTCTTTAATTTATTTATTTTTAAAATTTATAAAAAAAGATCTAGCTTTTTTTTCCTTGTTTGCAGGCAACTAAAACTTTAAAATTTGAATTAAAACAAGTGATCACATCGAAGTAAGATTTAGCGTATTTTTAAGTATCTAGAGTTTCTACCATATGCTGTCATATGTTCTTTAATTATTTTATTTATGAGATAAAAAATATGGATTTTCATCAAGTAAACGCCCAGATCAATTGATTACACATAAATCTATTAGCATAGACATACGAGATAAATAACGCCTATGTTATATGCCTCAAACTGAAAAACCCTCTGTAAGGGTAATGTAGTGCTTGTGAAGTCTGAGGTCAGGTGAGCGTGTTTTGAGTCAGAAGTACGATACATTTCAGAAAATGCTAATTACGTTTATCAAAATAGTAAGACTGAACGTGGCGGCTTGAAGGTCAACGTTTATTAATTAATTTATACAATTTCATTTTCTGCACTTGTACTAGCCCTACCACCTGATTTGTTTTCGTTCGTTCCCTCCCTAAAGTGGATTCTTCAGCGTAGATATAACTAGACACCGGATGTTAGGGAAAATGCCTACAGTTATTTATTATAGATATTGTAAAAGTGACTTCATATAAGTTCATACCAACGACCCTAGAGTTGTTTTCCCTTTAGTTAATTTTGCCTATAAATGCCTATTTCAGCTTACAATGCCTATAATGCCTATTTGTCATTTTGTCTCGAAATTAACTTAGTATTTCAATGAAATTAATTGAAATGGACAAACTTCATGACACATATCTATTATTTTGTATGTGAATAACCTTGAATTCAGCTGTACTCCTCGTTCACAGACAGGTGCTTCAAAGACGAAGTTTTGCGACAAGTGTATGTGGCTTTTTTTTACCCCTTTAGAACAGTTGTTTCATGATGCCTAAAGAACGGACAACAGTATAACAGTAAGAGAAGAACTGACCAATTTCGTGAAACAATTTGGTGCGGAAATATTCTCAAGTGACATTGTTTTGCAAAGTGTGTATAATTTCAGTGTATTGCGCGAAGAACTGCCATGTTTCGCAAGCACATACACACTGCAACTGCAAACGTAACTATGCCCTATGCAAAAGGCAAAACAAGTTTCAAAATCATCATTGATATCTTCGTATGCTATTGATAGCATATGTTTTATATTCTGTACATAAGGTGTAAAATTGTATGTTGTCCATTTTTGTAAGAGCCTATTTTTATTTTTTGAGTGCCTATATTAATGATTTTGTGCAGTTTTGCCGGCCTATTTTGAACTTTTGAAGTGCCTAACATCCGGTACTCTACATATAATAATAGTGTCAAAAGAGATTCGAAGAAATGATTAGAACAACGAAGCCTAATCTCTTCTCTTAAGATAAAATTACGTCAAATTGCATATGTATCCCCACCTCCTTTATTTATTGTTATGACGGTGAATTTTTGAAAACAAACCGCACTGCATTAGCATTATCATAAGTAACGTCACGAGTGGTTTCCAAATTATTGATAAATTCATGACTCACGAAGTGAGGAGTGAACTTATCTAGAGAATTTGGAAATCAAGAGTGGCATTTGTTATGACTATTTAACGAATAACATTAAGCTGTTTACTCACAAATCATTGTTTAACTATAGTTCATTTAAAATATTTATATATTAATGTAAACGCGATGTTTGAAAACAAATGAGAAACGATAGGTTCGCTTCATCTGCTTCTTTTGTTTATCACTGCAACACGATCATATTATTTATTGCCAAAGGAACGCAATATTGTAAGAATGCTCTCTAGTGGAGAAAAAATGAAACACATCAAACTGTATATTAATTCATTTCTGATGTCGTATGAATGTAAATATGGCAATTATATTTTTCTGGATTATTACCTGGGAAAAAATACATTTAAGAAAGTGCAAACAGTGGTTTCTCTTTTTGGTGGTATAATCAATTGCTACAATTTTTTTATATTAACTCCCGCATGCGCTATGTGTTGACCTTCATGCACTATATATACAATCTGTTAGTCATATTTCTTAGAGAGTCAGTCACTGCAAAATAATGCTATGACCTATTCAGAATGTAAAAATGAGGTGCTTTCTTTATTATGATAAACTTTAGTTGGTAAATTTTAGGCGAAACACGACTATGATTGGTTGTAAATAAATAATCATTGACTACCATTTGGGGCATGAGTTAAATAGTCATGAGTAATGCCACGAGTGATTTCCAAATCATCTATAAATTCACGAATGATGAGTGACGAGTTAATTTATTTAGTGGATTTGGAAAACAAGAAATGACATTTGTTAAGACTATTTATCGAATAACATTAAGCTGTTTACTCACAAATCATTATCTAAATATAGTTACCAGTATTTTAATTTTTATATATTTAATGTTAACGGCGATGTTTGAAAACAAATCAGAAATATGATGTTATGTATATTCACTGCAACTTGATCATATAATTTATTACCAAATAGTGATCTAAATATTGTAAGAATACACCCTAGTGGAGAAATAATAAAACACATAAAACTGTACATTATAATCAAAATTATAGGTTATCCGTTTATTTTTTAGTAAATAACTCAGTAAACTCACGGAATCTGTTCATTAATTGTTATATCCAATGTATTTGTTGGAGAAAAATAATAACTCTGACCTGTTCAGAATATTAAAAAGAAGGAGCATTTTTATCACAAAGCAGGAGATGATAAAGAGACATCGATAAAGAACGAAATGAAACACGACTGTCATTGGCTGTAAAACAAAATTCATTGAAACGTGATGGTCATTGACTACCATTTGGGGCATGAGTTAAATAGTCCAAAGTAAATATATGCCATCTACAGTAAATACATATACAACCAGACTAATATTTGGCCTTTTAAGTTTATGAGTGCTTGCCCTGCCTCAAATTGCTCTTCTCATAGCATACAAATCATGTAATAAATCAACGACAAGCACGTCCAGACATTACAACCAAATACGCGGCTGTTGTTGCTCTCGCTCTGGCTCAACATCAACAGGGTGAATAGGATATTTATGTCCCTAAATCAACCGGAAAGGACAGGTCCGGGTCCGTCCCGTTTCGATTCCACTTGCTCCTTAGAGGATTGATGGCCTGAGCACAAGAATTGGCCTATTCTATTCCTTAACACGAGTCCTGGCGGACAAGGGAATGGAGGAATGGATTCATTAAGGGGGGCTTTGCTCTTCCAAAACTTAATCTTGAACCCCTTCTCCGCCTGACTAGCATTCTTGAAGAGTATATGAAAGCGTCTCAGTTTGCCATAGAATGAATGAAAGACACTTTCCCCTTTCCCTATTTTCATTTAATTTTAGGCATCGCTGGACTACATCGAGGACAAATATCTCTTTGATGAGAATAAATGCGGGGTCCATAAATTATTCGTCGGGAGTGGTAGATGACGTAACTCAGGTACATGACAAAGTAAACAAAACGGACAGGGATGTGTAAGAAAGTAATACATCACAGTTACAAGTACCAAGTAATGATTTGCTTATTTTAAAAATATGATCTATATTTTTGCGGTTAATTGTTTCACTAACTTCAGAAGTTAATTGAAATGATATATTAGTTCTCCCACAAATATATTTACAACAAACTCCCGACAAAATCCTGAGTTTCATCTTCTTTCTTCATCACGGTTTAGGTTTATTTACTAGCCTGTTCCGGCTCCAACTCCCTGCTGTTTTCCGTCTTTTGTTTGGTCTTCCCAAACTTATTCTTCCTCGTGGTGAATAGTTGTATGCTGCTTTTGGTATTATATTCATAGTCTTCCTTGCCAAGTGTTCTTTCCAGTTTGTTCTGTATTTCACTCTTGTTGTGTTTAATTTATTCTACTTTTAGTTGTTGTCTTATTTCTGTGTTATGTTTTTGTCTGTCTTTGATATCCTGCTATTGGTCTGAGGAATTTCATTTCAGCAGCTTGTATTCTGGCAGAAAGTTGTGTTGTCACTGTCATGTTTCAGATCCGTAAGTAATGATAGGCACTGCCATTGGTCTTGTATAATTTCATTATAGAGTCTTTTCCTGGCTTTATTTTTCAAAGTTATTTTTAGTGTTCCTATTATATAATTAAAATCTATTAAGTTTGTTATTTATATCTGTGTTCCACTGTGTATGATATTTCGCAACCTAGGAAGTTATATCTTACCACTTGTTCTATTGTTTTATTTTCTAATATTATCTTTGTCCGAACTGGATGAGCGCTCTTGAAGGCCATTGTTTTTATTTATCTGATCATATTTCCATATTTTATTTTTTATATTTCATTTAGTTTATATAGCATTCTTTTTAGTTCGTTCTCTGTTTTTGCCATTAAAATCTGGTCATCTGCAAAGACTACTGTTTTTATTACTATATTTCCTAAGTTAATTCCCCCAGTCGTCATTTGCTTCCATGATCTTATCATGTCGTCAAAATAAATGTTAAAAGGAGTGGTTGGTAGTGGACAACCATGTCTAGCTCCTCCTGTTATATGTATTGGTTCCCTTTGACTTATTTTTATTTTTGTTTTCTCATACATTTTCTTAATTACTGCTATCAAGTGTAGTGGAATTCCTTTTTCATAAGTAATGCCACGAGTGATTTCCAAATTATCGATAATTCACGACTCACGAGTGAGGATGTGAATTTATCTAGAGAAATTTGAAAATCAAGAGTGGCATGTTAGGACTATTTAACGAATACATTAAGCTGTTTACTCACAAATCATTATTTAACTATAGTTATTTTAAAATATTTATATATTTAATGTAAACGGCGATGTTTTGAAAACAAATGAGAAACGATAGGTACGCTTCTACTGCTTCTTTTGTTTATGCACTGCAACCAGATCATACTATTTATTGCCAAAGGAACGCAATATTGTAAGGAGGAGCTTTCTTTAATATGGTGTAATTATAACACTGATAAATATTTGGTGAAACACGACACTGATTGGTTTGTAAAACAGAAATCATTCTAAACGTGATTGGTCATTGACTCCCATTTGGGGCATGAGTTAAATATCACTTAATATGTTCCACAATTTTGGCCTAGACAATTTATCAAAGGCGTTCTTATAATCTATAAAGAGGACGTGCGTCTCTAAGTTGAAATCTCTTCGCTTCTCTATTTTTCTCTAAGTTTCATATAACGAAATAAATTACACATTCATTTTCACCCACAAATTTCGTATTTACCCGATATACAGGGGTGTAAACAGGACCTCCACCGACAAATGATAGGCCATGCAGATAGGATCAATTTTTTGTGAAGGAACATATAGTCGAAACACATCGTTTATTAGTTATGTGCAGATGAATTTGTTCGCCCGTAAGAGTCGAATTGAATACAAACAATTGTACAAGTATCATATTATTAAAAAACACGCGTTTTTACAACAGTGTCAACAGCCGTCCTTTGTGTGATTGTGATATCGTCCGTAGCAACAATCGGCCAGCATGGCTGATCATGGCAGGAGTATTTTTGACGTCGTCAAAACACTTGTTGTTTGAACACTTATTACAAAAACATGCCATTTTCAATAAAATTATACGTGTACAATGTTTGTATTCAATTCCGGCCTTACCGGCGTGAACACCTTCATCTGCACATAACCTAAACTTTGTGTTTGCGACTACATTTTCCTTCACAAAAAATGATCCTCTCTGCTTGATCTATCATTTTGTCGGTGAGGTCCTGTTACACACTGTAATTATTTTTAACATTTATATTCGTAGTATTTCCGTATATATGTTACACAGTACACGAATACGGTACATCATCTAAGTAAAGTGGTCTGCAGAAGAGTTGCCGTAAAATGAGAGAGTAGATCACACTAACGCCATCTATCCGCCCAGCGCGGAACCCGAAACACACAAAGTGTAGTGTGTGGCATTAGCGTACACACACACATACACATATACTCGCTTTATTTGGACGTCCCATATTGAGTCAACGGTTATGATGGACAATAATTTGAAAGGCCTACGCAATTGAAAATCATTGTTGAGGACAATAATTGGATAACTCATGGTACGTTTGTGCAAATCTTAAGTGGTCTATAATGTGTTCTACAAAAAAAATCCTTAATTATAAAAATGGTATTTTCTTTAATAGAGGAACAGTCTTGAATAACAGAATATAATGAAGTGTTTTGTACAACCCTGAATATTTATATTTGTGCTTTTATGAAAATGTAAAAGTGAACAATCAGGAAACTATTTCCGATATTTGTATTAGAATAAGGTACTTATTTAAATTAGCTTCTCTTTTGAATCGATGAGTAAAAAATGTTAAAATATAGGGCTATTATCTATATTAGAAATCTCAATTCGTTTCTCTTATTGTCTGAAATGTAAATGAAAATCATTTATATGAATATTTTATAGCAGCGTTCTTTATATTCTTTCATTTTCTGTTTTTTTTATCTTCCATTCTTTTATTTAATCTAATTGACTTTGTGAGAAGCCATTTTATTGATCTCTTCCACTTTTTCATTATTATTGTTTTCAGATCATTGAGATTGGTACAGTGGATTTAAAAATGGAGATACGTACAGGTTAAAGTAATACAAAACATGTGTGATTATTTATATCTCACGAACAAATAAGTTTTTCACTTTAAGATTTTAAATAACTAATATTCACTACTTCTCCTAAACAAAGGTATTTTGAGAATTCAAAACTCTTCATACATCTCTATCCTACGTTAATGTTTACCAGTCATCTCTGTATAATACGCTTCCCTCAAATTATGTTAATATAGGCCCCTAATTCTCCCGTGTCTACCGCTGTGATCTCAAGGTAGTAGTAGTAGGACTTTATTAGACAAAAAGTAGATATCTACAATATTATTTACAAATATGGGTCGCACGGGGCAGTAAGCCGTACGTGCTGTTGACAGTCCGTTACAATAAAGTAATAATTGCTACTAGTGTTGAAGAAAAACAAAAAAAAAAAGAAAAACATATCAATTACAATTACATTAAGAAAACACAATAATATATATAATTACATAATAATACAACAGCATTATACAATAATTAAGTTATGTATAATTATTAAGAATTAATGGTGTTACATTTTGATAAAACATATATTTATTCATGAATGAGTTTGTTTCTCATTTTCGCGCTTTTGTCCAGAAATTTACCCCACGTGCTGCCCTTGTCACCCAGCGTCCCGGGATCAGCTTCCAGGGTGATATTTTTTTCGGGGTTTTTCCTAACCCGTAAAGCAAATGTCAGGAAGCTTTGAAGTCAAAAATGTCCCCGAACATCATTTGGCCATCATCATCATCATCCTTCACCGGTGTGGAAAGCAACGGAAAGCTACCACACTAATAATCCCTAGTAAAGTTGCAAAGCATAGCATGAAAATGCTATGATTGCAGTGAAAGGCCTGCCTTAGGGCAAAACGCTATGAAATCTTCTCCCATCTCATTTTTAGCCTAGCTATGGGCACTTTTCTTCTGGTTTTCTTACAAGAAGTTTCCATGTCATTCTCCTCATTTCCCATTCTGTGGCCACATGTCATATACACAACGCAGTCAATGAGACTTAAACTATACTTATACCGTCTGGATTCCATGATTCCTATAAAGATCACGTACTATTTTTCATTGTTATTTAGTTTTTTTTATGCACCTAATCTGTTCGTCTCTTTTCGTTCGGAAAGTTTTTCGTAAGAATTTTGTTCTGAAATACTCTAATTCTTTTCTTCTCCACTCATAGTAGTAATAGTAGGACTTTATTAGACAAAAAGTAAGATATTTTACAATTTATTTACAAATATGGGTCGCACGGGCAGTAAGCCGTACGTGCTGTTGACAGTCCGTTACAATAAAGTAATAATTGGTACTAGTGTAAAGAAAAATAAACAACAAAAACAGCAATAACATTACAATTACATAAGAAAACACAATAATAATATTACAATTAAATAATAAACACATAGCATTATACACTAAAAACATTAACATTACAATTACATAAAGAAAACACAATAATATTACAATTAAGTAATAACACAATAGCATTATACACTAAAAAAAACATTAACATTACAATTACATAAAGAAAACACATTAATATTACAATTAAATAATAACACAACAGCATTATACACTAATTAATTTATATATAATTGTTAATAATTAATGGTATTGCATTTTGATAACATATATTTATTCATGAATGAGTGTTGTCCTTATTTTTCGCGTTTTGCCAGAAATTTACCGAGGTTTATCCAATTTTCTGGATTTACCAATAATTCGTAGCATGCCAATCTTTCCCGATTTGAATTTAGAAATCTTTCCGGTAATAACTGACGTCTCCAATATTCTAAATCATTACATTTTCCTAATATATGTATCTCATCTTCAAAGTTCCCGCACATTGGACATATTCGCATATCGTGATCGTCGCTAATTTTTAGAAATTTCCATGCCCCTAGCCTAAACCAAGCAAGCCCTGATCTCTCCTTAAATCCTAGGTTGAGTATATACGATTCTTTTCCCCAGACGTGTTTTAGGTCTCTTTGTAAACACAGTGAGCGTTTTCCTGTACACATGCGGCGAAAGTATCTTGTTGGTTTACATCTAAGTACCTCCTCCTTATTTTTCTCCACACGTTCTTCTTGCGATTTTCAGTCCCTTTTTTTTTCCCATATCCAGCCCATCCCAATCTTTTGGAGTTCTCTCCTAACCTCGTCTGCCCAGAATTTAACATCTATGTTTTTAATTTGGTGGTCGTAACAAATTGCTCTAAGCATTGTTTGTTCAAACTTGGATTACTCGCAACCAGTATTTGAGTACATGAATTTTACAGTTAATGTCGTCCTGGAATGACCCGAATTCATATAAAATTCCACAGTTAGAAACGGCCTTACTAAGTCCTGTAATATACTTTAGAAAATGCGTATATACCTTATTTAGTATTTCCGTTCTTTGTGAAAACCCAAATCTGCACTACCAATAGTGCATTACTGGCCTGACCAATAGCTCCATACATTTTTTCCTAATGTGCTGACTGATAATATCAGGCACTCGACCCAGAATACCGAGTACACTGTTAAGTTGTCCCCTCCCTTTAATAATGACTATATCAATATGTTTTTTCCACTTTCCGTTCATTTTCAACGTCGTACCAAGATATTCAAAATGTTTCACGTTTTGAAGTACTTGATCTCTGTATTTCCATTCCTCTGCTCTAACCATAAACCGTCCCATTTTTAAAGGTCATTGTTTTTGTCTTACTAACATTTACAGTCAATCCCCAATTCGTACAGTATATTTCCAGTACGTCAAGACCTCTTCTGCAATCCCTTGATTGTCTTGGAACAGATAATTAAATCCATCTGCATATCACACAGGACTGGGATTCCAACATTTCCTATCTCCGGAGCTTCAATTTCTCCTTCTAGCATTACGTCTACAATATCATCAACGAATAGATTAAATAGCATTGGTGATAAAATGCAACCTTGTCTCACTCCCCGATTGGCTTCACTGCTCTCCGTTAATGTGCCCTTGGTCTACTTTTATACAAAATTTAACATATTTATAAATTGACATTAAAGCATGTATCATTTTATGAGACAATCCTTTCCGATTTAATTTTTCCCAAAGTGCGCTTCTGTCCACAGTATCAAATGCCATCTTAAATGAATGAATGCAGAAAAATAATTTACCCCCCCTTCATTTTCAGATTGTCATCAATTAATGTTCTCAGAACAAATACGTTGTCCACCGTGGAGTACCCTTCTCTAAAACCTGCCTGATATTTTGAGAGCCTATTGTTCTCTTTAGCCCATTGTCCTTATTCGTTCGTAAAGTACTTTACAATATAATTTTCCGAACACTGACAAGAGACAAATTCCCCTGTAACTTTCTGGTATCTGTTCCCCACCTTTCCCTTTGTATAGCGGTTGGATGACACCTGTCGCCCAGGCTCCCGGATAATCTCCTCCATTAAAAAGTTTGTTGAACGCAGTTTTCAAAACGTCTAATAATTTATTGGATGATATCATATTTTTCAAGAATTCCCCTGGTATTCCATCAATTCCAGGTGCTTTACCATTCTTTAAACATTTAATGGAAGAAACCACTTCATTTTTCGAAATATCCTGATCCAGTAATTGAATATGAATTGGGTCAGGGATCTCAATATATATTTCCTTGATTATATCTTAACCTCTCATTTCCCAGCACCCTATCAAAGTAACTTCTCCATTCCCCGGGCGTTATTCTTGTCCGATTTATGGACTTTACTTTGAGTTCCCTTAACGCTTTCCATATGTCCGCAATGTCCCCACTTTCAGTCGCGACTCTCATTTCTTAGGATTTCTTATTTTGCCATGCTAGTTTTTTCTGCCAATAATTCTTTATTTCCTTTCTCTCTTGCGCATAATTTTTTCTGCTTTCATCTGTGCTTTATTTTCTAAACTTTAAAGGACTACTTTCGACAAATTTCTTTCATCTTTTTACATGCATTATTGTACCACCCTTTGTCCTTCTGGTTCATTGCGTATTTAACCTTGAATTTTTCCCCTGCTTTTTGAAAACATTCTGTCAAAGTTTTAATAATTTCCTCCCCGCTAAGATCATTTAATTGCAGATCCTGTATTAGCGTTTCCAAACTCCTGATAAATTCTTCTCTCAGATCCTCGATCCACCTGAAAACGTGTAATTGGCCGCAATATTGTTGCCACCCATCATTTAACTGTCTCACTAATACCTTTCATATTAAAATAAGTTTGTTTGGGAAGTGGTGTGATTCGGTTCTGGAAACTATACAGAAATTACTTAGGACTAGAATCATGTCTTGTGTGCATATTGAATAATCGATTACGCTACTTCCATTTTTTATAATAAATGTCAGTTCTCTCCATTTTTATCTTCCCCATATTTCCCATTCAGAATTTCAAGTTCAAATGCATCGCAAAAAGCTAACAATTGGTTTCCTTCTGAATTTAAAATCTTATCTTTGATTTTCCTACCCTCACCTCGTGTTTCATTATCATCCGATTTTATAGTGATTTTTTCCTCCCCAATCCTACAGTTAAAGTCCCCTAAAATTATTATTCCCGCTTCCGGAAACCTATCTTTTATTTTCTGCCAACGAGTCAGACAATTCAACGAAAAAATTTGGATTGGCATACCTGGAATTTAGTGGTTGGCGGTAAATAGACAACAGACACAGTTCAGCTCTTTCTCTGTGGTAATATATACAAATTGCCTCTTTTAAAGTAATATTTACCTTTTTAATATATGGGACTAAGTTAGCTTTATATAAAATGGCAACACCGCTGGATATCTGCCTCTCTTTCCTCTCTTTTGATTACCCTTAAAATAACCTTTCATATTACATAGATTTACGCATTCATTAGCTTTTAACCATGTTTCTCCTAGAGCTAATATATCAAAAGTGTCAATAAACTCTACACATCTTTCCATTGAAAGTTTTTGTTTTAACCCTTCGATATTCCATGAACCGACTGTCAACAACCCTATTGTGTTTCCCTTGTCATTAGTCTTACCTGTATTTTTCGAACTTCCCCCTCTCAATAGTTCCTTTTCTGTGGGTAAATTCAGAAGTCTTAGTGATTTTCTTGTTGGAGTTCTTGTGTCCGCCGGTCGTTCACTCTTAGAGGTGGGGTATGATTTTTGCGTTCGGCCGTTTTTTGCTGTATGTTTATTGGATTCCTGGGAGTTAGTATCGTAGTGCTCCTTCTCTCTTTCTCTCGTGTAGAATTTTCTCCCTCCTCTGCTGTAAGGAGACCACCTGCTGTTGAAGCGTCCCCTGTAGGTTTTGGGGACTCGCTGTCAATGACCTCTTCAAATTCATTTTCAGAGTTGTCCATAAGTGGCAATGTTTCCATCCATATAACTGGAAGAATAATCGTTTTATATATCTTCAGTTTACTATTATTTAGATATCTTACAGAGGCAATAGTCCCTGTAATGCTTAACAGCATGCATATCCAGAATTGATTCAACGTTTAATTTCTTTGAGCGCCCCATTATTGTTTATTTTCAAAGGTATATTCTCTTATTTTTATTTTATTTTCAGAATTTACCTAATTTGTTGTTAACTAAAATTTGATTTTAGTAATGCATTTTCACGTGTATCCATGTACGAATAATATTTAATTTCATTGCAATTTTACATCTAGCTCATGTTTATTAGTACAGTGTGTGTGTTGACTTTAGATTTCGTTTCTATTTCTTAATTCTTTTTGTCATTTCATAAATGTATTACTCTAAAACATGTCGTACTCTAATTCATTACCTTGTTTTTAATTAGAAATTAAAGTTATAACATATCGGGAAATATGTTAAAAAACAGAAATTCTCTCTTTTCCCATACCATATCCGGATTTGATGATGCGATAGGCCTGGACAGTTGGCATCAATGTTACTAAATTTCGAATTTATGATAAAATTCCAAAGTTTATTGATGACTATAAGACATATTTTTATTTTATTGTTATTTATAGAAATTTAATATCAAGGTAATTTCTAACTAATTCGTTGGCACTATCGCACCCATAGGTTTATGACCGCGCGGACATCCCTATCTTGATCTAGTACTTTCAAATCATCCTCATTATAATCTACTTCTCTCATAGGTTTATGACCGCTCGATCATCTGTTCGTTTCTTTCCAAACATCCTCTTTATAATCTACTTCTCTCATAGGATTATAACCGCGCGGACATCCCTATCTTGATCTAGTATTTTCCAATCATCCTCTTTATAATCTACATCCTTCATAGGTTTATAACCTCGAGGACATCCCTACCTTGATCTAGTATTTTCCAATCATCCACTAACAGAAACAACTTACTAATACTACTTTTTAAGAATTAATAATGCGTTTTTGCATTATTTAATAAAAATAGACTTAGGATTTGTTAATATATTTACCTAATGCCTTGTATAAAAAGCGTAGATTAATTCATTGTAGTTTATTACTTTCTTTGTATTTTTTTCTTTTCTTTTTATGTATAGTCGATTCGAGCTGTTATTCCTTTTTTATTCATTGTATCATTAATTTAATTTTAATTGTATTTAGTTTCATTCTAATATTAGACATTAATTTCATTATTATTCAATATGACAGATAATTAATTGTTCAATGACTATTATTTTAACTTTTTTTTGTATTCATATGTAACATATGATTGTCCTGTTTAATATGACTATTATTGTAATTTTTTTGTATTCATGTGTAACATAAGTTTGTCCTGTTTAATATGAATATTATTGTATTCTTTTTTTCTTTTTGTATTCATATGTAACATATGCTTGTTCTGGTGAGTGGAAGAGAAGGCCCACATGGCCTTAACTCCAACAGACTAAATAAATCTATTCTATTCTATTTTTTATAATCTACTTCTCTCATAGCTTTATAACCGCGCGGACATCCCTATGTCGTTCTAGTATTTTCCAATCATCCTCTTTATAATCTACTTCTCTCATACGTTTATGACCGCGCGGACATCCCTATCTTTATCTACTATTTTCCAATCATCCTCTATATAATCTACTTCTCTCACACGTTTAGACCGAGCGGACATCCCTATTTTGATCTAGAATTTTCCAAACATCCTCTTTTTATATCAACTTCTCTCATAGGTTTATAACCGCGAAGACATCCCTATCTTGATCTAGTATTTTCCAATCATCCTCTTTGTAATCTACTTCTCAAATAAGTTTATAACCGCGCGGACATCCCTATCTTGATCTTGTATTTTCCAATCATCCTATTTATAATCTACATCTCTAATAAGTTTATAACCGCGTGGACATCCCTATCTTTATCCATCATTTTCAAATCATCCTCTTTATAATTTACTTCTCTCATAGGTTTATAACCGCGCGGACATCCCTATCTTGATCTAGTATTTTCCAATCTTCCTCTTTATAGTCTACTTCTCTCATACGTTTATGACCACGCGGACATCCCTATCTTGATCTAGTATTTTCAAATCTTCCTCTTTGTAATCTACTTCTCAAATAAGTTTATAACCGCGCGGACATCCCTATCTTGATCTTGTATTTTCCAATCATCCTCTTTGTAATCTACTTCTCAAATAAGTTTATAACCGCGCGGACATCCCTATCTTGATCTTGTATTTTCCAATCATCCTATTTATAATCTACATCTCTAATAAGTTTATAACCGCGCGGACATCCCTATCTTGATCTAGTATTTTCAAATCTTCCTCTTTGTAATCTACTTCTCAAATAAGTTTATAACCGCGAAGACATCCCTATCTTGATCTAGTATTTTCCAATCATCCTCTTTGTAATCTACTTCTCAAATAAGTTTATAACCGCGCGGACATCCCTATCTTGATCTTGTATTTTCCAATCATCCTATTTATAATCTACATCTCTAATAAGTTTATAACCGCGTGGACATCCCTATCTTTATCCATCATTTTCAAATCATCCTCTTTATAATTTACTTCTCTCATAGGTTTATAACCGCGCGGACATCCCTATCTTGATCTAGTATTTTCCAATCTTCCTCTTTATAGTCTACTTCTCTCATACGTTTATGACCACGCGGACATCCCTATCTTGATCTAGTATTTTCAAATCTTCCTCTTTATAAACTACTTCTCTCATAAGTTTATAACCGCGCACACGTCCCTATCTAGATCTGGTATTTTCCAATCGTCCTCTTTATAATCTAATTCTCTCATACGTTTATGACAGCGCGGACATCCCTATCTTGATCTAGTATTTTCCAATCATCCTCTTTATAAACTTCTTTTCTCATACGTTTATGAGCGCGCGGACAACCATATCTTGATCTAGTTTTTCCAATCATCCTCTTTATAATCTACTTCTCTAATAGGTTTATAACCGCGCGGACATCCCTATCTTGATCTAGTTTTTTCCAATCATCCTCTTTATAATCTACTTCTCTCATAGGTTTATAACCGCGCGGACATCCCTATCTTGATCAAGTACTTTTCCATTCATCCTCTTTATAATCTACTTCTCTAATTAGTTTATAATCGCGCGGACATCCCTATCTTGATTTAGTATTTGGCAATCATCCTCTTTATAAATCTACTTCTCTCATAGGTTTTTATTCGTGCGCAAACATCCGTATATTGTTGTATGCTTTCACGGCCGGCGTCTTGATCCATATTTGGTTCGTCTTCCGGGCTTATAGGCCGTGGTCTGGTTGTCTTCTTACTCGACGTTTTTCGTCTACTGCTGCGGTAGACAATCATCAGGAGATACTGCGAGCTTTCTGTGAACTCCTCAACAGTCGGCTGCAGACTGGCTGGTCGTTGGAAACTGTCTCTCTAGAAACGTCGAGTAAGAAGACAACCAGACCCCATCCTATAAGCCCGGAAGACGAACCAAATATGGATCCGTATATTGATCTAGCATTTTCCAACCATCTTCTTTATAATCTATGTCTCTAATAAGTTTATAACCTCGCCGACATCCAAATCTTGATCTAGCATTTTCCAATCATCCTCTTTATAATCTACGTCTCTCATAGGTTTACAACCGCGCGAACATCCCTATCTTTAACTAGCAATTTCCAATCATCTTCTTCAAAATCTACTTCTCCAGTAAGTTTATAACCGCGCGGACATCCCTATCTTGATCTAGTATTTTCCAATCATCCTTTTTATAATCTACTTCTCTCATAGGTTTATGACCGCGCGGACATCCCTATCTTGATCTAATACTTTCCAATCATCCTCTTTATATCAAATTTTCTCATGCGTTATGACCGCGCGCGGACATCCCTATCTTGATGTAGTATGTTCCAATCATCCTCTTTATAACTACTTCTCCTCATAACTTAATTGATCCTCGCGGACATTCCTATCTTCATCTAAGTCATATTTCCCAATCAATTTTTATAATCCTAACATCTCTAATAAGTTGATAAACACGAGGACAAAACCTACCTTGATCTAGTAATCTTCCAATCTCCCCCCCCCCCCCTCTTTTAAATCTACTTCCTTCCTAGGTTTATAACCGGCGCGGAGACCCCTTTCATGATTCTAGTATTTTCCAATCACCCTCTTTATATAATCTACTTCTGTTACTAGGTTTTAAAACCGCGTGGGACGTCCCTATCTTGATGTCCAGCATTTTCCAATCATCCTCTTTATAATGTAACTTCTCATAATAAGTTTATAACCGCGGCGGTGACATCCTTCTCTTTGATCTATTATTTTCCAAACATTATCTTTATAATCCTTCCTTCTCTCTCTCAAATAGTGTTTATAACCGCGCGGACAATCCTTATCTTGATATAGTATTTTCCAATCATCCTCTGATCTATAATCTACTTCTCTATTATGGTTTATAACCGCGTACGGACATGCCCTAGCTTGATCGAGCATTTTCCAAACATCCTCTGGTATAATCGACGTCTTCTCGAAAAAGGAGATAACCGGCGGCGGACCAGCCCTAATCTTGGATTAGTAGTATTTTTCGCAATCATCCTCTTTAACATCTACTTCTCGGTCATAGGTTTTCTAACGGCGCGGCGATACCCCTATCTTAATCTAGTAAATTTTCCAATCATACTCTTTATAATCTGCTTCTCTCATTGGTTTTATACCCGTGCGGGACATCCCTACCTACCTTGATCGAGTAATTTTTCCAATCATCCTCTTTCCAATCTACTTCTCTTCGTATGTTAATGACCGCTTATATCCCTATCTACATCTATGTATTTTTCCCAATCATCCTCTTTATAATCTACTTCTCCTCATACATTTATATCGTCGGCGGGCGACATCCCTATCTGTATCTAGTATTGTAGAATTTATCCCTCCTTATTCCCAACGTCTCTCATAGGTTTATAACCCGGCGGACTTCCCTGGTCTTGATTTAGTATTTTCCAATCATCCCTCTTTACAATCTTACTTCTCTCATACGGTTGTATAACGGCGCGGAACTCCCTACCTTGATCTAGTATTTTCCAATCATACTCTTTAAAATCTACTTCTCCTCAATGGTTATAAACCGTGCGGACATCCCTACCTTGATCTAGTTATTTTCCAATCATTCCTCTTTACAATCTACTTCTCTCGTATGTATATGACCGCGGATATCCCTATCTACATCTAGTATTTTCCAATCATCCTCTTTATAATCTACTTCTCTCATACTTTTATAATTCGCGCGCGGACATCCCTATCTGTAATCTAGTATTTTAGAATTATCCTCCTTATAACCAACGTTCTCTCATAGGTTTATAACCGCGCGGACTTCCCTGTCTTGATCTAGTATTTTCCAATCATCCTCTTTATAATCTACTTCTCTAATAGTTTATAATACCGCGCTGGACAATCCCTATCTGATCTAGTATCTTCTTCCAATCACCTCTTGATAATCTATCTTCGTAATAAATTTTTAACCGCGCGGGACATTCCTATGTTGATGTAGTATTTTCCAATCAACCTCCTTATAATCTAATTCTCTCATTGGTTTATAACCGCGCTGACAACCCTAACTTGATCCAGTATTTTCCAATCATCCTCTTTATAATCTACTTCTCTAATAAGTTTATAACCGCGCGGACATCCCTATTTTTATGTAGCATTTTCAAATCATCTTCTTTATAATCTACTTCTCTAATTAGTTTTTATAACCGCGCGGACACCCCATCTTTGTTCTAGTATTTTTCCATTCAACCTTTTTATAATCTACTTCTCTAATTAGTTTATAACCGCGCGGACATCCCTATCTTGATCTAGTACTTTCCAATCATCCTCTTTATAATCTAATTTCCTCATACGTTTATGACGGCGCCGATATCCCTATCTTGATCTGTTATTTTCCGATCGTCTCTTAATAATACTATCTACTTCTCTCATACGTTTATGGCCGCCGGGACATCCCTATCTAGTCTAGTGATTTTCCAATCATCCTCCTTTTAATCACTTCTCTAATAAGTTGTATAACGCGCGGACAAAACCTACCTTGATCTAGAATTTTCCAATCATCCTCTTTATAATCTACTCTCTCATACATTTATAATCGCGCGGACATCCCTATCTGTATCTAGTATTTACAATCATCCTCCTTATAACCTACTTCTCTCATAAGTTTACGACCGCGCGGACATCCCTGTCTTGATCTAGTATTTTCCGATCATCCTCTTTATAATCTACTTCTGTAATAGGTTTATAACCGCGTGGACGTCCCAATCTTGATGTAGTATTTTCCAGTCATCCTCTTTATAATCTACTTCTCTCATACGTTTGTAACCGCGCGGACATCCCTATCTTCATCTAGTATTTTCCAATCATCCTACTTATAACCAACTTCTCTCATAGGTTTATTACCGCGCGGACATCCCTGTCTTGATCTAGTATTTTCCAATCGTCCTCTTTATAATCTACTTCTCTCATAGGTTTGTAACCGCGCAGACATCCGTATATTGATCTAGCATTTTCCGATCATCCTCTTTATAATCTACTTCTCTAATAAGTTTATAACCGCGCCGACATCCCTACCTTTATCTAGCATTTTCAAATCTTCCTATTTATAATCTACTTCTCTAATTAGTTTATAACCGCGCGGACATCCCTATCTTGATCTAGTATTTTCCAATCATCCCCTTTATAATCTTCTTCTCTAATTAGTTTATAACCGTGCGGACATCCCTATCTTGATCTAGTATTTTCCAATCATCCTCTTTATAATCTACTTCTCTCATAGGTTTGTAACCGCGCAGATATCCGTATACTGATCTAGCATTTTCCAATCATCCTGTCTATAATACACGTCTCTAATAAGTTTATAACCGCGAGGACATGCAAATCTTGATCTAGCATTTTCCAGTCATCCTCTTTATAATCTACTTCTCTCATAGGTTTATAAGAGCGGACATCCCTATCTTGATCTAGTATTTTCCAACCATCCTCTTTATAATCTACTTCTCTCATAGGTTTATATACGCGCGGACATCCCTATCTTGATCTAGCATTTTCCAATCATCCTCTTCAAAATCTACTTCTCCAATAAGTTTATAACCGCGCGGACATCCCTATTTTGATCTAGTATTTTCCAATCTTCCTTTTTATAATCTACTTCTCTCATAGGTTTATGACCGCGCGGACATCCCTATCTTGATCTAGTACTTTCCAATCATCCTCTTTATAATCTAATTTTCTCATATGTTTGTCACCGCGCGGACATCCTTATCTTGATCTATTATTTTCCGTTCGTCCTCTTAATAATCTACTGCTCTCATACGTTTATTGCCGCGCGGACATCCCTATCTAGATCTAGTATTTTCCAATCATCCTCCTTATAATCTACTTCTCTAATAAGTTTATAACCGCACGGACAAACCTATCTTGGTCTAGAATTTTCCAATCGTCTTCTTTATAAACTACTTCTCTCATAGGTTTATAACCACGCGGAGACCGCTTTCATGATATAGTATTTTCCGATCATCCTCTTTATAATCTACTTCTGTAATAGGTTTATAACGGCGTGGACGTCCCTATCTTGATGTAGCATTTTCCAATCATCCTCTTTATAATCTACTTCTCTAATAAGTTTATAACCGCGCGGACATCCTTATCTTTATCTAGTATTTTCCAGTCATCCTCTTTATAATTTACTTCTCTCATAGGTTTATAACCGCGCGGACATCCCTATCTTGATATAGTATTTTCAAATCATTCTCTATATAATCTACTTCTTTATTAAGTTTATAACCGCGCGGTCTTCCCTATCTTGATCTAGCATTTTCCAAACATCCCCTTTATAATCTACTTCTCTAAACAGTATATAACCGGGCGGACACCCCTATCTTCATCTAGTATTTTCCAATCATCCCCTTTATAATCTACTTCTCTCATAGGTTTATAACAGCGCGGATAACCCTATCTTGATCTAGTATTTTCCAATCATCCTCTTTATAATATACTTCTCTCATAGGTTTATACCCGCGCGGACATCCCTATATTGATCTAGTATTTTCCAATCATCCTCTTTACAATCTACTTCTCTCGTATGTTTATGACCGCGGACAACCATATCTAGATCTAGTATTTTCCAATCATCGTCTTTACAATTTACTTCTCTCATAGGTTTATAACCGCCCGGACATCCTTATCTCGATCTAGTATTTTCCAACCATCCTCTTTATAATTTACTTCTCTACTAAGTTTATAACCGCGCCGACATCCTTATCATGACCTAGTATTATCCAAACATCCTCTTTATAATCCACTTCTCTCATATGTTTATATCCGCGCTGATATCCCTATCTTGATCTAGTATTTTCCAATCATCCTCTTTATAATCTACGTCTATATTAAGTTTATAACCCCGCGGACATCCCTATCATGATCTAGTATTTTCCAATCATCCTAAATCTACTTCTCTCATAGTTTTGTAACCGCGCGGACATCCGTATTGATCTAGTATTTTCAAATCATCCTCCTTATATACTACTTCTCTGATAGGTTTATAACCGCCGCGACATCCCTATCTTGATCTAGCATTTTCCAATCATCCTCTTTATAATCTACTTCTCTCATAGGTTTATAACCCCGCGGACATACCTATCTTGATCTAGCATTTTCCAATCATCCTGTTTATAATCTACTTTTCTCATAGGTTTATGACCGCGCGGACATCCCTATCTTGATCTAGTATTTTCCAATGATCCTCCTTATAATCTACTTCTCTCGTATGTTTATGACCGCGCGGACATCCCTATCTTGATCTAGTGTTTTCCAATGATCCTCTTTATAATCTACTTCTCTCGTAGGTTTATGACCGCGCGGACATCCGTATCTTGAATTAGTATTTTCCAATCGTCCTCATTATAATCTACTTCTCTAATAGTTTTATGACCGCGCGGACATCCCTATCTTGATCTAGTATTTTCCAATAATCCTCTTTAAAATGTACTTCTCTCATAGGTTTGTGACCGCGCGGACATCCCTATCTTGACCTAGTATTTTCCAATTATTTTCTTTATAATCTACTTCTCTTGTAGGTATATGATCGAGCGGACATCACTCTCCTAATCTATATTTTTCCAATCAACTTCTTTATAATCTACTTCTCTCGTATGTTTATGACCGCGCGGACATCACTATCTTGATCTAGTATTTTCCAATGATCCTCTTTATAATCTAATTTTCTCATATGTTTATGACCGCGCGGACATCCCTATCTTGATCTATATTTTCCAATGATCCTCTTTATAATCTACTTCTCTCATACGTTTATGACCGCGCGGACATCCCTATCTTGATCTATTTTTTTCCAATCATCCTCCTTATAATCTACTTCTCTAATAAGTTTATAACCGCGCGGACGTCCCTATCTTGATCTAGTATTTTCCAATCATCCTCTTTATAATCTACTTCTCTCATAGGTTTATAACCGCGCGGACAAACCTTTCATGATCTAGTATTTTCCAATCATCCTCTTTATAATCTACTTCTGTAATAGGTTTATAACCGCGTGGACGTCCCTATCTTGATGTAGCATTTTCCAATCATCCACTTTATAATCTACTTCTCTAATAAGTTTATAACCGCGCGGACATCCTTATCTTGATCTAGTATATTCCAGTCAGCCTCTTTATAATCTACTTATCTCATAGGTTTATAACCGCGCGGACATCCCTATCTTGATATAGTATTTTCCAATCATCCTCTATATAATCTAGTTCTCTATTAAATTTATAACCGCGCGGACATCCCTATCTTGATGTAGCATTTTCCAAACATCCTCTTTATAATCTACTTCTCTAAACAGTATGTAACCGGGCGGACATCCCTATCTTGATCTAGTATTTTCCAATCATTATCTTTATAATCTACTTCTCTCATAGGTTTATAACCGCGCGGATAACCCTATCTTGATTTAGTATTTTCCAATCTACCTCTTTATAATCTATTTCTGTCATAGGTTTATGACCGCGCGGACATCCCTATCGTGATCTAGTATTTTCCAACCATCCTCTTTATAATATATTTCTCTCATAGTTTTATGTTCGCGCGGTCATCCCTATCTTGTTCTAGTATTTTCCAATCATCTTCTTTATAATCTACGTCTCTCAAATATTCCATCCATTCTTTGTAATTCTGCCCGAGGGCAGTTCTTTCACTGCTATCATAGCATTTCCGTGCTATGCGTTTCGGATTTACAAGGGATTTATAGGTGTGGTAGCTTCCCGTTGCTTTCCACTCCGTTTAAGGATGATGATGATAATGATGATGATAATGATGATGATGCCGGATGGTTTTTGGGGACCGTTGGGCTCTAATATTCCTGACATTTTTCTTAGAGGTGAGGAAAAACTGTGGAAAAAATCTCACCAAGGAGCCTGTACTGACCGGGAATCGAACCTGGTTCCGCTGCGTGATACGGCAGCACGCTACCTCGAGACCACAACGGTGGACTCTCAAATAATGGTTAATGTTATTCTACCACGCCATTCTTGGACTAATTACTTGGCGCTTTCCCTCAGCTCTTCTTACCAGGATTTTCCATATCCCTCTTTCATTCCACATCCGTGCCCACCATAGTCTGCGAGACTTACCGTTCATGCTATATCTGGTTTTCCATAAGGATCTTGTAGCTCACTCTTATGTAGTCTTCTCATGTCCGTTCAAATCTCTTTGGTCCAAAGAAATTCGTAAGAACTTTATTCTCAAATGCTCATAATATTTTGTCCACCCTTAAAGTAAGCGTCCATATTTAGCATCCATATAACTGGGAGAATAACAGTTACAATGTTTTTAGATTAATGATTTTTAAAGGCGTTAGAACTTCAAGAGTAGCTGTAATGCATATAGGCCAAAATAAACAAAGATGCCGATGCATTAATCACCGTTCTGTTTATATTCTCAAGATGATTTAATGCCTCCCAATATAATCTTTATAAATAAGAATTAACTTCTGTAATCCTGTGCTTTATAGGCTCAAAAACTATAAAACTGATTAGAATGGGGGTCTTACCATTATGTAGATAATTTACTTGAGACAATTAACGTATATAATATACACTGCTCAAAAAAATTAGGGGATATTGTGGAATAACCTATTAAGACTATGTTTTAGTAACAGTATTAGATGTAATCACTTTCTATTACTCCAAAAGAATATAAACAAGAGTTTGAAGTCATTACATAACCTCTGTACCACACCAGATGTCAAAGAGATCCTGATTAGGAATATGGCAAACAAACAAAGCAACATTAACATGGGTGAAAATGTTTCTTTAGTATGGTGTATGGTCTCCTCGAACGGCCAGCACTGCCTCACACCTGTATGGCATTGATGCAATGAGGTTAGCAATGAGTTCTTGGGGGATACATGGCCACTCTTCCACAAGAGCAATATGCAGCTCTGGAACAGTTGTGGGAGGTGCTGCTCTGCCTGCAATGCGCCTGCCTAATGCATCCTACATATGCTCAATCGGATTTAAGTCCGGGGAGGAAGCTGGCCATTGCATACGCTCCATTCCCTCCACTTCCAGCATGTCGTCCACCAAGCCAGCTCTGTGGGGTCGTGCATTATCGTCCATAAAAAGAAAAGAATCACCTATGGCACCAGCATAAGGCACGACAAAAGGTCGGAGAATCTCATCTCTCTATACCTTACCGCAGTCAAAGTAACACCTTGGGATGACGTCGATTTTGGGTCCGTACGTCCACCACTACTGACTACTGCCCACCCCATCAATCCACCGCCTACATATGGGGATATTTCAAACGTACAAAAGCTGGATTGTTTCGTGTCCCTTTCTCCCTCCAGATGAATACACGCCGACTATCACATTCCACGTTGAATTGCGACTCATCAGATAAAAGAACTGATCTCCATTCGGCATGCCTCCACCCACGATGTTCCTCAGCCCAGTTTCTGCGACATTCTACAGTGTTGTGGAGTTAACCTGGTACACACCATGGGCCTACGGGGCATAGAGACCACTTCAATGCAGTCGATTACGGACAGTTTGAGTTGACACCCTGCGTCCTGTTGCTGTTTGCAGTGTATTTAGCAGTTCAGTTGCATTCTGCTGTCCATTCCGTCGGGATGTTTGTGAACAAGAGGTAACGGTCATACCTTGCTGGTGTTGCCCGTGGTCGACCTTGTATGGCTCTTCTGTGAACAGTAATGGTTATTTGAAAATGATTCCAATGACTGGAAATCACGCTTTGAGACACCCCAATGTCTTGTGCCTTCTCTTGTTTTGTCTGTCCAGCTTCCATCCTTCCTATGGCCCTCCAAGCCATTGGTTCAGGTAAATCACGTTGTCGAGGCATCACTGTCCCTAAGGCAAGTCATTCACTAACTGAAAACTGGACTGGATTTAAAAACAGCAACAAAACATTCACCCCCACACCACCCTTTCACATCAACAGTACAGACACTGCCCTCTGGTGTGGTACCGAGGTTACGTAACAACTTAAAACTATTATTTACATTATCTTGGAATAGTAGAAAGTGATTGCATCTAATACTATTCCAAAAAACATAGTCTTAATAGGTTATTCTACAATATTCCCTAATTTTTTTGAGCAGTGTATTACCGTAAATATTATAAGGCCGGAGCTTAAAATAGAAAGTGAATCGGTGCACTAAAAAGTCGCTAAAAGGTTTACGCTGCTTAAACCATAACAGATACACCAGATCAATGTACACAGGATTAAATATCTATAAAAAAGAAGTCCGTGAGAGCATATGTATATATTTTGCTGATTACTCAACTTTTTGTCTTTGAAGATTAGGTTAAAAGTAAGGATTCATTTACAAAGACATTTCTAACAACACAATCTCAATTCTTATCAAAATAAATATGTTAAATATCTTGAGCATTAAGTGAAGACAAACACCTCTCTTACAGTGCATCATTTAAATGATTCAGTAAACCTTATTTTTTTAACTTATAGAAATAAAAATAAATATGTTTAATTTTTAGGCATAGGAGCGCACGCCGTGTATTCGCTAGTCTTTTATAAACCATTAAATCTTAGAATGACTCACCTTACACTGACACAACCGCTCAGCTCTGAAAAACATACGAGGTCTGTTTAATAAAGACTAAACTTTACAAACTGTGACGCAAGTTTTTAAATTCCTTCATAACATCCTGTCAAGTCTTATTCTAAGGGGTTCATTTTTCAAATTATTTCCGACCATTTACTATGTACTTTACATTTTTTCTAATGATTATTTTAATATATTTGTCTATAATATTTAATTACATTCGTAGCATGAAGACGTGGCAGCAATGTTGATTTTAACGAATTTCTTTGCAACAACAAAGGTGTTCAAGTACAGGCCAGCACAGAGTATGTACAGTTCTGGTAACTGTAGCTGTCTTCGTAAAACCAATGTCGCATATAAGAGGAGACATTGCCGAGTGGGGGAGGGAACTAGTAAGCCAAAAAAAAAATATTATTAATAATAATTATAATCATAATAACGTAAATTGTTACAAAAGTAACGCTATACTATAATGAACACTTCAAACTTATTAGTCCTCAAAAATATTCACTAATACAGAAATAGTTGATAAAAGAATTCAACGTGTACTAACTATTATGTTTTCGAAACTGAGTATAGTTTCTGGCAGTACCTGTAACTCGCTCTACCCTCTTAACGCACCGTACACCTTTAACCCCTGTAATGAGGCTAAATTAGCCAGATCTGCACAGTAATTAACTGAATACATATAATTCAGAATTTCAGAACTTACTATTTATTTTTGAGCGTTACATTCTTTCACAGGTTACAGTCCTTAAATTGCATTAGGTTAGCTTTTGGGTTGGGTTTTCACAGGTTAGAACACTTAAATTGTGTTAGGTTAGATTTTAGGTTCGTTAAATATCGTGTATATGTTGGCTGTATCCCATGATTCCATAGTAAAGAGCTTCGCGTTTTTTGGCGCATGCGCATGGTGTATGATTGGAACTTAGAAACATTTCTCGCATCACATTGTTAAAAAGTATTTCCGAATGATCATAATTTTTCACACCCATGATGACCAATAATTTTATGGAAGGGATCGGCGAATGTGGTAAATTCTCTATTGCCCCTCCGATTCGTGAGTTAACACCTATCGTTCACTACCATATAAGACAAGACCTCTTCTCTCGCCACGATATTCAAAAGTTAGTACAATAATTCGTCACAGTATGTTAAAAAAATCGTTTATTGAA
The DNA here is from genome assembly GCA_030220185.1 of Diploptera punctata. Classification (NCBI taxonomy): domain Eukaryota; kingdom Metazoa; phylum Arthropoda; class Insecta; order Blattodea; family Blaberidae; genus Diploptera; species Diploptera punctata. The sequence continues at coordinate 976,290 of JASPKZ010005276.1, read as the reverse complement.
GAGCTCTCCTAAGGTCGGAAAGGGCTAGTTCGTATAGTACTTACAGTTGACGATGATCTTGTAATAGTAAAGGACCATGTTGTCATATGAAATTTGGAGTGAAAAAACTATGGTTCAGAGAGAAAATACTGAATTTCACTTTTTCTTTATTTATTTATTTTCATCGAATGTTTTCGTGACAAATCAATGACACGTAGCTTCCATGCTTTATTTTTTAATATTTCAATACATAAAATATATGAAAACAATTTTACATAAGTACAATATTGACTAGTTAAAAAGTTGTAACTATTCTAATTTGTCTTAAAATTATAACATTTTATCTCAAGTTCTTACATTTATTTTTAGTTATTTATTGGTATTTACACATTTGGCACATTTACGTTATCCTAAAAACATAACAGAATCAAATAAAAATTTATAATTACGGTTAAACCGTCCATATGTTTCATTTCCGATGTAGCGTGAACTTTAGCCTAATATTTTACTTCTCTATTCTAATTATCTCGCTTTATGTGATTATGGAGACATCTTATAAGGAGGGTATAGTAACTTTTTTTAAATGGTGAAAAAATAATTATAAGTTAAAACATACCTACTATCCCAAACAGCGCAACATTGACCTGATTCGTTTATGGATGTTTTGTGAACTAACGCCGTCATCCCGAGTACACTCGCTTCGCGTCAGTCTATGGCGTCGGCGAGTGCAGCAATTACCCTAAGTAAGCTGGATAAGTTCTTCATTTGTTATTGTTCCTGACTATATATGGTTAGTATCTACGTTCGTGCGACGCAGCAACAGTGTTGCTCTGAGTGGAGGTAAACATTCCGCTCTGTGGTATAATACTTCTTTACCTGTATATCAAACATTGAAGATAAGTCTACCCATGACTAAACTGTCTATTTTACTGTTTCAAATTCCTAATAGATAGTCTTTTATGTGGAGATTATAATGAAACCTCAACTGCATTTCGACAAAAAATGACTTACCTGGTTCTTTCCCCACATCCTTCGTATAATTCGACACAGCTATATGTTATATTGAAAAAACTGAAACAGAAGTATCCTCTTCGATTATGACGTAACCATATATTCCTAAATAGTTATACATGCTCCTTCACCTTAAATCAAAACATGTTACCAAGAGAAAATGTATGCTTAATTTGCTGTACAGCTTCAGATTATGTATAGGCATAAAATAACCAAATTAAGTTTGATGATTTGCAATTTATATATTTAAAATATACAATTAGTGTAAAGTGATCGTACAATTTAATGTATTTTATCAAGCTCCAAAATGTTACCAATCGATGAACATAGTTGTATAAATATGTTTCCATATGTTTCATGGTACGGTTACCATTAATGTACAAAGGTAGTTGTATTGCCATGCTATATGAGCCATGAAAATTAACAAATATATAATGTAGCCATTATTCTACGAGTAAGAAATGAATGAACAACGTCCTCGCCCTTCTGAAGACATCACAGTGCATACAGTACCAACTCGAGCTGTTTTGATGTGCGGATTACACAAAACAATTGAAGTATCGGAAATACCGAAAGTGATTCTACAGTTCGTAATTTTCTAAGACTGTTTAGCGCATGCACCAAATGGGAGTCAATGACCTATCACGTTTCAATGAATTTCGTTTTACAACCAATCACGGTCGTGTTTCACCCCAGTATTTATCACTTAAGTTTATCATATTAAAGAAAGATTTTCCTTTTTAATATTCCGAACAGGTCATAGCATTATTTTGCAGTGACTGACTCTGTAAGAAATATATTGAATATAGCAATTTATATATTAAGGTGTAAGAATCCTAGAATGCATGCGGCTACCAGATTGTATATATATAGTGCACAAATACAACCAGAAAGCGCTTGCGAGACATAATATAAAACATTGTAGCAATTGATTATACCACAATTAAGAGAAACCACTATTTGCACTTTCTTAAACGCATTATTTCCCAAGTATTAATGTTCCAGAAAAATATAATTGACATATCTACATCATAGGACATCAGATATTAATTAATAACCTATAATGTTGGTTATAAACAGTTTCCCCACCGTCGGTATCTCTACCTTGACGTGGTGGTGGAGCTTGTGTGTCCTAATGACTCCATGAGCTACACAGGCGGTAGTGTAACTACCAACAGGGCCTCCCATGCCTGGCAGGTCATGGAAGAAGGTCCAGACTAAAAGAGATACCCATCGAAGAAAAAGGGCTAGTAACTCACTTCCAAGATGTAAAATTATCAATTACTCAAAGAAACATTCACGAAGTAAGCCGGACTGATAAATTGAAACAAACTAGCAAACGAAAAGGAACACGAGATGACAGAAAAATAAAATGAAACTTGCATGCTGGAATGTTAGAGCGATTAATGGGAAAGAGAACAAAACACACGAATTGAAGAAATATAAAATAAAGATCTGTGCAATCTGCGAGATGAAGAAAAAAGGAAAATCGATTACACAAATGCAAGACTACATGTACATAAACAGTGGAGTAAACAAATCCAAGCGTGCCAGAGAAGGTGTTGGTATTATGATACATGAAAGTTTGAAAGATAAAATAATCGAATTTAATTACATATCAGAACGAATAGTTAAAGTAAAATTCCAAAATGCACCTAAAATGTCACGATCATGAGCATTTATACACCAGAGGAAGGTAAACCAATAGAAGAAATAGACAAATTTTACAATAACCTTCAAGAACACGTAGAGAAAATCAATGACAAAGAAAACATCATAATAGCAGGAGATTTTAATGCGAGAATTGGGAACATGCCTCTACCCGGAATAACATACAAATATAATGAAGCAACTAGAAAAAAAATGGTGAACGATTGTTGCAATTCTGCGCGGAAACTGGAATGAGAATTAATAATACATTTTTTCCTCATAAGGTTCAGCAAAAGATAACTTTTCAAAACTCTCGTGGTCAATCTTCAACAATCGATTATATACTTACAAATAGAAACATAAAACCACAAGAAATTTTGGACACCAGAGTCTTTCCATCCGCCGAGATCGGAAGTGATCACAATCTTGTGGTAAGCCAATTCAGATTTAACATCCAAATAAGAAAAAAACAAAAACAGAAAGACAAGAACATATCCAAAACAAATGACAAATTCAAAGTAGAATTATTTATTGATGATTCAACAAAACTACTCTATCAGAACAGATTAAACAACAAGTTATCAGAGATGGAAAACTGTGAAGAAATTGTTGAAGACAAATGTAACATGCTCAAAACTACTATAACGGACGCAGCAAAACGATAATTAGGTACAAGAAATTCTGAACTGAAACATGTCCGACGTTGGACTCCTTGGTTTAATGAAGAAATAAAGGAATTGATAGAAAACAAGAGAAAACTACACAGGAGATATTTACAGACAAGGAATTTAAATGATTACGATGAATTAAAAAAAATCAAGTAGTATCAGCAATTAGGAAGTCAAAACAAGAATTTTGGGACAAATACTCTCATAAACTGGAATTTGATTTCTATGGAATGCAGAAACAAATATGGAGGTTCATCAGGAACTAGAGAAAATATATAAACGAATATGTAAATTTATGCAATATATCAACAGAAGAATGGGATAACTACTTTGAAGAAATTTACTCAGAACGGGAAAATACCGAGAACCCACATCTAGAGAAAACTACAAATAAAGATACATTTCAGATAAGTAAGGAAGAATTTGAAAAACAAGTAAAAAAATTGAAAAACAGAAAATCAGTGGGTATCGATAACATCCAGAATGAATTAATTAAATACGGAGGAGAAAAATTACATGAAGAAATTTACAATTTATTCAACACCATATGCAATAGTTGGATAATACCCAATGATTGGAAAACAAGTATTATAATCCCAATTTTAAAAAAGGGAGATAAAAACAAACCAGAAAACTACAGAGGCACCAATCTACACTGCTCAAAAAAATTAGGAGATATTGTAGAATAACCTATTAAGACTATGTTTTTAGGAACAGTATTAGATGCAATCACTTTCTATTACTCCAAAAGAATGTAAACAAGAGTTTTAAGTCATTACGTAACCTCTGTACCACACCAGATGTCAAAGAGATCCTGATTAGGAATATGGCAAACAAACAAAGCAACATTAACATGGGTGAAAATGTTTCTTTAGTATGGTGTATGGTCTCCTCGAACGGACAGCACTGCCTCACACCTGTGTGGCTTTGATGCAATGAGGTTAGCAATGAGTTCTTGGCGGATACGTGGCCACTCTTCCATAAGAGCAATGTGCAGCTCTGGAACAGTTTTGGGAGGTGCTGGTCTGCCTGCAATGCACCTGTCTAATGCATCCCACACATGCTCAATCGGATTTAAGTGCGGGGAGGAAGCTGGCCATTGCATACGCTCGATTCCCTCCACTTCCAGCATGTCGTCCACCAAGCCAGATCTGTGGCGTCGTGCATTATCGTCCATAAATAGAAAATAATCACCTATGGCACCAGCATGAGGCACGACAAAAGGTCGGAGAATCCCATCTCTATACCTTACCGCAGTCAAAGTACCACCTTGGATGACGTAGAGGTCCGTACGTCCACCACTACTGACTCCTGCCTACACCATAAATCCACCACCACCATATGGGGATCTTTCACGTACAAAAGCTGTATTGTTTTATGTCCCTTTTTCTCTCCAGATGAATACACGCCGACTATCACATTCCACGTTGAATCGCGACTCATCAGAAAAAAGAACTGATCTCCATTCAGCATGCCTCCACCCACGATGTTCCTCCGCCCAGTTTCTGCGATCTCTACGGTGTTGTGGAGTTAACCTGGTACACACCATGGGCCTACGGGCATAGAGACCACTTCCATGCAGTCGATTAGGGACAGTTTGAGTTGACACCCTGCGTCCTGTTGCTGTTTAAAGTGTATTTCACAGTTGAGTTGCATTCTGCTGTCTATTCCGACGGGCTGTTAACAAGAAGTAACGGTCATCCGTTGCTGTTGTTGCCCTTGGTCGAACTTGTCCGGCTCTTCTGTGAACAGTATGTTCTTTGAAAATGATTCCAAAGACTGGAAATCACGCTTTGAGAAACCCCAATGGCTTCTGCCACCTCTTGTTGTGTCTGTCCAGCTTCCATCCTTCCTATGACCCTCCAAGCCATTGGTTCAGGTAAATCATATTGTCGAGGCATCACTGTCCCTAAGGCAAGTCATTCACTAACTGAAAATTGGACTGGATTTAAAAACAGCAACGAAACATTCACCCCCTCACCACCCTTTCTCATCAACAGCACAGACATTGCCCTCTGGTGTGGTACCGAGGTTACGTAACAACTTCAAACTCTTATTTACATTATCTTGGAATAATAGAAAGTGATTGCATCTAATACTATTCCAAAAAACATAGTCTTAATAGGTTATTCTACAATATCCCCTAGTTTTTTTGAGCAGTGTATTATGCACAACACTGAAACTCTTCACTAAAATTGTAGCAGATCATTTATCGAATACATTACCACTACTAGATAAACGTTAAGCTGAAAATATATAAAACTATTATTCTACCAGTTATATTATATGGGTGCGAAACATGGACTCTTACTTTAAGGGAGGAAAGGAGATTACAAGTATTTGAGAATAAAGTACTTAGTAAATTGTTGGACGAAAGAGAGATGAACAGACAGGTGAATGGAGAAGACTACGTAGCAAAGAACTACATGGTCTTTATAGGAAGCCAGATATAATAAGAACAGTTAAGTCTCGTAGACTGCGATGGGCAGGACATGTTGCACGTATGGGGAATGAAAGACTTGCATGGAAGCTTCTTGTAGGAAGACCAGAGGGAAAACGCCCAGTTGGTAGACCAAGAATGAGGTGGGAGAATAACATTAACTATAATTTGAGGGAAGTAGATTACACAGGGAATGATTGGAAAAGATTAGCTCAGGATAGGGATGTATGGAGAGCTTATGTCCGTGCGGCCATGAACTTACGGGTTCGATTGTGCCAGTGAGTAAGTAAGTAAGTAAGATGAACAACAAGGATTTTAAAAGGAAGATCATGCACAGATGCCATTTTTATATTAAAACAGACTACAGAAAAAGCTATCGAATTTTACATCCCAGTCTTCCTATGTTTTGTGGATCTGGAAAAAGTATTTGATCGGGTAAGATTAAAATGACATACTCAACATATTAGAATACAAGTATGTATCTAAAAACCTCATAGCAATCATCAAAGAAATATATTCAGGAAACAGTACAACAATAAAATACGCAAATAGTAAATCTAAAGAAATTATAGTCCAGCATGGAATACGACAAGGAGACTCATTAAGTCCCATATTGTTCACACTAATTATGGATGAAATATTCAATGAACTAAAAGTTGAAGTTAGAAAAGGAATTAAAATAGGTAACAAAGAGCTGAAGATAATAAACTAAGCTGATGACACAGTTCTAATTGCACAAAGTGAAGATGATTTACAAATGCTGTTGCACAAATTTAGAATCATTGCAGTAAAATGTAACATGAAAATCTCAACAAATAAAACCACATCAATGGCAGTATCCAAGGACCCACGATGTGTTAAATTAGAAATAGAAGGGAAAAGTACAGAACAGGTCATGATATTCAAATATTTAGGAATAGAAATTAATAGCAGCAACAGAATAACAGATGAAATCCTCCATCAAGCAAATAATGCAAACAAAATATCAGAATGTTTAAACAATACTGTTTGAAAAAATAAAAATTTAAGAATAGATACAAAAGTAAGAATTTACAAATCTGTCATAAGACCAGTCTAACATATGGTTGTGAATGCCGAACAGAAACTCAGAAAACAAAACAAATCAATGAAACAACCAAAATGAAAGTTTTAAGAAAAATCGTAGGAAAATCGCTGAGAGAGAAAACTTGCAGCTCTGTTATTAGAGAAGAATGTGAAATTGAACCTATAAACCTCTGGATAAATTATAGTAGACTAAACTGGAACGATCACATAGATAGAATGGAGAATAGTAGATTAGTGAAGAAAGCACGTGACTGGACACCTCAGCAGAAAAGGCCTTTAGGAAGACCACAACTACGATGGAAGGACGTCACCATACCCCAGACCTGTAGTGAATGAACACGCAACAAGGTGCCAGCTTTCATGCGTAGGGGAAGAAGAAGAAGAAGAAGTTAAACAGTTTGATGTTTCATTTTTTCTTACAATATTGTGATTGAATTTGGAAATAAATAATATGATCTGGTTGTAGTGGTGAACAAATAAAACATAACAAACGTTTCTCATTTGTTTTCAAACATCGCCGTTCACATTAAATATATAAATACTTTTAAATAACTGTATTTAAACAAATGATTTCTGAGCAAACAGCTTAATTTGATTCGATAAATAGTTCTAACAAATGCCACTGTTGATTTACAAATTCTCTACATAAATTCACTCCTCACTACTTATGATAAAGTGGTTGCCATGGAAGTGCGGGCCAACAGAAGTACTTTGTCAATTAATGTAATATAAATCAATTAATTGATTAAATTACACACTGTGTGATCACTTTTTACACTCACTGTATATTGTTTTGGAATGTGTTACTACGTCATATTCGAGGAATTTGTTTCGCATTCTTGCCGATATGGAAGATGTGTTTGGTTATAGAAAATGAGTTGCCTTATCTAATCGTTATGTTCTAATATAATTTTTTATTGTAATAGGTGAATTCCATGATAATTGACGTAACAATTACATCAAAATAAAATATTATAACTTTTTTGTTGCCGTCAGGGAGTAGGATACTACTTTTTCTCTTCAAAATATTTATAAATGAGTTTCAGTATTTACAGAAATTTATATCTTTATAATTGTACTTAAAATGTGCGGTTTTACGTATATCGGTAAATGACGTTACTATAGAATGACACAATGTTTTACAGAGTGAGAGTAAAATAATAATCTCTATGAAGTTTTTAGTTTTATTTCAACGAACAATTGTGAATGTACTATATATATAAATATGTATATAAATAAATATATATATATATATATATATATATATATATATGAGGAGATGCCAAATGCACGTTTTTATATTTATATTCCAATACATTTTACGCACTATTATTACAAAATAAAATAACTGACGTAACTACTAACGCTTCTGCGTTGTATAGCAGTTTTAATTAAAACAATAGCAAATATTTGCCACATATGAGTTTGTATATAATCTATAAAATTTTGATAATCAATTGAGTTGGTGTTTACTTGATGAAAATCCATATTTATTAATTAAATAAAAAAAACGTAGTTTTATTTGATTTTTCATATTTATATATATATATATTATATATATATTTGATTTTTCATATTTATATATATATATATATATTTATAAATATGAAAATCAAATAAAACTACGTTTTATTTTTATTTAATTAATATAAAATTTTGGGTTGTAGTGACTTGAAAATATTTATAATAGTCAATATATCACTTTGGAAAGGAGGAAACAAAATTAAATGTTCGTGTCTTATGTAAAATGTTCCGTGTAATTCACCAATATGAATAATAAAACCGATTGACAAGATTTTCTTCACAAGAGATCTGATTAGTGACTCTAGTGCATTCGTTTATTATGAATTCAGAAATGTAGTCAGAATATTTTCATCAGGCACAGTTTTTGTGTGACAGCTACATTTTATCATTCTCTTTGACCTGTCATAGGAACCTTTACCTTATATGTAGCGATTTCATTCAATCTGTGTTTAAGGAAATTGTACATAATATCAAGCTGGAGCACCAAAACACAAGACTGTGCAGGTTCATTCATGTTTTGACGTGCCCAGACATGTTAATCTGGCATTGTGATGTGTCAGTCTCACTACGTTAGAAATTCTTGGCCTAAACAGAAAAATGTGTTACATTTATTTTTAGTGAATTCTAAAAATATATATTTACCCCCATAGCATATTACATTCGGAATAATGAAAATATTCCAGAAAGCTACGGATAAACTTTCTGTTGGATTCTTGTACCTGAAACCGAAATTATCCAAAGTCAGTGATGCTATACTGAAATAAGTAATTGTGTGCGACCACAAAATTAAAAATTCACTTCTTGGACTCTCACTTAGACTTCTTCCAAGAATATCTTGGGACTGTCAGAGATTATCACGGAGAGCGTTTTTATCAGCAAATTTCTACAATGCAAAACAGGTACCAAAGCAAGTGGATTTCTAATATGCTGGCTGACTACTACTGGACATAGAAAAGATATGTTCTAGATTCAAAATGAGTCCAAAAATCACTATTTACCACTTTGTAGGTAAATCAGAATGAGTAGTGTTATAAAAAATTTAGTTAATATCACACAAATCTCCTGCCTGATGGACAAAAACTGAAATGATATTTGAATTCAGCATTAAACATACTTCTATAATCTATTATTTTTATTCTTGTGAAAGAAAAAGGTTCATAATATAATAAAGTACCACATAAAGCATTATGCTACATTTGTAGTTTGACATTGTTAATACTTCGCCAGTCACTCAATCTACCGTAACAAACAACTCAGTATAATCATGCATCACTCTGTATATACAAGACAAATACCGACGTTCTTGAATTAAGGTATCTTTGGACTTCCGACAGTTCAACTGGAGCCTAACAAGGGGTACGATGTTTTCGTTCATTCAGTTACGGCAGTGATGTTGGAAGGTGTATTCCACTCCACTTCATAGTGCGAAGTTCATCTGAACTACCATTCGGCCACTGACGTCATATCCACATATATTAGTCACAGAGATGGATGCCATCTACCAGCTATAGGAGTTATATACGTTGAGCATATCTAATATTCTAGATATTATAGCTGGTTTCTCAATCTACAGCAGCTACTTATTATAACAACCCAAATTCTTTACAATGTCGGGTATATATCAGTCCTATAGTGGCCGAAATTTCATGAGAAATTCTCCTCTCCCGTGGGCAGTGCCTTAATCCGCTCACCAACTCATCATAATTTATAATTCAGGCAAGGTAACAACCTACCATGAATAATACAAATATCCATATTAATTAATAATTATAAAATAATGTATTATTTAGCCTTTCATTCTTTGAGGACTAAATCATTTCATAGGTCGGCTGTTAAACAGTACTCTCTAGTTGTGGAAAGAAAGCTTTCTTGCCATTTAATCCAAACGTACGTCGGACAATCTGACAAGGTAAGACACTGCTACAGTTTCGTTGCGAGTGCACCTGCATGTGGATATATTGGGTAAACAACCAGAGAAAGCTTCAGTTTTAATATAATCAACAAAACAGATCTTCAATAGCTAATGGGATTTTTTAAAGGTCTTACAATATTTATTTTCCCATTTACATCTCAGCCTATAGGTAGCTCGATTGTACCTTTCGTTCCAAATTCGGTCTTTAAGTGTCACTTGCATTATCTTTCGCTCGATCTTCCTTCGGCAGATTGTTGACATGTGTTTCAGTATATTGTTCACTTATAACAGGGACACTCATTAATTAATTGAACATTAATATGTATGATAAATTAATTTAATTTGAACTGAAATTCCATGGTTGTGTTTTGTAGAACTTGCAACGTTTGAAAGCATTTTGAGAAAATGATAGCATTTGTGAACAGGAAGATACTGAGTGATGACGCTGTGATATGCTGTTGTAAAAGTTGAAAACGTTGCCATGACAACGGAGACTCACAGTGTTATCAAATGTTGAACTGTCAGACGTCAAAAGATGTGTTAATGCCAATATAATTCAGTTTCTGCATTTAGGGTACTTACGGCCAGCTGTTCATTGTGTAACATACATAATGGATTTTAAAAATATGCTAACTTTTAATATTGTTTTTAAAATATACTACGTGACAATGCTGTACAATACACGTTTGTGAAATATACGAGTATTACAGGATGTCTGAATTTAACAAATGAGGGAAGCGTCATTTTTTAAATGATTTCCTCGATTGTGTAAACATTACTTCCCACCTCATATAGTAATATCAATAAATTACTAATTCATTGATATTATCAAATACGGATGCTCATAGCAACGTGGACATAAGCATTCCATACTTCTCTATCCTGAGGTAATATTTTCCAGTAACTCTCTATACAATTCAGATTGTTATTCTATCACCTCATTCTTGTTCTACATATTGGTCTCTTGCCTTGTTGGTGTCCTATATTTCTCTGCTACATTTTCGATTAGATTGTTTTCAGTCCATATAGAAATTCTTATGACTAAATAATGTACACGTGTGCTTTCGTTTAAATTTGAACAATAGTAGGAAAACTTTTTTAAAATTTTAATTGGATTCTGTTCTGCTTTTAGCACGGAAGTAGTGCGTTTCTGGACATGGGTTTATATTTAATACATTAATCCCTCATTTGCTTCTAAACCTTGAAGAATATGTAACAGTAATATGCCAAAATTCTATAGTTTTAATAAAATTCTTAAGATATTTGCGATCCAGGTCTTCGTTAGCGTTTTTTTCTGTTATCCGAATGTCTCTGCGTCCAAGTAATTCTTATTGTAATTGGGACCACCATGTTGTGGCCTTCTTTAGAGCTGATCCGGGATAGTGTTGATAAATTTATCCGTACCGAAGTCCTAAGTTGAAACCCTCCACAAGAAATGCATCATTTCGTATGGTTGAAGATCAATGATATCTCAAGTAGGACTACCAATTTTATAATTTTAATTTTTACAGACTGAACACTCTAAAAATGCTTTTAAGTTTTCCGGCTCGCTCTAGTACTGACACCCTTCTACCTTATTCCAACCTTTGTGGATTAATAAAATATAATCACGATTGTTTGGCGACATTCGTTAGCGTCTTCTGACTATTTTGAGTCAGTCCTCTGGTTGCCATTGCTCTGAATTGTTATTGGCATTTTATTTAACATCGCTCTTTAACAGCTAATGTCAATAACGGGTTTTATGTGCTAAAAGTTAAGATTGCAACATAGTATAGTAAGTAATAAAACAAGTACCTTTAATCGATTGAAAAATACCTTGTTTTCAGTTTTACAGAATCAACACAAGAAAGTTGCTCACTGCTTATTTTGCGATCTAGCAATAATATATTTACATCTCGCATGTTACTTTACAATAGGAAATGTATAACATTTCCGTTACAATGTTAAATTTGAGTATATAAAAATTATTTTCCTAATCGTTAGCAAATACAATTCAAGTCACAGAGGAAAAGGACAGACCATTTTTTTTACTAAGAAACCTCTTTTTTAGCTGTGGTCATATGATAGATCGTTGGTTCTTGCACAGTGGTCCCTGTTCGAACCAAGGTCTGAACAAGTTTCCTGGGTGATTGTTTTATTGCAGTTTTTCCTATGCTGGTATGTAAGACAAATGTCAGGAAAATTTAAGGCCCAACTGTCCCCGAACATCATCTGGGTATCGTAATCAGCACTACCATATTCGCCAAGTTTAGTGAGAATGTGTGTGTGAATGCTGAATTGTCTCGGAGCTGATCACTCATTCGGGGAAGCCCTCCATTTTGTTGTGTAAATAATTAAAAGGAAAGAATTTAGTCAGCCCCCAAAAATGAACTGGCTAAACCTTACTACATGTGACGCGACTGTTTTATTTAATTTCTTCATAAACTCCTGTCACATTTTATTCTTAGGGTTAATTTTTCAAATTATTTACACTGATTTTTACGTTTTTCTAACGATTATTTCAATATATTTTTTATATTATATTTAACTAGCCTATATACGTAGCATGAAGTCGTGGCAGCCATATCGATTTTAATGCATATTCTATGCAACAACAAAGACGTGATCAGTGCAGCCAACATAGAGTTTGTACTAATTAACTATACATATATACTTCAGAATTTCAGATCTTACTATTTATTTTTGGGCGTTGTATTCTTTTGAGTGCTTAAATTGCGTTAGGTTAGCTTTTAGGTTGGTCTTTCACAGGTTAGAGTACTTAAATTGCGTTAGGCTAGCATTTATGTTTGTTAAATATCATGAATATGTTGGCTGCATCCCGTGATTCCATAGTGTAAACCGCTTCACGTTTGTTGGCCATGCGCGTGGTGTGTGATTGGAACATAGAAAAATGTTTCGCGCCATATGTTATAAAGTATTTCGGACGAATTAAATCGAATTAATAAATACACCCATCTCTCCTATCATTATTAATAAAAAAGGTTTGACGAATTAAATATATTTGAAGGGAAGGTATAATTAAATAATGGGTAAAAAGTATGTGTTTGATCTATAATTTAAAATTCTTTCCTGAAAGTGCTTTAGAGTAGCCCAGATGGGCCTGGAGGGGAGGGGCATGCAAAGGTACCTATAATGCGAGAGATGGAGTGAGAAGTAAGTATTGTTTTAGGTACCGTAAATCTAAGAGTCTGGACCCAATGCGTTACTTCTCTAACGAAAGAAGCAATGATCAAGATTTTCTTCCCTGAAAAATGCATCAACCCATCCAGGTTTTAACCCACGAATCTTGGAACCACTATTCCAACAGAAACGAGTATTTAGCGATATTCGTTTGTATTCTACCCATCTGGATACCAGTGGTGTGAAGAAAGCCACAACATATTGGGAGAAACATCAGGACTCCCGGATACAGAAAAGAAACCTCTATTACTTTCTCACACTTGAATGTGTGTACATTTATTTGAATACCACCCTGTATTTGAATGATGATTTGGGTTTGATGCTGTAAAAGGGTCAATGTTCCTCGACGTCGAATGAGTCAGGATAGTTCTCTGAGGGTGTCCGCATCACGACGTAGGAAGACGTGGAAGAGGGGGTGGCAAGGAGCGGTGTCCCCTGCAGAGACAATGATAAGGGTAGAGCTGCCGCACCTGCCATTGCACTCGCTGGGTTCGAAGATAAACTTGACATTGTTGTCCCTGTGGCGGTGCTTGTAAACCCCAGAGGTGTCACCGCAGGTCTATTCTCACTCACTGACCGGTATCTGTGGACACAACCACTCACATTAATAATGATGATAATAATAATAATAATAATAATAATAATACTAATAATAATAATATAATACTACTACTACTACTACTACTACTACTTATAATAATAATAATAATATAATATACTAAAATAATATAATATACCCCTACTAATAAATTCCATTCCATCCATTTACTTTCTTCAACCTCTCATGTTATAGGTACTTTTTAAATGCCACACGCGATCCGGACCTATTGTGGCACGACCTGTCAGGAGAGGGATTTTAACTATGAATCACACACGTACACCACACAACTGCATGGAGGGCCTCCACGAACAGGTGATCAGCTAAATATCAGGACCACCTCCGCGACAACACACGTACACCACACAAGTACACGGAGGGCCTCCACGAACAGGTGATCACCTCAATATCAGGACCTCCTCCGCGACAACACACGTACACCACACAAGTACATGGAGGGCCTCCACGAACAGGTGATCAGCTAAATATCAGGACCTCCTCCGCGACAACACACGTACACCACACAAGTACATGGAGGGCCTCCACGAACAGGTGATCACCGCAATATCAGGACCTCCTCCGCGACAACACCCGTACACCACACAAGTACACGGAGGGCCTCCACGAACAGGTGATCACCTCAATATCAGGACCTCCTCCGCAACAACACACATACACCACACAAGTGCATGGAGGGCCTCCACGAACAGGTGATCACCGCAATATCAGGACCTCCTCCGCGACAACACCCGTACACCACACAAGTACACGGAGGGCCTCCACGAACAGGTGATCAGCTAAATATCAGGACCTCCTCCGCGACAACACACGTACACCACACAAGTACATGGAGGGCCTCCACGAACAGGTGATCAGCTAAATATCAGGACCTCCTCCGCGACAACACACGTACACCACACAAGTACATGGAGGGCCTCCACGAACAGGTAATCAGCTAAATATCAGGACCACCTCCGCGACAACACACGTACACCACACAAGTACACGGAGGGCCTCCACGAACAGGTGATCAGCTAAATATCAGGACCTCCTCCGCGACAACACACGTACACCACACAAGTACATGGAGGGCCTCCACGAACAGGTGATCAGCTAAATATCAGGACCTCCTCCGCGACAACACACGTACACCACACAAGTACATGGAGGGCCTCCACGAACAGGTGATCACCGCAATATCAGGACCTCCTCCGCGACAACACCCGTACACCACACAAGTACACGGAGGGCCTCCACGAACAGGTGATCACCTCAATATCAGGACCTCCTCCGCAACAACACACATACACCACACAAGTGCATGGAGGGCCTCCACGAACAGGTGATCAGCTCAATATCAGGACCTCCTCCGCGACAACACACATACACCACACAAGTACACGGAGGGCCTCCTCGAACTGGTGACCAGCTCAATATCAGGACCTCCTCCGCGACAACACACGTACACCACACAAGTACACGGAGGGCCTCCACGAACAGGTGATCAGCTCAATATCAGGACCTCCTCCGCGACAAGACACGTACACCACACAAGTACACGGAGGGCCTCCACGAACAGGTGATCAGCTCAATATCAGGACCTCCTCCGCGACAACACACGTACACCACAGAATAACAACAACCGGAGGGCCTCCACGAACAGGTGATCAGCTCAACTATCAGGACCCTCCTCCACAGCGACAACAACCACATCACAACACCACACAAGTCATACGGAGGGCCCTCCACGAACAGGTGATCATCTCACTATCATGACCCTCCTCCGCGACAACACATCACGTACCCCACCACACAAGTAACAACGGAGGGCCTCCAACGAACAGGTGATCATCTCAATAATCAGGACCTCCTCCGCCGACAACACACGTACCACCACACAAGTAACCCGGAGGGCCTCCACGAACAGGTGAATCATCTCAATATCAGGACCTCCTCCGCGACAACACAACGTAACACCACACAAGTAACACGGAGGACCTCCACAATCAGGTGATCAGCTCAATATCAGGAACCTCCTCCGCGACAACACACATACACCACACAAGTACACGGAGGGCCTCCACGACCAGGTGATCATCTCAATATCAGGACCTCCTCCGCGACAACACACTACATACACTACACAATTACACGGATGGCCTCCACTAACTGGTGATCAGCTCAATATGAGGACCTCCTCCGCCACAAACACCCATACAACCACACAAGTACACTGAGGGCCTCCCACGATCAGGTGATCAGCTCAATATCAGGACCTCTTCCTCGCGAACACACGTACAACCACAACAGTGCAATGAGGGCCTCCACGAACAGGTGATCAGTCTCAATATCAGGACCTCCTCCTGCGACAACCCACGTACACCACCAAAGTACATGGAGGCGCTCCACGAACAGGTGATACAGCTCAATATCAAGACCTCCTCCGCGACAATACACCTACACCACAACAGTGCATGAAGGGCCTCCCGCGAACAAGGGTTATCATCTCAATATCATGTCTCTCACTCCGCGACAACACATCGTACAACCACACAAGTGCTTGGAGGAGCCCTCTCGAACTGGTGAATCAGCTCAATATCAGTATCCTCCTCCGCCGACAAACACAACGTACACCACACAAGTACATGAAGCCGCTCCGCGAACAGGTGATCAGCTCAATATCAGGACCTCCTCCGCGACAACACCCGTACATACACCACACAAGTGCATGGAGGGCCTCCACGAACAGGTTATCAGCTCAATATCAGGACTCTCCTCCGCGACAAGACACGTACACCACACAAGTGCATGAAAGGGCTCCGCGAACAGGTGATCACATCAATATCAGGACCTCCTCTCCGCGACCACACACGTACACACACACAAGTTGCATGGAGGGCCCTCCACGAACAGGTGATCAGCTCAATATCAGGACCCTCCTCCGCGACTTGTTGACACGTACACCACACAAGTACACGGAGGGGCCTCCACGAACAGGTGATCAGTACTCAATATCAGGACCTCCTCCGCGGACAAGACACGTAACACCACACAAGTACACGGAGGGCCTCCACGAACAGGTGATCAGCTCAATATCAGGACCTCCTCCGCGACAACACAAGTAGACCACACAAGTACACGGAGGGCCTCCACGAACAGGTTATCAGCTCAATATCAGGACCTCCTCCGCGACAACACACGTACACCACACAAGTACACGGAGGGCCTCCACGAACAGGTGATCAGCTCAATATCAGGACCTCCTCCGCGACAACACACGTACACCACACAAGTACACGGAGGGCCTCCACGAACAGGTGATCAGCTCAATATCAGGACCTCCTCCGCGACAACACAAGTAGACCACACAAGTACACGGAGGGCCTCCACGAACAGGTGATCAGCTCAATATCAGGACCTCCTCCGCGACAAGACACGTACACCACACAAGTACACGGAGGGCCTCCACGAACAGGTGATCAGCTCAATATCAGGACCTCCTCCGCGACAACACACGTACACCACACAAGTACACGGAGGGCCTCCACGAACAGGTGATCAGCTCAATATCAGGACCTCCTCCGCGACAACACACATACACCACACAAGTACACGGAGGGCCTCCACGAACAGGTGATCAGCTCAATATCAGGACCTCCTCCGCGACAACACACGTACACCACACAAGTGCATGGAGGGCCTCCTCGAACTGGTGATCAGCTCAATATCAGGACCTCCTCCGCGACAACACAAGTAGACCACACAAGTACACGGAGGGCCTCCACGAACAGGTGATCAGCTCAATATCAGGACCTCCTCCGCGACAAGACACGTACACCACACAAGTACACGGAGGGCCTCCACGAACAGGTGATCAGCTCAATATCAGGACCTCCTCCGCGACAACACACGTACACCACACAAGTACACGGAGGGCCTCCACGAACAGGTGATCAGCTCAATATCAGGACCTCCTCCGCGACAACACACATACACCACACAAGTACACGGAGGGCCTCCACGAACAGGTGATCAGCTCAATATCAGGACCTCCTCCGCGACAACACACGTACACCACACAAGTACACGGAGGGCCTCCACGAACAGGTGATCAGCTCAATATCAGGACCTCCTCCGCGACAACACACATACACCACACAAGTACACGGAGGGCCTCCACGAACAGGTGATCAGCTCAATATCAGGACCTCCTCCGCGACAACACACGTACACCACACAAGTACACGGAGGACCTCCACGAACAGGTGATCAGCTCAATATCAGGACCTCCTCCGCGACAACACACATACACCACACAAGTACACGGAGGGCCTCCACGAACAGGTGATCAGCTCAATATCAGGACCTCCTCCGCGACAACACACGTACACTACACAAGTACACGGAGGGCCTCCACGAACAGGTGATCAGTTCAATATCAGGACCTCCTCCGCGACAACACACATACACCACACAAGTACACGGAGGGCCTCCACGATCAGGTGATCAGCTCAATATCACGACCTCCTCCGCGACAACACAACGTTAAGACGAAACACATTCACACTAAACATGGGGAATATGATAATGATGGTTACCATGGTCAGATGGTGTTCGGGGACCGTCAGGATCTTAAAGTTTCCTGATATTTGTTTTACAGGTGAGGAAATACAAAAAAAAAAATCATCTAGGAAACTTGTCCCGATCGTGGATCGAACCCGGAACCGCTGCGTACGAGGTAGATATGCTACCCCATGACCATAGAAGTGGAGATAATTATTTATTTATTTATTTATATACAGATTGTTAATATTCACACAAATTTCTGTGCCTAAATTTTTATTTTACTTTTCCACTTGTCTCTATCCATCCATTCCATGTCCTGCAGATCTTTTGTTCTCTTTCCAGTTTTTATTTCTTGCACCTATGAGTTTAGATGTATTTTTTTCCTTCTTCTTCCAGGTGGACAACGTTCCACTATTTTTCTGGTCACCTTTCTTCTTACATTCGTTGTACGTGCCCTTACCGATTTAATTGCGTGTATCTTATAGAGTAAACGCTACTTATTCACGGGGGATATGTTCCGTAGATATGCCGCGAATACAGAAACCGCGAATATGGAATGGTAATTTGCATGGGTATAGAGGGGATACGTTCCAAGATTACAAAATAAAGAAAATATCAAAATAAAATGAATTAATGATAGATTTTGAACAATTTCTATTAATGATTACTGTCAGGTTTAGGCAAGGGCTTAAAGAACTTAGTAATATTGTCCTGTTTTACCGCTTTTAAAATAACTCTCAATTAAGTTTGATATTCAGCTATGAATTCTGCGATAGAATTCCTCATTTTGTCTTCGGATTTCTTGATTCATTAACATTGAAACAGCGTGACATAGATGCAAACGAATCGCCAATGCGTAAACGGCCAAGAATTTCTATTTTTACTTAAAGCGACAACACTACTTTTTTCCGCTTCGGAACTTATTTTCTTTCCTCTTACTCGATATTATAAAACAAACAAAGCAACAAAACAGAAGATACACGTGATATTCAATCAAAATTGTTGCAACGAATGACAAGTTGAAACAATAAAACACCGATTGTGGCGAGGGCGGCATTCATCAAGGACACTGGGACACGTGAAATACTGCGGCGGTGGCTTTTAACAAAGAACTTTAGGGTTCATCAAGCTTATTTTCATCACAATAAGGTTTATTGTAGTTTTATATTAATTTGTCCATTTGTTTTGAAACACTCTTTGTAAACACCACCTTGGCACGTGCCTGCAGTAAAAAAGTTTCCGTTAATAAAGGATATTAATCCTTCTAATATACCGACTGGATCCGCGAATAAAGACATTTTAACCGCGAATACAGGAACTGTGTCTCAATTTTAACCCGCGTATAAGGAGCTTTTACTGTATACTCTACTATTGAGTATATAATATTTATTTTTTTCTCGTATGACATTATTTGTTATTTTTTCTAATTTTGAACATCTTGCTGCACTCCTCAAGGAGATAATATTAATATTAGTGATAACAATAAGAATAATAATAGTAATAATAATAGTGATAATAATAATAATAGTGATAATAATAATAGTAATAATAATAATAGTAATAATAAGGCCTAATGTTATATAAAAAAGATAAAATGATCCCATTACAGAGGCTCTTAGGGTAGTAGGAGGTTAAGGATCCGACCTTTTTTAGACAATCGGCAAGAGAGATCTCACAGATTGGATAGTGTCAACGACTCAGTTAATAATAATAATGATAATAATAATAATAATAATAATAATAATAATAATAATAATAATATTAATAAGCTGTTAGTTTATGCTGATGATGTGGTACTACTGGCCGATAGCGAGGAGATACTAAAGGCCAACACGCACACACTATTGAGTAACACTAAGAAATTAGGACTGGAAGTAAATATCAGTAAAACTAAATATATGGCCACACGTAGAAATACATTATATAATGGAAATGGACAGCTAATGACAAATGAGGGAAATTTTGAGGAATTGGCTGAATTCAAATACCTAGGAACAATAATCACAAATAGGAATGAGATGCACAAAGAAATTAAACATAGGCTCAATTCTGGAAATGCATGCTATTATGCATTGCAGAGACTTTTGATGTCCCAACTCCTTTCAAAAAACGTTAAGCTGAAAATATATAAAACTATTATTCTACCAGTTATATTATATGGGTGCGAAACATGGACTCTTACTTTAAGGGAGGAAAGGAGATTACGAGTATTTGAGAATAAAGCTCTTAGGAAAATTTTTGGACCAAAGAGAGATGAACAGACAGGTGAATGGAGAAGACTACATAACAATGAACTACATGGTCTTCATAGGAGGCCACATATAATAAGAACAGTTAAGTCCCGTAGACTGCGATGGGCAGGACATGTTGCGCGTATGGGGAATGAAAGACGTGCATGGAAACTTCTTGTAGGAAAGCCAGAAGGAAAACGCCCAGTTGGTAGACCAAGAATGAGGTGGGAGAACAACATTAACTATGATTTGAGGGAGGTGGATTATACAGGAAATGATTGGAAGGCATTGGCTCAGGATAGGGATGTATGGAGAGCTCATGTCCGCGCGGCCATGAACCAACGGGTTCGATAGTGCCAGTGAGTAAGTAAGTAAGTAAGTAATAATAATAATAATTCATAATAATAATAATTCATAATAATATTAATATTAATAATAATAATTCATAATAATAATATTATTAATAATAATAATAATAATTATAATAATAACTCATAATAATAATAATAATATTATATTTATTATTAATAATATAAGAACAATATTTTAGAAACAGTAATCATAATTACAATTATGACAACTTTGGTACAGATGTAGATTTTATCATTACTATAGGCAATACAAGTTTTCTCCTGACATCCTTCAAGTAACAGTAAATATTGCATTAATTTATCATAAGTAATGCTACGGGTGATTTCCAAATTATCGATAAATGATGTAAATATGCCAATTATATACATTTTTGGTACATGAATATCTGGGAAATAATACGTTTAAGAAAGTGCAAACAATGGTTTCTTTTTTTTTTGTGGTGTAATCAATTGCTACAAATGTTTTTCTATTTTATCGTGCAAGCAGTAACTGGTTACATTCGTCACTATATATACAATCTGGGAGCCACTTGCATTCTTACATCTTAATATATAAATTGTTATGTTCAACGTTTTTCTTAGAGAGTCAGTCCTCTGACCTATTCAGAATGTTAGAAAAGGAGGAGCTTTCTTTAATATGATAAAATTAAGTTCATAAAATCGAGGTGAAACACGACTGTGATTGGTTGTAAATCAAAATTCATTGAAATGTGATTGGTCATTGACTTGGTTGTAAATCAAAATTCATTGAAATGTGGTTGGCATTGACTCCCATTTGAGGCATGAGTTAAATATTCCTCTTAAAATAACCTTAGCATAAATTGATGATTACATCCTTCTTGGTGGAGTTCTTCAATTATTTGTTTCTGCGCTGTAAATATCAGAACATTGAACAAACTCTGGAATTGAAGTATACTACCTTGGCGGTCTAGCAGATCTGTGGCAGCGACATTTGAGAAGTCTGATGAAAGCAGCTCTGAAAGTTCTGTTGAATACGGTATAGATGGCAGGATTGATGGTGGATGAAACGTAACCCAACCATAGACACGTGTCAATCACGTGTTCTGGCACGTCACAATCAGGACACGCAGCGAAGATAATGTTCAGTATGAAGAAAGGTGACCAACACAATACAAATGTAAAGAAAACAAGTCCCAGAACTTTGGATGCTTTCTGCTCTGTTGCTACTGCATTAGCTGCTAGCGATCTTCTTTTGTTTCTTCCTGCTAAAAATCTGAAATAAAAAAAATACAATTTAAGTTTTTAGATAATTTTAATCTTACAAGGGAATTGTCAACCATTGCATCTTCAAATTTCTCCCAAGGAACCGTTGGGTTGAATAAAAAAATCTGCCGTACTTAACTGCAAGGCACTAAAATCCAGCACCAAATCTCTCATTTAAACTACAAGGATGTAATACAACTCTTACTTGAGGCGCCCAGCATCACTCGACTCTACTCTATTCAAGTGGGGACATCCATCTGTTTCGCACAGTGGGTTTCCATTGCTGGATTCTTGCTTCGATTTCTGTGCCTTGTGGTTAGTATCAGGAGATAACTATTGGACGCGGCATTGGCACATCACGACGCTTGTCTGGGAAACAATTTCAGGTTAGATTTCTGAATGCAATTGTTGACAATTCCCTTGTTAGTTAGTCGAATACAAGATAAAAGACATTCAAAATTTATGTTAGATATAAGAATCAAGGAGGAAGACGGAGAGGACAAAGAAGGAACATACGAATTGGCGATGTTGTAAAAATATAATGAAACCTCCATGGCACGAAAGTCTTATATGTCCTTGGGCTACTTCTCAGATTCACATGTATTAATCACAAAAGTAGACAATCTAGCCAGTATACGGGTGAAATGTGGTCAACATATTGGGTTCCTCAGCTGTTATATCTGTTTTTCTCAACCTGGAGCCACTATTTATTTCAATCACCTAAATTCCTCATGATGCTGGGTGGGGAACGGACTCACATTAACCGAAAGTCCGTGAGATATTTTCTTTCTTCATTGGGACTCGAATCAGAGCATCACATGTAGCTCTGCGCAATGGCATAATGCTTTAAACCACAACATTAGAGCGTTTTAGCTGAAACCTGAAACCTAAAAACCGCTCTAGCTGCCGCTATTGTATTTTCTCAGATAACATACGACTTACTTGATAAAATACATATATTAAAAAATCTCAGCCGTCCTCAACTAGGCAACTGCACCCACGGTGATTTCGTTTTCGTTAGAGTTTTCAAGGTCAAGTCACTGCATCCCCCACTAGTTAGGACACCCATCCTCAACTCCGTGAAGGTGCGAAGACGTACCCGTATACCAAAGCAAGTCCGCATGAGGACCGACTTATCATATGACTGTCACATGAGGTCGTAGCAGAGAATATCGGACCACTCATGTGTCCTACAAAACCCGGCAGAAATGAATTCACTACAGTTGAGAGTGATTGAGCTCTCAAGTGCACGTTTTTTCACTTTTACATACTGACCTCTACCGTGTTTCGTAATGCATTTTTAAAGCATTTTCTTCGAAGGACTGCTGGACACACACTACTAGAACATAAAAAATGAAGACATCTTAGATGAATTTCACATGGAACCTCTAGAAAACAAAATTTCTGGATACAAGTCAACATGGATGCAACGTATTCATCAAATAAAAGATCGCAGAATGTACAAGCAGATGTTAAGCTATCAATCTGCAGAAAGAAGAAGACCAGGACGTCCATTCAAAAGACATTTGGATGGTTCTCGTATTTATATTGAGGCCGAAACAAATGACGTAAATTCGTGAATAGACTATGATGATGCTTATAAGCAGAGAGCGGAATCTGTTCCACAATGTCGGAAGCTTACTTATATTGGTACAGACCAGCGGTTCCCAACTTATTTCCACTCCCGAACCCCTTCCACATCGAGCTGAGTTGGGTGAACCACTGACTTTTAAATATACATACACTAGACATGCATACAATTTAATTCAAAGCAAAATTTTAATAACCTTAAATTAACTAAACCCTTAACGGTTAAAACCTAAAGTTACTCTAGTTACGGCTTGAAAGTTATACAATGTGTATGCCTAGTTGTAGCGAAATCAAATTCATTCTTAACATTGTTACAAATTATAAATCAGGCATTCACAGAAAATTTTAATTTATTGTAGAAATAATGTGATAAATTCCTGACATTATTCATATGTAACAAGGGGCATTATAAGTTAATTTAATTTTAAAATAATAATAATAATAATAATAATAATAATAATAATAATAATAATAATAATAATAATAATAATAATAATAATAATAATAATAATAATAACAACCCAGGGGGTTCGCCAAAACTTTTTCGTAGTGGCGGATTTCTAGGTTAGGTTTATTGTTGTTTTCTTCATTTCTGCAGCATTGTAATAATATAATAATAATAATAATAATAATAATTATTATTATTATTATATATATTATTATTATTATTATTATTATTGTAATATTAAATTAACCTTATAATGCTCCTTATTGGATATGTGTAACATAGGGAATTTATCAGAATATTTCCACAATAAATTAATATTTACAGATAATACCTGATTTGCAGTTACGTAACAACGTTAGGAATGCATTTGATTCCGCTACAACTAGATCTACATGTTGTGTAACTTTTAAGCCGTAACTAGAGTAACTTCAAGTTTTAACCGTTAAGGGATAAATTAATTTAAGGTTATTAAACCTTTGCTTGTAATTAAAGTGTGTGCATTTTTAGTGTATGTATATTTAAAAGTCAGTGGTTCACCCAACTCAGTTCATTGTGGAAGGGTTCGCGAGTCGAAATAGGTTGGAAACCGCTGGTATGGATTATACGAGAACGCGCGTGGGATGGGGTGTATCACATAGCTGCATACCTACCTGGCTAAGAAGAGAGCTCTGTAATGTAGAAAGACGCAGAAACGTAGTTTCTTTTAGTAGGCCTATAATACGACACAGCATAACGTTTACCTCCAGTCATAGCAGCACTGTTGCTGCTTCGCACGGAAGTAGATACTAACCATATATAGTCAGGAACAAATATCAAATGAAGCATTTACCCAGCTAAGTTAGGATGTTAGTATTGCTCTCCTCGACGCCACAGACCTATGAGAGACGGCATTATGGTTCGCAAATTACCCACAAACGAAGCAGATCAATGTTCTGCTATCTCGGATAGTAAATATGTGGATTTACTCTAGTGTAGGCCTACGTCGCGACGCGTCGATAGTTAATACTGAGCGTAGCTGATCTTACGTGTAACAAATACCACGTAAAACGAAAACAATTGTGCATGCGTTAGGGCGATCTTTGCCTTAAAACGTTTCATTATATTGAAAGGAATGCATAATGTAAGTATATTTTATTGTATTCTGCACCTTATATTACTTCTTAAGTCCACCGCTGTGGTCTCGAGGTAGCGTGCTGCCTTGTCACGCAGCGGGCTCGGGTTCGATCCCCGGTCGGGACAAGTATCCTGGGTAGTGTTTTTTTCGGGGTTTTCCTCGCCTGTAAGATAAAAGTCAGTAAACGTGAAGGCTCAAACGGTCCCTGAACATCATCTGGCCATCATTATCATCAATAACACATTCACCTAAGCTTAAGTTTAATTTAAGGCCTCTCCTGGCGTATCATTACCATCATCATCAACTCACATATCATGGGAGCAACGTGACCCCAGGCGCCCCAACCTCAGAAGTGGTTTACAAGTATGCCATGCCAGGAGAAAACACCAGTAATGTCGAAAGACAACCTGTGCATTTGCAAAAAAAATATATATATATATTGCTTCCTAATATTAATATTACAGAATAATCGTCCAATATGTATGCAGAAATGTGATATCCCTATTCCTACCCCTCCCGATCTTCCAGTACAGTCAATACTAGTCATCCGCATCGTAGAACAAATTCCGCTTTAATTACAGGCTTTATATTAGCTTGACCTGTATCTGTCTATCTATGCAACGGACCTGTACCTATGTAACGGAATTTTTGAACACGATTTTCACCCACTTAAAAACATTGGATCGACTTGATAGTTTGTATACTTGTAAAGGATCCGTGACAATTATATAAATTGTTTCTAAAAATCCTGACCAGAATCATCAGAAAAAACGGTATAGTAGGTTGCGGACTTATCGACTTTTTAGTCAATCGTTGTAAGAGCTCAGTTGGTAGAGCGGTGGACTATAGTTGTATATAATTTCAGTAATCCATAGGTCGCTGGTTCAAATCCGACCCGGAGTATTAATCAATTAAATTTGCAGGGGATTCCGGTTTATGACAATCAATTAAACTAAAAATAAAAAAATAATAGTTAAAAAACTAAAACGATACGCTTTATTAGAAAACCGAACTAAAAAATTAAAAATAATTTTAATTTCCAATACGCTTGGGATAAAATTAAAGTGGTCAACAAAAAATCATCTCCAACACATCTAGAATAAATCTAGAGTTATCTACAAAAAATAATTTTACCATCAAAAGGGTAGTGTGCTTTTATGGTTTTTACTTTTTCTTCTTACAGACTTTACTTTGCCTATTATCAAATATATTAATTGATATAGAACATCCCACGGTTTTGATGGTACAATTATTTTTTGTGTGGATAACTCTAGTTTTATTCTAGATGTGTTGGAGATGATTTTTTGTTGACCACTTTAATTTTATCCCAAGTGTGTTGGAAATTAAAATTATTTCTCATTTTTCAGTTGGTTTTCTAATAAAGCGCGTTGTTTCAGTTTTTCTTAACTGTTATTTATTTTACAAGTGATATTCCGTATACCAGCAAAATCAGACAATAAATTGTACTCTCAGAATAATTAGTTTAGTGTATGCAGTTTGCTCCGTGTCGGATGTTTATTGTTGTGGCGTAGATTTACCTGGTTTGATATCATTATTACATTCTCAGGGCCGAAATTATGCCTAGGGACTCGGTAATGGAGTGTGGAGAACTTCTGCCTCAGCCGGACAGCATGTAGTTTTCCTTAGTAACATCAACAAGTTATCAACTCAAGCAATGTCATGCTGTGTCCAATCTATTGGTTTCGATCCAATCATACGGTAGCATGCAGATCTCATTCTACAGCTTTGGTTATATACAAGAAACTGGAGGGGGTGATTTACACCATGTATAAAAACATATATAATTTACTTGTTAGTGAATTCCGAAGGAATGAAGCTATTTGTTGGTCTGATCAGAAGATTTTTAAAAAATATACACATATTCATCGGTAATATATTGTTCAAAACCAATATGACCGTGACGAAAATGTATATAAGGACCTATATATAATTCTTATGTACGTGTGTTTGTCACTGGACTTCTCCTAAACGACTGGATCAATTTTGATGACTATTTAACTCATGCCCCAAATGGGAGTCAATGACAAATCACATTTCAATGATTTTTTATTTACAACCAATCACAGTCGTGTTTCGTCTAAAATTTACCACATAAAGTTTATCATAAAAAAGAAAGCACCTCCTTTTTAGCATTCTGAATAGGTCATAGCATTATTTTGCAGTGACTGACCGTCCAAGAAATACGGCTACCACATTGTTTATATAGTGCATGAATGTCAGCAGAAAGCGCATGCGATAGATAAAAAAAAAATGTATTAATTGATTATACCACAAAAAAACACTGTTTGCACTATCTTAAACGAATTATTTTCCAGGAAATGACGTTTCAGAAAAATATAATTGACATATTTACATCATAGGACATCAAATCAATTAGTGCCTATAACTTCTTCTTCTTCTTAAACTTAATTTGTAGGATTTTCATCCTGTTTAATTCCAAAATCACTCCTCGGAGGAAGACGTATTGGATGTACATTCACTGTCTATCCATCTCTTGGCTGGTCTTCCTCTTGTTCTTCTCCCGTCCATTGGTCTATCTTCTTTAGCTATTTTTGCAAGCCGGTTTTCTTCCATTCTTTCTACATGACTCTTCCAATATTTTCGTCTATGTGTAATAAATTTGGCTATGTCTTGAATATGACATTAGTCCCTAATTTCTGTGTTGTGTATTTTATCAAAGAATGTTTTCCCCTGAATAGATCTTAAGATTTTCATTTCGCATGTGCTTATTATTTGTTTAGTTTTTGTTTTATCAGCCTTAGTTTCTGCTCCATATACGATAACTGGTCGACCTATCGTTTTGTATATGCGGGTTTTGCTTTCTGTTGACATATGTTTGTTGCGCCAAATTAAATATTTGATATACCCTGATATTTATGCTGCTTTATCAGCTTGTTTCTTCACTTATTTTATTAAATTTGTAGTGTTTGTTATTAATACACCTAAATAATTAAATTCTCACACTTGGCCTATAATTTTTCTTTCCACTTCTAATTTGCATCTTACAGGTTCTTTTGAAATACCTATATCGTTGGTTATAAATTTCTCCACTAGGGTGCATTCTTACATTATTGCGATCCTTTGGCAATAAATAATATTACGATCTGGTTGAAGTGATGAACAATGGAAGGAAATAAAGCGTATCAATCGTTTCTCATTTGTTTTCAAACATCGCCGTTTACATTAAATATATAAATATTTTAATATAACTGTAGTTAAATAATGAATTGTGAGTAAACAGCTTAATTTTATTCGTTAAATAGTCCTACGAAATGCCACTCTTGATTTCCAATTCTCTAGATAAATTCACTCCTCACTTCGTGAGTCGTGAATTTATCGATAATTTGGAAATCACTCGTGGCATTACTTATGAAAATTTTTGTGTGTGTCTGATAGGGTCTCTACGTGTTTTTTTATTTAAAATTGGAACCTCTAAAACAATTAGGTATACGAGTTCACCTGAAGTGAAAATTTAAAAATCGGTCTAGCAGTCACATTTTCCATTTTTCACGACGAAACTCAGTATATAGTACTAAAATAAACCGAGGTAGATATTATAAAAAAAATAGTGAAATCCGAACATTAGAAGTGGAGGTTTACTTGAAATCCGAAATTAAAAATCTGCCTAAACGACTGGACCGATTTTCATTAAATTATTTTTGTGTGTTTAACTGGGTCTCTGGATGATTTGTATTCACAATTGGACTCGGTATGTGGCGATGCGATCGAGTTATAGGATTTTTTTATGTCAGATATGTATTCATCTGCATTATCGACATATTCAGCACGACAATGTGACGTCATCATGCACGCTTCTTGAGCCACAACAGATGGCAATAATACGTTTGCTTCCGAACTTATTAATAATATTTAATGTCGTCGTATTAATACCCGTTTTGTGTTAGTAGGTACTAGGGAGCCAAATAACGAATTTTTGAGTTTAAAAACTTTTGGGAGGCTTTTATGGGGATCCTGAATTCAGGTTTTGTCATTTTTAATTTTATTTTCACGTTTAATTGGTTCAAAGAGGTCAAAATAACATGTTTTAAAGAAACAAAATAAAATAGTTTTTAGGGGTATTTAAGGGGGTTTTAAGCAACAATCACATATGTTATTGTTTATCTCAGTCACGTGTTTGGCCTTTAATTAACTCTGCCATATAAAATCTGCACTTAAAAAACAAATTGAAGTTGTGAAGGTAACGAATATGTTACCACCAATCACAATGAGTTTGAGATAAACCCGAAGCGAATAAAGAAATAAACGCTAAATATATCTTACATCATACGTAGAGATGTAGTCCGTTCGTTAACTAACAAAATCAGACCATTAGGAATTGAACATTTAAAAATCGCTCTAGCGGTCGCAATTAGCATTGTTTTGGATCGATACTCATATAGTAAAGTAAAGTGATCTCACGACAGGCCTCAGGAGGCCCTTGGGGTAGTAGGAGGTTACGGCTCCCACTTTTTCTAGACAATCGGCACTTGATGTCATCCGGGTTGTCAGCCCTGTTTGACGGCCGCTTTTACCCTCAGAACAAGCGTCTGGTACTCATTTTCGTTAGAGGCTGAGTCGACCCCAGGACCATAGTGCCACCAGATGGTTAGGGTCAGTTTAAAAATCCTGACCCCACAGGGCTCGAACCTTCGGCCATCCGGCTTGAAGCGCAGTGACTTAAACACTACGCTACGGCGCGTTCCATACTCATATAGGCTATTATTAATGTAAAACAGAGGAACGTTTTCTCCAAAAACCAGGGAAATTCGACCACTTTCTAGTGGGGGTTTTCCTGAAATTAAAAATTAGCTCTTAGCAACCGTCCATGTTTCGCATACATACAATATAACTGGGAGAATAGCAGTATCGTATATTTTAACTTCTTTTTTTTTCAAAGAAGTCGAATAAAGAGGCCTTTGTGCAAAATTTCACCGACTTTCATCCATCCTAGTAACACCTTAGTTGCCCACTAGTTGTTTCATTAAATCGGGACGCTAACCACGTGCCACTCGCTGACACCTATAAGGAGGAATGTGTAACTAAATTTGCGTAGTTTTATCTATTCCCCATTGATAGTTAACATAATTCCTCATGATGCTGGGTAGTCACCGGTTTCATACTCCCCGAATTTACATGTAAAATTTGCTTCCCCATGGGGATCGAACCAGCTCATGCCCCATATCTGTGTAACAAGGCACGATGACCTAGATCACTCGGCTAAGGCGCGGAACCGATACTACATATTAAACATGATAATGACTTTTTTGCGCGATAGTGTGCTTTTTTCCTACTTACATCAATGGCGACCACGATTGAAAGTTCAACTTCCTACATAACCTAAATAACTATACTGTAATATTATATATTACAAACACGCCTGTGGGAAGTAAAACCACTGCCCTCTATGTATACTATATATATATATATATATATATACAAAAAATATCCAAAAGGTAGTGTTAATATACATTATACGAAACAAATCACTGCATTTAAATGAACTGAACTGTATTTGAAACAATATAAAACAAATACATACTTGCTGCCATTTTATCACTAATTGGTCTCACGGCCTCCTGTTATTTTATCACTAATTGGTCTCACGGCCTCCTGGTATTTTCTCACTAATTGGTCTCACGGCCTACTGTTGTTTCAACTAATAAACAGTGCCCATAATGTCAACGTTAGTCAAATATTTCCAACAAACATGTTATAATTGTATTGCTCAGTTTTTAAACATTTTCCTCGATTCTGTATAAACCACTTCCCAACCTCGTGTCGTAATATATTATACTTAACATAGTTCATTTCTGGAAATGTATGCTATTACGCGTTCAATATGTATCCAACAATGAAAATAATTGGTTACGCAAATTCAATTTCTTGGGTTAAAATGTATCTTATTTGATTAAAAACGGACTGGTAGAAGTATGGTTGAAACAGTTGACTGATATGGGAGCGAAACACGATTCATTAAGGAATCAATGAAGTAGAAAATCCAGGCGCTGGAAATGGAACATTTGAGAAATTCGGGATTATCGAAAATGGACAAAATCCCAAGTCAGGAAATAATAAATAGCATGAATACAGAGGAAAAAATCATCGAGCTTATTGAAAAAAGTCATTAAAATGGGTGGACGTTCGTTGAGGATGAGGGGTGATAGATGGGAAGAACAAAAACAAGAAGATCAAGATCTAAGTGGAAGGAAACTGTGTTGAGAGCGATGAACACGAGAGGACTGAATATGGAAAATGTATTGAATAGAAATAAGTGGAAACTAACTAACTCATTGGCACTGTCGAACCCGAAGGTTCATGGCCGCACGGACATAAGCTCTCCAACATCCCTATACTGAGCTAATTTGTTCCAATTACTTCCTGTATAATCTACTTCCCTCAAATCATGGTTAATGTTATTATCCCACCACATTCTTGGTCTACCAACTGGGCGTTTTCTCTCTGGTTTTCCTACAAGGAGCTTCCATGCACGTCTTTCATTCCCCATTGGTTCCACATGTCCTGCCCATCGCAGTCTACGAGACTTGACTGTTCTTATTATATCTGGCTTCCTATAAAGACCATGTAGTTCACTGTTATGTAGTCCTCTCCATTCACCTGTCTGTTCATCTGTCTTTGGTCAAAAAATGTTTCCTAAGAAGTTTAATCTCAAATACTTGTAATCTTTCTTCCTCCCTTAAAATAAGAGTCCATGTTTCAAATCCATATGTGCCCTAATATAACTGGTAGAATAACAGTTTTCAATTTAATGTTTTTTGAAAGGAGTTGGGACGACAAGAGTCCATGTAATGCACAATAGCCTGCATTTCCAGATTTCAACCTATGTTTAATTTCTTTGTGCATCGCATTCCTATTTGAGATTACTGTTCCTAGGTATTTGAATTCAGCCACTTCCTCAAAATTTCCCTCATTTGTTATTAGTTGTCTTTTTTCATTATATTATTTGTATGTGTGACCATATATTTAGGTTTATTGATATTTATTCCCAGTCCCAATTTCTTAGTGTTACTAAATAGTGTGTGCGGTGTTGGTCCTTAGCATGAGACTGCGGTCACAGCCATAGAGACTCCTGTCTATCCATAAATAAATACAGACATTTGTCTGTGTGTTGGAATAAGTTCCATAATTTATCAGACGATCAGGCGTTGAGTAAGTTTAACGCAAAAAGTATCAGAATGATGTCACAAACTTTTCACATGTTTTCACAGTCACGCTTGTAGAACTTCGCTGAAAGATATCAACATCGGTGGTCAACTAAAAAACTGAAGTAAATGATTCAATAAAATCGCATTTCCTTTTTTCTCTTTTTTATCTATTACTAAAAAGTATATGCTGTTTCTTCATGCAAGTGTTTAGACACTCTCCCCCTACTCTGAGTTCCGGTCACTCCATGTTGGGCTCCTAATATAGAAATCGGAACCAGGACAGATTTGTGTAATTTTTCCCCTGGCAGAAACCTCATTCCACACTCCTCCATACTCATTACATTCCATTTCATTTTCCCTTGTGATCGAGCGACAAGGCTTAGTCATTCTACATGCTTGAATTTCACACATATTAAAAAATATTGGCTTCATCTCATCTCATCCCTCGACCAGGCATTACTTTACTAAAACTATATAGAGAAAGCGAACAGTGGCATAAATAATTTGATTTCTTCTAAAATGTGATTGATTTACTGATTCGTCACATTCCTGGCATATAATATTAACCTTGAAATTGGCGAAACACTAATTTCTCGTTCCAATTACTTAAATGTGTCGGACGGACTGAAAACAAAATTATGTGTAACTGCGCTGTGCGAGAATCCTAGGAACATAACTTAATTTTACTGGTTTTACAGGCGATATGAACGAAAGTG
The DNA here is from genome assembly GCA_030220185.1 of Diploptera punctata. Lineage (NCBI taxonomy): Eukaryota > Metazoa > Arthropoda > Insecta > Blattodea > Blaberidae > Diploptera > Diploptera punctata. The sequence goes on along the minus strand of JASPKZ010005276.1, from coordinate 942,819 downwards.
ATTAGGATGATTTTCTAAAATTTCTATAGCTTTTTAAATAATAAATTCAATAATTTAATTATATGTATATATATATATATATATATTTAATACAGTTTTTACCATACTATAGATGGTGAGAGTGTACCAGAACATGATTCGAAGGTAAAATGTGTGTAACGTGCTTGGTGGTCGCCACATCGAGTCGCTGGTTTAGTACATAAGTACGGTGCTAATCATAATGTTAAATATAGTAGAAAAATGTGGATAGTTTGCGTATAAACGTAATTATTCTGACACTGTCAAGGTGAAGTTCCTTTATTTTCCCTCGACACTGGACTTTGTCACGAAATCAGTGAATGTTGGGTTACGTAAGTGTAATTAATCGAGTCATAAATCACTAAATTGCTATCGATTCATCCCCGAAGACGCTGGAGATCAACACACTTAATGCAAAATCGTTGTATCTACAGTAAGAAAACAAATTGCCTACGTTTCTGAACAAAGGTTCCTAATCAAAATGTTATCTACTCAGTCCCCTCTACAAGCTATTAAAGCTATTAAAGTATTAAAATTTTGAACAACCTATATATATATATATATATATATGTTGTTCAAAATTTCCATATATATATATATATATATGGAGATTCGGGTTCGAATCCCGTCCATGCATTTATTTTTCTTATCATACCATATATATATATATATATATATATATATATATATATATATTCAGAGAGAGAGAGAGAGAGAGAGAGAGAAACGTGACACTAGTAGATTTTATACATAGGCGATTGGCTATGTTTATAAATGTTTTTACACTATAGTGCGTTTTGTCGTACTTACAGCAATGGCGACCATGATTGAGAGTTCAGCTTCCTACATTTCGGGGTTTCTAACCTAAATAACTATACTGTAATATTACATATTACAAACCACGTGTGGGAAGTAAAACCACTGCCCTCTATGCATACTATGTATAAAGTATATACAAATATATATCCAAAATGTAGTGTTAGTATACATTATACGAAACAAATCGCTGCATTTTAAATGAACTGAACTTTATTTGAAACAATATAAAACAATAAATACGTACCTACCGCCATTTTATCACTGAATAGCATCACGATATCCTGTAGTTTCAACTAATAAACATTGCCCACATTATTAACGTTTGTCAGTTGTTTATAATGAACGCAATCATTAACAAAAATATGTTATTATTTTACTATTATTTATTATTTTGAAAACACCATCGCGCAAAACATAATGTACAACGCACGTTTGTGAAGTATTTTACAGGATCTCGGGAATTAAAACCTCGCTACGTTTTTAAAAATTTTCCTCACTTGTATAAAAACCACTTCCCAACCTCGCATCGTAATATACCATTACCTCATTCCCACGCACCTGTCTGTACTATTTGCGCTCACAGTAGGTTGAGTGACCCAGTTACCATGGTCGAATATAGCATTAAACAGGTAACGTTTATTGTTGAAAGTTATGTTTAAAAAAAAGTCGTACGAAAGATGTATTCATAAATTTTAACAACGTTACACTGCAAGTAAACTGTCGGCAAATTCCTACGTTTATGAGATTGTTTAAAAAGTGGCGACCAACTGGTTCAGTGTTAAATTGAAAGAAAGCGTGCCTCAAGAGAGTTTTCACTCAAGAAAATGTATGATATTTTTTGAGAGAAATGAAATAAATCCTTGAAAATCGGCCGGCGTCTGGCTCTGGAAGTTGGAATACCATAAAGATCCTTTAACAGCACTTAAAAGTTGTAAGTTTTACTCATATAAAATGAACCGTGTTCATAGATTACGTCGTGAATAATTTAACGCAAGATTTAATTTTTGTGTTTAATGTTTTTATGTGTTTTAATGTTTATCGTAAAATAATCCAGAAATCTGAACAAATTGAAGATTGCATTTATACGAGATATCCGCGGAATATCACAAGCAGTGCGCCAGGGAGTGTTCCTGGAATTCATTAATTGAAATGCTTAATATGAAGAAGTATAACGTTTTAAACATCTGCCATAGCTTCCTACATCCGAAGGTATCATTATATGATACCTTTGGCAATCAATATTTTTCTCGCTTCGGGAATATTTTCCACTCACAGTGATAGGTGATGTCATAATTGAATTTGATACCTTTCAGAGCTTCAAGCTTTTCTTTTTTTTTTCGTTTCCAATGCAGTCTTTAGGTGACAGCAACGATTAAAGAGCAGAAACTTGGTTGAGACCTAAGATATGATATATGATAGATACCTTGCCAAAAACCCCATTAAATGCCCCCTTAAATCAATACTTTTTCCATGAAAATTTGTTATATTAATCTCTACGAACCCTTCAAACTTTAAAATAAAATTTTAATTGACAAAATCTGAATTTAGGACCACCACAAAATATCCCACATTTTTTTAAACTCCCAAAAAAAAAGAAAAATCTTATTTGTCTACGTAAAAACTCATCAATATACGTATCCTGTTAAATATTTCTTAGAGACAAATGATGAGGTCAAAAAGTAATTAAAATATTTCGTTTCATTTCCAGTTATTTTGTTTTTCATTTTAGTGAAATAGACTTACTTACTTACTCACTGACACTATCGAACCCGTAGGTTCATGGCCGCGCGGACATAAGCTCTCCATACATCCCTATCCTGAGCTAATGCTTTCCAATCATTCTCTGTATAATCTATTTCCCTCAAATCACAGTTAATGTTATTCCCCCACCTCATTGTTGGTCTACCAACTGGGCGTTTTCCCTCTGACTTTTCTGCAAAAAGCTTCCATGCAAGTCTTTCATTCCCCATACGTGCAACATGTCCTGTCCATCGCAGTCTACGAGACTTAACTGTTCTTATTATATCTGGCTTCCTATAAAGACCATGTAGTTCATTGTTATGTAGTCTTCTCCATTCACCTGTCTGTTCATCTCTCTCTGGTCCAAAGAGAGATGAACAGACAGGTGAACTATTGTGTTCATATTTTAATCTACTTCCTTCACAAAATCTTTCTAGTCTCGGCTAGTGACGGTCCCTTGTCGAGTACGCTGTATGCACCTTGGGTGGATTTTAGGTATATCTTTCTCTGTCCCTGTCTGTCTTCCTCCTTTCTGTGTACATTTATACACATTTTTTTGTCATGTTAATCTACGCTGTGTACTAGATAAGATTAGTGAAGATCTTTATTTTTTGTGAGAACTTTCTCAATAGATTAATTCCTTCGGAATTAGTTAATTACCAATGGTCAACACGATTTTTGTCTGATGAGAACAAATAGTTGTACTTAATACAGTGTTTTATCGTTTCTTCAAATATGTGTTCGGAATTTCTCCATCACCCACAGTTGTTTTTATTTTAATTACAATTAATGGATTTAAATAATATTTTTTTAATAAACATTTTATTGTCCATTTGTCCATTGTAAAATAAAACGGGGAACACTTTCATCAGGAGATTTCAGCTATGGAAAAGATATATCAAGGCAAATGGAATCCTAATATGCTGGCCGATTATTGTTGGACCATCAAGAGAGATGCTCCACAAGCGAAATATAGCAGAAAATCGTTATTTCTTACTTTCTAGGTGAATCCCAATGTTCGAATATTGTGTAGTTACGAATGTAGAAAATATTAAAGTGTTTGAAATTATAAATTCCTGTCTCTCGGAAACCTTGTGTGATGGAGAAAAACTGCTATCATATTTGAATTCAGGAGACAATATACTCTCAGAATCTCATATTTTTCTTTCTGAGACAAAAAAAATGTTTTTTGTTGACTAGTGTTATGGTTCACATATATTTGAAGATACAACAGATGATGGAGGGAGCATTTGGAAAGGTTCAAAGAATATTTTTAACTCATAAATAAATCCATGTCCCATGGTGATCTTGTAACCTCTATCGGGGGTGCCCCTCGGATGCGGTTGAAGAATCCCATGAAAAATTGTGGCGTGGTTCAAATAATGGTATGTGGACCAAAAAGGACCCCAGTTTCTGACAACTACAAAATTGATGGGACATCTTCTCTCCAGGGGATATAAATATGGAGATCTCTATCCCTGGGATAAGGGTGAAGACTGCTTCTCTAGGAGAAAACTCAGTTAAAAATCCTGCAAGTCTGTAGGCAATAAGGTGGCATTCCCACTATCAGACTGAACATACGGGTTTTAACTCTATGAAGCCAGAATGTTTTAGCTAAAGAACTTCATGAAAATCAGCTGAATGGACAACTTGACGCTGACGTAAGCTGATAGAAATAAGTTATGGGCTGCCGAAATGAATGTTTTAAGAACAGTGAAAGGAAGTATCCGTTTATATAAAATATCAATTGAAAAAGTGGGAAGAACTAGAAATAAATTCTTTGGATGAAAAAAAATATAAACTATAGAAATTAATGGAAACAGGATGTTTATATAATGCCGGAAGAGAAGATCCCAAGATGAGTGTGTTCTATAGGCCTAAAGTGAGAAGACATCCAGGAAAAGCAGAAAAACGATTATAGATATGATTTAAACCCGGAACAGGATGTATTGATAAATCGCTGGAGTGTAGAAGAAGATGATTAATGGACGATGCCCCTATATTTCTAGTTTCCTACCCCCTAAAATAAATCTTTATACATCCAGGTTCCAGATGGATATCAGTGGTTTGCTTCTGAATGCAGACCAAGAGGAAGGATATCAAGAGGGGGACCAAGGAGAAAATTCAATAAATATGTTTGAGACCGGTACAGGCAGATTGTTGCATGATCCGAGAAGTCAAGAATAAAAAGCAGGAGAAAGATGATGACGATGGTAATGTATTTTCAACGAAACATGAAAAAAAGAATGAATAATGAAAAAAATATGAGTTGGTGAGCGGCGCCATAATTCTGAGTATACATTCAGACATAAACATCACCTTGACAGAATGTGTCACTGTCAATCAAAAATATGTCGATTTATTATAATCATAATATGTTTTGTGATTACATTATAAAAACAATGCATCTCCGTCTAGACCAGATGTTGCAACCTGTGACAAGCGAGTCAGGTACTACTCTTTGAGCCATTCTGACTCACTTCCAGATATTTACACAATCTTATAACTAATTAATACATTTGAACTCTCGAACCGAGATTCATGGCCCTACAGATATAAACTCTCCATACATCCCTATATTGAGCAATGTTTACCAAAGATTCCTTGTTGAATTTACCTCCCTCAAATCATGGTTCATTTTATTCTCTCATCTCTCTACCTACCGGGCGCTTTGCAGCTGATTTTCTTACATACGTAGGGCCCCTCCTAGAGTTAAGTTTAAATTCATATTTTCATATAAACTGCCGCTCAAAATGGTCCAAATTAGGTTATTTTTGGGGAATACATTTCTCATTTCATTCCAATGGCATATACCGAGTTGCGCTGCTAAAAATAGAATATTCCGGTAGTTAAAGCGATTTTTAACTTTTAGCTTCTGGTTAACTCTCATCTCAATGTTCCGATTCTGCTCGTTAGCGAAGTCGATCTTTTCTTTGTTAATTGACTGCTATCTGTCGAAGAACAAAAACTGCGGCAGCTACAGCACACACACACACACACACACACACACACACATACACATCGCTCATTTGAGAGAAGAGTGGCGTTAATCAAATACTTAGTTTTTTCAGACGTATTTAAAGGTTTGAAATCAATACAATTTTTCCATAAATAGCTATCAAATTACTATATCAACTCATTATATACAATCACTTATGACGTTCTTTCAGAATATAGAACTCATTTTTGTCTTTCATGTAGTGCCAGTAACTCAAAATCCGCAATTTTTCCAGTTATGTCACTCTTCTCGCAAATGAGCGATACATATAAAGTGGGTTCTAGTCCCGAGGGTGGTGGATTCAAACCCTGATGGGACCGATGGAGTGCTCCGTTAGGTACTTTAGGCCGTTTAATCCGTGTCTGAAGATTATCGGGCTTATAAAACAAATTCAAAGATAAATTAGTTCACTCCGAGCAAATTTTAACTAATTTTCCCCTCCAATAGATGTCTCATTGAGCCGGTACAGTGTGGTGTCCATATGTCACTCTTTGACATCTATATGGAAATAAGTATAAATAAATCAGCTAGGTCAAGGAACTCCTGCTAGCGGAGCACCCATGTTCCCATGAGAAACGTATAGGGTATAAGGGGCTACACAAACACACACACACACACACACACACACATATATATATATATATATATGTTGCGCGTATGGGGAATGAAAGACGTGCATGGAAACTTCTTGTAGGAAAGCCAGAAGGAAAACGCCCAGTTGGTAGACCAAGAATGAGGTGGGAGAACAACATTAACTATGATTTGAGGGAAGTAGATTATACAGGGAATGATTGGAAAGCATTAGCTCAGGATAGGGATGTATGGAGAGCTTATGTCCGTGCGGCCATGAACCTACGGGTTCGATAGTGCCAGTGAGTAAGTAAGTATATATATATTTTTTTTTAAGGCCCAAACGGTCCCCGAAATCATATGGCTATCATCCTTATCATTATCATCCTTACCATGATCATTATCATAAGTAATGTCACGAGTGGTTTCCAAATTATCGATAAATTCACGAGTCACGAAGTGAGGAGTGAATTTATCTAGAGAATTTGGAAATCAAGAGTGGCATTTGTTAGGACTATTTAACGAATAAAATTAAGCTGTTTACTTACAAATCATTATTTAACTATAGTTATTTTAAAGTATTTATATATTTAATGTAAACGGCGATGTTTGAAAACAAATGAGAAAGGATAGATACGCTTCATCTGCTTCTTTTGTTTATCACTGCAACCAGATCATATTATTTATTGCCAAAGGAACGCAATGTTGTAGGAATGCTCTCTAGTGGAGAAAAAATGAAACCCATGAAACTGTATATTAATTCATTTCTCATGTCGAATGATGTAAATATGACAATTATGTTTTTCTGGATTGTTACCTGGGAAAAAAATACATTTAAGAACGTGCAAACAGTGGTTTCTTTTTTTGGTGGTATAATTAATTGCTACAAATATTTTTATATTAACTCCCGTATGCGGCCTGTGTTGACATTCATGCACTATATATACAATCTGGTAGCCGTATTTCTCACAGGCTCAGTCATTGCAAAATAATGGTCAGACCTGTTCAGAATATTAAAAAGGAGGAGGTTTCTTTAATATGGTAATTATAACACTGATAAATATTTCGTGAAAAACGATTCTGATTGGTTGTAAAACAGAAGTCATTGAAACGTGATTGGTCATTGACTCCCATTTGAGGCATGAGTTAATTAGTCACCATCATCCTTCACCGGTGTGGAAAGCAACGGGAAGCTACCATACCTACACAATTCCCTAGTAAAGCTGCAAGCATAGCATGAAAATGCTATGATTGCAGTGAAGGACCTGCCTTCGGGCAGAATTACTATGGATGTATATATATACATAATATTGTACATTTTCGCGGATATAAGTAGACTATTATTAAGAATTGTTTATTACGATTTCCGCGTCAAAGATTCAAGTTTGGCTTTTGGCAACTGATTCCAACAGACTTCTCTTTTACATCTGGTTTCCCATAAAGAACATGTATTTCACTGTTATGTAGAGATTATTGTTATTATTATTACTATTATTATTATTATTATTATTATTATTATTATTATTATTATTATTATTATTATTATTATTATTGTTAAGTTATGTAGATAGGAAATAACACTATGAGGTAATGAAAATTACAATAAAGAGAAAGGACACATCATAAAAATTGCGAAGGATAATGGTTTTCAAGAGAAGATGATACACAAGAAAATAAATAAATTCAAAAAACAAAAAATCATTAATGAAAGTACTCTTCAGACAGATAAAAATATAGGCAAAAAATTCAAGAAGTTCACATACCATCCTTTAGTATGTGACAAGTTTCAAAAAATTTTCAACAAATTCAACATTAAATTAGCACCGAAAAATGATTACAGCTTAGGTAATTTAATAAAAACCAACAAAAATGAAAAGATTGAAGACTGCAAAAAATCGGGAATTTATCAAATTAACTGTAAAGATTGTGAAAAGATATACATAGGAAAAACAAAAAGGAATCGAAATACAAGATTAAAAGTACACCTCAGAAATGTTAAAAATGGAGAAACTGAAAATCTGCAATAGCTGCACATGCCTGGTCAGAAAAACATAGAATAGAAACCAAAACAAAATTACTTAAACAATTGGAAAAACCGAAGGAACTCACAATTTGGGAAAAAATTTACATATGCAAGAATGAAAATACAACTATGAATTTTGAAATACCCGGTTATAAGGAGAGAGGGCCGATTTGGAAATTCTTCGGTCGGCCACCAGATGGCGCAGTCAGTCTGCAGGATAGAAAGCCGTTGGACGTCAGTTGTGAACGTGACACAGCATTGAGAATGTCACAAAAGATGTGAAGAAACCCAGGATCTGCTATGAATTATGAAGTATGAGGTGAGTGAAATATTAAAAATAAACAATATTATTGTTGTTGTTTGTATACTGAAGTGGCAGTATAACTTTAACCATGATTTGGTGAAATTATATTATACAGAGGATGATTGGAAAACATTAGCTCAGGATAGGGATATGTGGAGAGCTTATGTCCGTGCGGCCATGAACCTGCGGGTTCGATGTTTCAGTGAGTTAGTTATTTTATTATTATTATTAAAATCTGTTAAATTTATTTTTCCTACTGTATATCTAAATTTTTAAAATCCTAATAATAAATGATGGGTGTATGATATAAGTGGCTTTTTCCTTAATAAAGGTTGTCGACCCATGTTGTAGACTGTCAATTGCTTCTCTCTTACATCTCACATTTTTCATATTAATGTTCTATTCATCAAGTTACTGCTTGTTGGATGTAAAAAGTTCTTTTGATGGCTTCAGGAAATATAAGTTATTCGCTTTTGAAACAATAATTCTTTGAAGTCTCAATCTTCAGTTTGGTTTGAATAACTATTTAAATTAGTTTCTTGTTTCAACATGAAAATTAATGTTGGCAGCAGTTATGTATTCATATTACCTAAAACTTCATTTCAAATCAATTTCTCGGCTAACAAACGTATCAAACTTTTGTAACTTCAATCAAATAAAAGAAACACTTCATTAATTTACTTTGTACAGAAATGCACAGTATGCTTGTTCCATTGCTACTTCTGCACTGCGGGCAATGATTTATCTACGTTTAGTATATTTAGCTAATTCCGGAGGAATATTGAGTTTGTTCTCGTAAATAACATTTGAAAAAGAATTCACATATCTTCAACGATCCCATATAGTGGATACAGAAAATGTAAATGACAAAAAGAAAAGTATATATATATATATATATAGTGGGCACGCCGTAGCGTTGTGGTTAAGGCACTGCGCTACAAGCCGGAAGGTCGAGGATTCAAGTCCCGGTGGGATCCGGATTTTTAAACTGACTCAAATCTTCTGGCAGCACTATGGCCCTGGGGTCGACTCAGCCTCTAACTGAAATGAGTACCAGACGCTTGTTCTGGGGGTAAAGGCGGCCATCACGCAGAGCTGACAACCCGGCTGACATCAAGTGCCGATTGTCCAGAAAAAATGGGAGCCTTAACCTCCTACTACCCCAAGGGCTTCCTGAGGCCTGTAGTGGGATTACTTACTTCTATATATATATATAGTCCACCACTGTGATCTCGAGGTAGTGTGCTGCCTTCGTCACGCAGCGGGTCCGGGGTTCTATTCCCGGTCGGTACAGGCTCCTGGGTGAGGTTTTTCTCGGGGCTTTTCCTCAACTGTAAGACAAATGTCAGGATGCTTAGGGCCGAACAGTCCTCGAAAATCGTCCGTCCATCATCATCCTTATCATTACCATCATCATCCTTCACCAGTGTGCAAAGCAATTGGAAGCTACCACACCTATAATTTCCTAGTAAAGCTGCAAAGCATGATATGAAAATGTTATGATTGCAGTCAAAGACCTGCCCTCGGGCAGAATTACTATGTAAGGAGACATACTATGTGCGGGACTCTATATTTAGGTGTCCGCGTGACTGTGTGTGTGTTTCAACGCTCTATCGTTTATACTATTTAAATGAAACGAAGAACTTGTCCTTCTAAATCAGCGAAATCCAACTATTAAAGTCGGGGGTTTACCTGAAAGCCGAAATTTAAAAAATCGCTCTAACAGCATATGGTAGGTCTATATACCGAGTTTCAATACGAAATATTGATCACCAATTTATAATGATTGATTTATTTTACCTGATGGAGTTAAGGCCGTAAGGTCTTCTTTTCCACTTTACTAGGGTTAAATTATACATAAATAAAAATTATGAATTATCCACAACTAGATCAAATATAATAATTCCCATAGGACACGATATAGAAGAAAGAATATTAAGATATGGTAGTGAAGCATTGACAATACGAACAAGAGTTGAATGCCGAATAACAGCATATGATATGCGATTTATGCGCCATACAGCAGGCTATACAAAGAGGGACCATAAAAAGTGAGGAAATTATGAAATAGTTGGGTATTGAATCCATTCTGTATCATATACAAAACTATTAGAACAGCTGTAAAGCACAAATTCGGTGAATGCCAACTCACAGAATTTCAAAAGCTATGCTTCATTACTATCTTCAAAGAAATAAATAATAGTTTTAAAAAACTAAAACAGCAAGCTTTATTAGAAAACCGAACTCAAAAATGAAAAATAATTTTAATTTCCAACACGCTTTGGATAAATTTGAAGTGGTCAACAAAAAAATAATCTCCAACACATATAGAATAAAACTAGAGTTATCAACAAAATGAAAATAATTTTACCATCAAAAGCGTGGGGTGCTCTATATCAAGTAATATATTTGATAATAAACAGATATTGGTAAAAGTAAAGTCTCTAAGAAGAACATGTAAAAATCATAAAAAGCACCCCACGCTTTTGATGGTAAAATTATTTTCTTTTTGTTGATAATTCTAGTTTTATTCTATATGTGTTGGAGATGATTTTTTTTTTGTTGACCACTTTAAATTTATCCCAAGCGTGTTGGAAATTAAAATTATTTTTCATTTTTGAGTTCGGTTTTCTAATAAAGCGTGTTGTTTTAGTTTTTTTAAAACTATTTTTTATTTTTTTATTTTTAGTTTTATATTTTACAGAATAAGATAAGAACGTAAATATCTTTAAATTCCATACTATAGTAGTATGAGCTAAAAGTATTACTCTTCTAAAAAAAAATCCTTCCCAGCCGGACTCGAACCAGCGACCTATGGATTACTGAAATTGTATACCACTAGTTCACCGCTCTACCAACTGAGCTCTTACAACCATTGACTTAAAGGTCGACAAGTCCATAACCTATTATACCAGTTTTAATTTTTTTGATTTTCTGATGATTCTGGCCAGGAATTTAGAAATAAAATATGAAATTATTGTATTGTCACGGGTCCTTTACAAGTATACAAAGTTTCAAGTCGATCCAATGTCTCTAAGTGGGTGAAAATTGTATTCAAAGATTCCGTTACATAAATACAAAGAAACTTTTTTTGATTTTCTGATGATTCTGGCCAGGATTTTAGAGAATGAATATGAAATTATCGTATTGTCACGGGTCCTTTACAAGTATACAAAGTTTCAAGTTTATCCTATGTTTCTAAGTGGGTGAAAATTGTATTCAAAGATTCTGTTACATAAATACAAAGACACTTTTTTTATTTTCTGACGATTCTGGCCAGGATTTTAGAAAATAAATATGAAATTATTGTATTGTCACTGGTCCTTTACAAGTATACAAAATTTCAAGTCGATCCAATTATTCTAAGTGGGTGAAAAACGCGTTGAAAGATTCAGTTACATAGATAGATAGATAGATAGATAGATAGATAGATAGATAGATAGATACAGGTCAAGCTAATATACAGCGTGTAAAAAGATGGCTGGGACATCCAACAAAGCGCTGGATGGAAAATTCCTCTTTGATATCGTAACAGGCCGCATGACCTATACTTGCTTGAATGATGATGATGAATATCCATAGGCTATTCAATGTACAGTTGACTAGAAATGAACAAAAATTGGACTGTACAACAAATCGCAAGGTCACAAAAATGATTTTCGAAAATGTAGACTTTTTTATGTATTTCGACCTCCCTAATTAGAAAATGATATTCAAAACATCATATCACCCACAGGTTTTTTGTATAAATCGCATATTGTGCAATAATGAGGAAGTAGTGCATATAAATTTCACATGAATCATGCAGAAGTAGAATACAACTTTAAGACAGCAACACATTGAAATACACACACAGAAAACAGATGCATACAGAGAATGTGGTACAAAAGAAACACTAAAATAATTCATTCCGTGCTTTCTTAGATGTCATGGCGTGGCTTCTGCTTTTCCTCTTATAAGGAATATCCATGTGCTCACGGTAAAGCATCCAGCAGTAGTCGCCCATCATTCAAACATCCCAAGTTCCCTGGTATCGTCGTTCCGTGTCCTTGATATCCGATGAAATATTTCATCCTATTCCTCACTTACAGCACCAGGTTTGGGGGAAGAAAGTCAAGGTATGAATTTAAAACATGTAGCTTTACACGCATTGAGCATTTCAGCATTTTGAATGTCTTCTGTATGTTCTCAAATATGTCGATATACTCTGGGATACGATTCTTTCAAACAAGTTCTGAACCACACACTTAAAGGAGTTCAGGCTTCTCGCTCCACGGCATTCATTGAATGAAAAAATCTTCATCTAGCATTAGTTTCCAAATAACGAATATCTTTCAACTCAGCATCTGACAGTTTGGGGAAATAGTTACATAGATATTTGAAACAGTTGCCTTATTTAAGTAATGCCGTAACTGACTGCTTCGTCATGCCCAGTTTCATGTGCAGAAGGAGCAAGAATATTCTGTCTCTTTCCAAGAGAGTCACACTTGATATTTTAACCCTGAAACCAATTTCAACCTTAGGGCCCATCTTTTTACTCCGAATGTTTGTCACGAATCCAACTGTCCCATTCACAGATGAAACAAGGAAATTTTGTATATCCTAATTGTTTTCGTAGAATCATACCCTAACTTTCAAATCACCACATACCATCCAAGTATTGTAATCCTCATATTGACTTGTGCAAAAATTGAGGATGATACGATGTTTGCAATATCATTTTCGAATTCAGCAGGTCGAAATACAGAAAGAACGCCTATATTTTCGAAAAAAAAAAGTTTTTTCGCTGTTGCATTATGTTATCAACACAATAATAATAATAATAATAATAATAATAATAATAATAATAATATATAATTTGATCAAGTAATTGGCCTGGTAAAGAAAATACAAAATATAGAAGAATAATAAAAGTATACCTAGAACATGGTTATACAGGGTGATTCACAATAAGTATTGCAGGTTTCTAGGGGTTGTAGAGGGGACTTAATAGAAAAGTTTTGATAAGGAAACCATGTCCGGAAACATACCATTTTTATCTAAAATAAGTTTGAAGATCGAAACACAATGGGCTGATATCGTGTTTCTTGTATTTCAGAATAAGTATTGCAGACTACACCTGTCGAGTCGGAGAAAGATCTTCTTGCACGAATTCTGGCGACAGCAGAAATTATTGAGCACACACCAGGTCTTGTACGACATGTGTATGAAAACATGCGTCACAGGTACACTTTGTGCAACGAACAAAAGGGTCGTCACGTGGAACCATACTTGTGATACAACCCCTAAAAGTCTGAAATACTTATTCTGAAACACAAGTCATGCAATATCAGCCCATTGTGTTCCGATCTTCAACCTTATTTTACAACAAAATGGCACGTTTCCGGACATGAATTCCTTATAAAAATATCATCTATTAAGTCCCCTGTACAACCCCTAGAAGTCTGATATTTATTGTAAATCACTGGTATGTTTTATTGTAGAAGAAAATATTCAGTGAGTTTTTCTACAGTTTTTAAGTCGGGCTGTCTTACATGTAAGAGGCGAGGGAATTCCCGAGTCGTGTGGCTGAAACAAGGAAGAATGAGGAATAGTGAGATGTTCGATATAGAGGTACAGAGAGAGTTAAATTTGCATGGGGGTGAGATTTAGTCTTATTAATTACATGTTTTACTTTTGGAGGGAATATAAATATTGATGTCTTGTAATTAGGTAACATTCATTCATTTCTCTTTGGCACAACAACTCATCTCTCTCTGAACAAATTTGTTGGTCATTTCAAACCTATATTTGAATTACATCAACCTGAATTTTCAAAGAACGTTTGGGTTTTGGCCTCCTCATGAGGTTTTTTCTAATTAGCAAGATCTAGTGTTTCCTTCCACCAATCTCTCAACCAATTTTTATAGCGTCTCCATCCATTCCGCAATCTACGGGTTACGTAGACCATATCCTGTTACCAATGTCAAAATTCTTCTTTACCTGTACATGTCCTGACCATCGAAGTCTGGTTAACTTCATAAATCTACTGAATTAAACATATTTATATAGAGCACCTGATTAATGTTAGACTACTCTGCTACATGTAGGACGGTAGTATGATCTGGATTTCGTGCTCATAAATAAGGGGGAGGGATTTCTGTGATCCAAAAATAAGAAAATAAACATGCATTTATGACCTAAAGTAAAGAAAAGGTAAAACATATTAGCTCATAATTTAATGAAACTGTTAAACATTTTATAATAATCGTTCATTGAGATACATTTTCAAACTTTTCACCATACAGTGAAAGCGGGATTGTAACGGTCCGGATTTTTAAGGAATTTCGAAGAATAAAACGCGACCTTCGAACAAGTGACCATGCTACTTACGACTTACTTACATCCATCACAGTAATTCTGCTGAAGGCAGGTCCTTCACTGCAATCATAGCATTTCCATGCTATGCTTGCAGCTTTACTAGGGAATTGTAGGTGTGGTAGCTTCACGTTGCTCTCCACACCGGTGAAGGATGATGATGATGATGATGATAATGATAAGAATGATGATGATGGCCATATGATTTCGGGGGACCGTTTGGGCCTTAAATTGTTCCTGACATTTGTCTTACAGGTAAGGAAAACCCCGATAAAAACCTTACCCAGAAAAACTGCCCCGACCGGGGATCGAACCCGAGCCCGCTGCGTGACAAAGCAGCACGCTACCTCAAGACCACAGCGGTGGACAATTTACTTACATAATGTTGTTTATTTAAACTTGGCAGACGACTTATAAAAATGCATGTACTTCGATTAAAATGTGACTATTTTACAAATTAGAACAAATATGACCAAAAATTGAAAACAAAATGCCTTTTAACACAATAAAAATCATTACATGTTCATCAGAAGCCCTACATAATAGTATATTACGATGAGAGGTTGGGAAGTGGTTTTTACAGAATCGAGGAAAATATTTAAAAACCGAGCGAAAGCGACGTTTTTAATTTCCGAGATTCTGTAAAAACACTTCACAAACTTGCGTTGTACATTATGTTTTGCGCGATGGTGTTTTAAAAAATAATAAACAATAGTACAATAATAATATCTTTGTTGGAAATATTTGCGTTCATTATAAAGAATTGACTAACGTTAACAGTGCGGGCAATATTTATTAGTTGAAACAACAGGCGGCCGCCAGACAAATTTAATGATAAAATAGCGGCAAGTACGTATCTATTGTTTTATATTGTTTCAAATAAGTTCAGTTCATTTAAAATTGAGTGATTTGTTTCGTATAATGTATATATTAACACTACCTTTTGTATATTTTTTGTATATACATTGTATGTAGTATACATAGAGGGTACTGGTTTTACTTCCCACACGCGTGTTTGTAATATGTAATATTACAGTCCTAGAGTTATTTTATTACAATATAGTTATTTAGGTTGGCAACCCCGAAATGTAGGAAGTTGAACTTTCAATCTACGTCGCCATTGCTGAAAGTACGACAAAACGCACTATCGTGGAAAAAATGCTATTTACTTACTCGAAATTCAAAAATAAATGTTTAAAAATGTAGCTATGACGTGCTATAAGAATCCGCCCCTAGTCATAAGTACTTTTTTTCAGGTTAGAATGCAGTCTGGAGCAGGTTTCTATTTTCTGGTGAGTGAAATATACAAATTTTAATTTATATTCATGTAAACATAAGAATCTTCTGCTTCAATGAGCGACTGTTTTTTGTTTGTAGTTGTATGCTTTTGTTTTATAAAAGTGAATTAATTCTTTTGTTAGTTGATTCTTTTAATGTTTTATACATAAAAAAGAGCAGGCGTTGAAATCAAATACACATTTCTTTCAGCGTAACGTCGCACAACGGAATTCATTTGTTGATAATGACTAAAATATCGACTTCTAAAACAATGTCTGCTTTTAAACATTTTACATACGACAGGCGAACATTAACGTATAAATGTCTATAAAAATGAATGTATTTGCAAATTTTATAATAGCTCAGAATGAAAAACTCGATTAGCAATCAAATATGTATTCAGATGATCATAGTGCACCAAAGGGCGTGCTTCTAAATTAAGGCATGTAAGATAAAATCTACGTCACAAGTACTTCAGTTCCTTTCTAGATTAGACCGACACTATAGACTTTTTACGTGTCTAGAAAATAGCATTGCTCTTGTTGGAACGCTGTTGCCACTTGACGCCTCATACCGATTGACAGAGATAGAATATATCTCCCTCTTTTCCTTCTAACATAAGTACAGCACTAATACAAGTTTTATAATATTATAATGATATTGTGAAAAGAAAAATTAATGTGTGAACCAGGAATCGAACCGTGGACCTCAAGTTCTCCAGACTAGTATGCAGCCCACTACACCATTCCACACCTGGCACAAACACCAACAATTCTTTCCACATATACAAATCTATAATTCTCGTTTCGTCCGCTGTCAGGTAGATGACACTGCCATCGCCAACGGCCGGCTTCGTTGTAGAAGTATCTAAATTTGAGAATTTTACACCACCACTTTTATAAGCAGTAAACGATGTTATTTAACATTTTCCAATATTGTTATTTTAACACAGTTCCAATAATGGATCATATTATAATATTATAATGATATTGTGAAAAGAAAAATTAATGTGTGAACCAGGAATCGAACCGTGGACCTCTAGTTCTACCTGACAGTGGACGAAACGAGAATTATATATTTGTATATGTGGAAAGAATTGTTGTTGTTTGTGCCATGTATGGAAGTGTAGTGGGCTGCACACTAGTCTGGAGAACTAGAAGTCCACGGTTCGGTTCCTGGTTCACACATTAATTTTTCTTTTCACAATATCATTATAATATGATCCATTATTGGAACTGTGTTAAAATAACAATATTGGAAAATGTTAAATAACACAAGTTTACGGCACAAATTAACTTCACTAATGTTTCTAAAAAATCTAAATCGTCATTCTAATGCTCTTACTAAAGATGAACACTAATATTAGGAAGTTTGCTTTTCAATTATGTAATTAATTAAATTTTTATAAATTACAAACATCCACGAATAAAAACAGATTTTTTACTCAAGTAATTTAAGAGTAATTCACATAATATTAAAAAAAAAGATATCATAAAACAGTACTACATAAAATTTGAAATAGGTACCTACGACGCCAAGATAAAATATTTTCACCCTCTAAGAATAAGGTTTTGTATATCAAAACTAAATTAGTAAAGAAATTAAAGCCATGAAATGGGAATAGGTTGTTCATATGTTAAGGAGAGAGAGAGTTATAACATCACAAAATTTGGCATTTAATAGGTACCCCAAGGATTGAGAAGGCGAAGATGAAGACTAGGGTAACATGGAGTAATACCATCAGGGATGAAGCTGAACAAGCAGGGATGAGTTGGAATGAAATCAAGGCATTGGCAAACAACACAGTTCGTTGGCGAAATTATATCAAGGCCCTATGCTTCCAAATGGAATGACCAGGACTATTACTACTACGAATAATACGTTTTTTCCTTCTCATATACAAAGTTATGTCCTTTAGAGTCCTGTATAGGGTTGCCATGAAAAAATGGAGATCTGCGTTATTATTTAACTGCATTTAGGATAGTAGCCATAGTCGGTGCTTGATTAAAAAAATCTCCACTTTACGCAGAGTTCCTCTTTTCACAAAATCGAATATTCCATTTATCTATTGTGTTTTCTTCGGGGTACGACTGTTCTATTCTTCGGGAATACCACTGGGCTATGAGAAGACTCCATTACGAATTATTTTAGATTGTGGCCACAAAACGCCAATACCTTCAGAATTCTCGCTGAGTAAACCACATGTGTTATATTAGGCGAGTACTCTTAATTAACTACAGTCGTACGTGGAAAAAACGCGTTTCGTTGAAAGGAGGCGTTTCAGTGGCATCTCCGCTAATCGCTATTCCAGTAATTGAGTTCACCCCCGATCTTTATAAATAATTGAGTGATAATGATAAATATACGTTCCATAATGTTATTTTCTATTCATAAATCATGATAATGTTGTATACGGAACTAATCAACTTAATTACTTATTTCAAATGAATTAACTAATAAATCTGTCTCAGATGAAAATACACATTTTTTAGACGTGGAAATCCCTGTAGCCGCAACGAAAGAATAAATTAATCAGAGTGATTCACAACAAGTTTTACAGACTTCTAGGGGCTGTACTACAAATGAGGTTCCATGTGAGGACCCAGTTGTTCGTTGCACAAAGTGTACCTGCGACGCATGTTTTAATACGCACGTCGCTCATGACCTAGTGTGTGCTCAATAATTTCTGCTGCCGCCAGAATTCGTGCAAAAAGATCTTTCTCCGACTCGACAGGTGTAGTACAACCCCTAGAAGTCTGTTGTAATACTTATTGTGAATCACCCTGTATATATCACCGTGGTGTAAATGTTATGTTATCGGACCGGCTAACTTTACAGCACACAACACAATAATTACTTTAGGCTATTAGTATAAACTGTGGACAGTAATATTTTCTTCTTCTACTTCTTCTTGTTTTCTATAGACACACGCCTGTTTACTTACATACACTATGTGAATGATTATTACATCTCATTTCATCTCTTGGGCTACGCCCTCTTCTCTACTTTTTTCCCTCTAGGACGTAGTTGTTCGCTGCTTTAATAAGCCTCGTATCGTCAGTTCTCACCACGTGGGCATTCGCACGACTTTGCATGTGAGCTCCACTCTAGTAAGAGCGAAGAGCAATCCACAACGGACAGAAGACGCTCGAAGTCGAAGCGAAGATACCTTATCTAGGATCTAGTACCCAAAATATATTAGGATGGTGGACAAGATTCAATAGCTTAGGAAGGTAACTTCTCTAGAGAAATGGAAATTCCAGAATCAAAGCCAACTCGGATCGGCCTTAGCAAGCCATCTGAGTTGTAATTCTAAAGTTCAGAGAAACTCAGAGAATACTATTTATAATTCATAAATTAATACAAAATTCGCCATTAAATCTACACATTTCCTGAACCGTTATTGCAGTTGTATTTCGATATTTAATCAAGGACTATTTTCTGCTCACTAAACGCCATGGACTGTAAGTGTCAAAGAATGTGAAGCGGTCGTAAGTCATATGGGTTTTTATTACTTCCACATTATTCTGTCGCCACGGCTAATACTCATATTATTTATGCTTGTATTATCCGACACAGTTGAACATTGATCTGCATCGTTTGTGGATGATTTGCGAGTCATCCCGCGTACACTCGCTGCACGCCAGTCTGTGAGTTTCATCTAATGTTTTATGCTGAAATACTAGCAATGACGAACAATGTAAGGGCTTCGTTTGCTATTTGTCCTGACTATACATGGTTAGTATGTACGTCAGTGCGACGCATCAACAGTGCTGCTATGACTTGAGGTAAACATTCCGCTGTGTCATACAATACACAAGCTATTACCCGGCGTGCGTTGCTACGCCTAAATAAATTAAATGTGAAGGTTAAATACATTTTATTGTATATGCTGAGACGAAACAAACATGGCGGTTGCTAGTCAGCTTTAATTTCGAATTAGACGTAAACCTCCATTTATAATTGTCGGATTTCGCTCATTTTTTGTATAAAACCTACACCGATTTATTTTAATAGGATACACTGAATTTCGTTTGAAACATCGAATTGTGACCGCTAGAGTAAATTTTAAATGTTCACTTTAGGTGAACTACTACACGTAATGGTTTTAGAGTGCCCAATTATGCATCTAAACCATTCAGGGACCCACTCAAACATAAAAAAATATCATAATCGTTCCTAAAGTAGTTCAGTAACATACACACGTACAGAATGTGCATATATATACAATAACTACAGGGGCATCTCATTACTTTCAAGTTCGTATAAAATTCTAACAAACATATTAATAAGCAGACTTCCTTACTCACTCACTGGCACTATCGAACCCGTAGGTTCATGGCCGCGCGGACATAAGCTCTCCATACATTCATATCCTGAGCTAATGCTTTCCAATCATTCCCTGTATAATCTACTTCCCTCAAATCATAGTTAATGTTGTTCTCCCACCTCATTGTTGGTCTACCAACTGGGCGTTTTCCCTCTGGCTTTCCTACAAGAAGCTTCCATGCACGCCTTTCATTCCCCATACGTGCAACATGTCCTGCCCATCGCAGTCTACGAGACTTAACTGTTCTTATTATATCTGGCTTCCTATAAAGACCATGTAGTTCATTGTTATGTAGTCTTCTCCATTCACCTGTGTGTTCATCTCTCTTTGGTCCAAAAATTTTCCTAACAACTTTATTCTCAAATACTCGTAATCTCCTTTCCTCCCTTAAAGTAAGAGTCCATGTTTCGCACCCATATAATATAACTGGTAGAATAATAGTTTTATATAATTAGTAAGCAGACTTACTCATTATATTGTTGACATCCTGGGAAATCATCAATGTGGATTTAGAGAAACAGGTCTACAACACATAGATTTTTTATTTAAGACAGATTTTAGAAAATAAATGCGAATATAATGGTACTGTTCATCAACTGTATGTAGACTTAAAAAAGGCATATGATTCAATTAAGAGGGAGAAGTTATATAGTATCGTGCTGGAGTTGGGAATTCCTAAAAAGTTAGTTGGAATATACGAATGTGTCTAAATGGCAAAAAGAATAGGGTGCGTGTAGGCAAACAGTTTCCGGATACTTTTGAAATCCAGAATGGGTTGAAGCAAGGAGATGCACTATCTCCTCTGCTATTTAATTTTGTACTAGAGCATGCCATCAAATCTTTAGAGGATGAAGAAGGCCTAAAACTCAATGTTATTAATAAGCTGTTAGTTTATGCTGACTATTTAACTCATGCCCCAAATGGGAGTCAATGACCAATCACATTTCAATGATTTCTGTTTTACAACCAATCAGAGTCGTGTTTCACCAAATATTTATCAGTGTTATAATTACCATATTAAAGAAAGCTCCTCCTTACAATATTGCGTTCCTTTGGCAATAAATAGTATGATCTGGTTGCAGTGATAAACAAAAGAAGCAGTAGAAGCGTACCTATCGTT
The DNA here is from genome assembly GCA_030220185.1 of Diploptera punctata. Classification (NCBI taxonomy): domain Eukaryota; kingdom Metazoa; phylum Arthropoda; class Insecta; order Blattodea; family Blaberidae; genus Diploptera; species Diploptera punctata. Next base: position 921,262 of record JASPKZ010005276.1, on the reverse strand, counting down.
TCTCATTTGTTTTCAAACATCGCCGTTTACATTAAATATATAAATATTTTAAAATAACTATAGTTAAATAATGATTTGTGAGTAAACAGCTTAATTTTATTCGTTAAATAGTCCTAACAAATGCCACTCTTGATTTCCAAATTCTCTAGATAAATTCACTCCTCACTTCGTGAGTCGTGAATTTATCGATAATTTGGAAATCACTCGTGGCATTACTTATGACTATTTAACTCATGCCCCAAATGGGAGTCAATGACCAATCACTTTTCAATGATTTCTGTTTTACAACCAATCAGAGTCGTGTTTCACCAAATATTTATCAGTGTTATAATTACCATATTAAAGAAAGCTCCTCCTTACAATATTGCGTTCCTTTGGCAAAAAATAGTATGATCTGGTTGCAGTGATAAACAAATGAAGCAGTAGAAGCGTACCTATCGTTTCTCATTCGTTTTCACACATCGCCGTTTACATTAAATATATAAATATTTTAAAATAACTATAGTTAAATAATGATTTGTGAGTAAACAGCTTAATTTTATTCGTTAAATAGTCCTAACAAATGCCACTCTTGATTTCCAAATTCTCTAGATAAATTCACTCCTCACTTCGTGAGTCGTGAATTTATCGATAATTTGGAAATCACTCGTGGCATTACTTATGATAATGTAATAGCCTACTATTGGGAGATAGCGAGGAGATACTACAGGCCAACCACACACACTATTAAGTAACAGTAAGAAATTGGGACTGAAAGTAAATATTAATAAAACTAAATATATGGTGACACATAGAAATATATTGTATAATGGAAATGGGCAGCTAATGACAAATGAAGGAAATTTTGAGGATGTGGCTGAATTCAAATAACTAGGAACAATAATGACAAATAGGAATGAGATGCACAAAGAAATTAAACATAGGCTCAATTCTGGAAATGTGTACTATTATGCATTACAGGGACTATTGGCGTCCCAACTGCTTTCAAAAAACGTTAAACTGAAAATATATAAAACTATTATTCTACCAGTTATAGTATATGGGTGCGAAACATGTACTCTTACTTTAAGGGAGGAAAGGAGATTACAAGTGTTTGAGAATAAAGTTCTTAGGAAACATTTTTGGACCAAAGAGAGATGAATGGAGAAAAATGCATAACAGTGAACTACATGGACTTTATAGGAAGTCATTTATAATAACAGCAGTTAAGTCTCGTAGACTGCATTTGGCAGGACATGTGACACGAGTGGGAATCAACGACGTGCATGGAAGCTTTTTGTAGTAAAACCAGAGGGAAAACGCCAGTTCGTAGACAAAGAATGAGGTTGGAGAATAACATCAACTATGATTTGACGGAAGTAGATTATACAGGGGATAATTGGAAAACATTAGCTGAGGATAGGGAAGTGTGAAGAGCTTATGTCCGTGAGGCCATGAACCTACGGGTTCGATAGTGCCAGTGAGTTAGTTACATAAATATTTGTTTGTCTAATACCACAAGGTTGTTTTTATGACATTTCTGGTTTTCTCCCCTGGCATTGGGGAATTGTAATCCATTTCTTAGGTTGGGGCACCTGGAAGACGGAGTTACGTTACCCCGATAATATGATAGGTGATAAATGATAATGAAGCGCCAGAAGAGTTCTTAACCTAAACTTATACTAAATTCCAGACCATGGACAACCACAGGAATAATTCCCTTTAAGGAAAAAATTCTGTGATGAATGTATATATATATATATATATATATATATATATATATATATATATATATATATATATATGTATATATATATATATATGTGTGTGTGTGTGTGTGTGTTATAATTAAACCTTTTTGACATTGAACAATATGACAATGCCGTCCAGGCATTTATTTTTCTTATCTTGACATATATATATATATATATATATATATATATATATAGATCGTATCGTATGTTCAACTATAATGCCGAGGTTGATGCGGGAAGTAGGTCTACTACAACTTGACCACAATGTCATTACCGGTGACTAAAAACTGAACTCTTGTTTATCGTGCCACAATGCGCGGGCATTACAAGTACAGGTATGAACAAGAAAATGTAATGAAAGGAACAAAGCAGTGCCAACGCATATTGTCACTCTATTCTTACAAGGAAACTGTCAACCAATACATGTGGAACCCTATGTTGAAAATTGTCGCAGAAAAGCGTTGCAAGTACCGAGGCAGTGAGTAAAAATTATCTGCTGTTTTTAATGCAAGACACCAAATTCCAGCGGCAAGTCTCTCATTTAAACTACAAAGAAATAATACAACTCCTGACTTGGTGAATTGGATAATATTGGCAACCTGCCCCCGCACCGCGTCTCATCAAAGTCTACCCCATCCCTTTTCTCACAGGGACGTCTATCTGCTATGCACAGTTGGCAGCCTTTTTTGGATTCTGGCTTCGATTTGTGTGCCTTGCAATTAAAAGCGGTAGATATTTTTTTTGGACACGACCTTGGTGCTTAGCAACGCTTTTCTGGGAGAAATTTCAAGGTAGCTTTCGGCATGCAATGTCTGACAGTTCCCTTGTTTAGTTATATACTCATTGCCTTTGCACCATACTTCACTCACATTATACAGTTTGGTTGTGTGTTGCATAGCTAGTTGTTCGGTAGTGTGCATGTTACATTTCAAGCGCGTTGTGGTGTACTTCAGCTCTATTGTTGTTAATAATTGGTGCCAGCGCTTGAATGCGCTTTGACCCATTCTTATTTTTATTTTTTGTAATTATTATGTATTCATAATTTTAGTGTTGAAAAAGGTGTCCCGATTCAACTTTTTAATTTTGGTCAAATTAATTTTGTGAAATAAGGGTGTATATGACTTGGAGTAATTCTGGGGTTTGCAGGATTGTTGTGATAAGGGTTAGGATTGATTGAAGAGAGGAATTGGGGGAAGCTGGGATGCTTGGAGTAGGGATGGGTTCCGAGTTTCTTGTAGGTGGTGTAGTTGGACTAGGCTTCACTGTACTTTTCTGCCTGGTCTCTTGTTGCCTAGGTTGCCTGGATTGTAGATATCTTTGGAACACTGGACATTGCCGGTGGCTCGCCGCGTGTTACATGTTGCAGTTGCTGCATTTCGGAGTGGTCGCACTCTGCTACTTTGTGTTCTCCCGAACACCGGACACATCTTGTCGCCCTGAAGCAGTGCTGCGCTACGTGTCCGAATCCTTAGCAGTTGAAGCATTGTGTGCCTCCTGTCGGTTTTCTGTAGGATTCTAGGCGAACTTTGATGCCAAATAGTTCGTCGAGGTCTTCTTTTAATCTTAATTTTAGGTCCTTCGTTTTGTGAAATGTGAGGATGAATACTGGTAGTTCAATCGTTTTCAGCTGGCCGTTTTCTCGGAAGTGTTTTTCTAAACTGCGTACTTCAATTAGTGGCAGTTTCCGATGGATTATTTCATCATATATGTGTGCTACTGTGATGGAGGGAGGTAAGCCTTTCATGGTGGGCTTGAATATTGGTGGTAGACTGTAGCTGTGGGTGTAGAAAGGTGTTTTTGATTACTTTAGGTGTTTGTATGCCTGTTCGTAAGCTTTCTTTGTAGTTGTACGTATCGTAAGGCGGCCTTTGTTGTACCACATCGATACGTCTTTCCTATTGCCGGCATTGATGCACTCCAGCTTGTATGGGGTGATTTCCTCCGTGTTGACCACTATGGGTGGTGGCGTTTCTTCTTCCTCGTTGTCTAGTTGTTCAAAGAGATTCCTGGTTTCAATTGGTGTATAGGTTCTCTTGGTGCGAGACTTCTTAGCGGTGTGGCGGGCGGGTGGGAGGGAGAATCGCTCGTCATCCGTACCCATGCTGGACGGCTTCTTCGTTGTCGATCCGCTCATCGTAGTGGAGGCTCTCCACTAGTGTAGACTATCTACGACGACAGCAGTGTTTTTTTTCAATTTTTAACTATATATGAGCTATTCACGCGTCCCCTAACATCCTATGCGAGCCGCCGATGAAATAAATAGCGTTCATAAGGCCAGCAGTAATAACATTCTGGTTAATTTACACATAGTCAAGTTAAACAGATTACCATCGTCATCTTCAAATTATGGACCCTATTGACCCGTTCCGCTACCTGCTGCACAATATTTTCTTCCAAAGTCGTTTCGGTCGTCCTATATTGCCTTCGGCCTTCAGGTCTATAATAAAGTATCTGTTTTAATAAACGAGTACTTGACATTCTTTGTACATGTACAAACCATTTATATTTATTTTTAGTATATTCTCTTTTAGAGCATGTACTTGTAATTCATCTCTGATATCTTGACTTCTCTTTTGATCTCTGAAAGATATATCTGCAACGATCTGTCCGAATATTGTTTTGGGGAGTTCGAGTTTATTTAAATTTCCTCGTAGCAGGTAACCGGCCTGCTGCCAAGTAAGTCCAACGGTGATGCTGCCACCTCAAAGCATTTGAACATGCTCCATCTGTACAAACCCCAGGTGGAGGGCTGCCTCCACCGCTTATGTCGACTTTATTGAAGCTTGTTCATTTTGCCGATCCAACCGTTGAGGTCTCCATCCTCGGTTTACCCCGAGAGATTGGGTCCTTGACAGAACATAGTCACTAAGATTCACCCCCGCGACGAGAACTCGCCTGTCGCGAATTACCCAACTGTATATAATAACGGCTTATGTCCTCTGTACACGGTGGACCGGGTTAACAGGCTTGTAAGCCGATTGTACATAATATATATATATATAAACTTATATTATAAACATAATTATTAAACTACCGTGGTCGACACATGAAATAAATTAAATACTTTAGGCTGCGGTGAACTAGTTGTTATGCTCCTTGCTTCTAGTTCCGAGGTTCGCGGGTTCAAACGTGGCCGGGGACGTTGCATTTTTGTAGGAGGGAAAAATCCAAGGAGCAAGATCTCCGGGAGGAGCTATAAGCTGTGGGTCTCGAGTCTGAAGATTTTCAGGCTCGTAAAAGATCCCTAAGCCTAAATAAAAAGGTCTCTAAGCAAATTTTCCCGAATTTTCACATCCTAGTACTACCTTGGTTTTCTAGATGTCACTATGAGGCAGAATGCTGAGCCCGGGCGATTCTGACATCTATCAGAAAACAAGTGTAACTAAATTACTATGGTTCAATTTCTCCCCTGTAGGGGAGTGCGCCTAAGTCTCGTTGAGAGAGAGAAAAAAAATGACTTACAGGACTTCACAAAACTTAATAATATTGTAAGCAGAGTATATGAAATTAAGTTTTGTGAAGTAAAAGTGTTACATTTATTTTTTGTGTAGACTGCGGTGGTCTAATGATTGTTCTTTGCCTTTAGTCCCGAAGGTCGCGGAAATCCGGCCGAGTCGATGGGTGTTTAGGTTTGAAAAATCCAGTGGGAAAGTCCTCTGGGAAGGACTTTAAGCCGCGGGTCCCAAGTCTGAAGATTTTCTGGCTCGTAAAAGAATCTCAAGCCTGAATAAAAAGGCATCTGAACAAAATTTATTCGATCTGTTTCTATCTAAATAATAGTTTACTTTTCGATTGTCTTCATCGAATTCGAATTTACAGAAGTCCTCATTGCCCACTGTGTTCCACAAACACTAACATGGACAGAAACCACCTGCTACTGTGTCAAGCACTTCACTCTGCTACGCTGAAGGATAGATACTGGGAAGCAAGAGCCAAACTTTCTGTTTTGCTATCATGTTTTATTGTTTTAATTTATTGTTATGAGTTAGTTATTAACTCATAATATTATGGAAAAGGACTTCAGTCTAGTCCCCTGCATTTATATAAATAAATAAAATAAATCCTTAATTTTATACTAAATGTATCTTCGAGGTGATATACTAACCATGTATGTCTATCGTTGACAGCTATAGGGAAATAAGCGTATCTAAATTATTCCCGAATGGGAAAACAGGGATAAATCAATAATTTCGCGTATCCTGCTCTATTTTTCATGTTCTGCGGACTGTACGCTATAAGTCTGCTCGTTATGACATATTTCTATCTGATTCCGGTCTTTGTAGACTAATACACATTGAGACGTCATTGCCTAAGTTGATTTACTAATTTATTTGGGAACTATTCTAGAACTGCAAGTTACTTTTACGGCAACCTATTTATGTACCGCCCCTTTCATCGTCCACGTTAAAGCAAAGTAGTTTCGAAAGTTAACTGTCTCGGTGGAAGCTTTTCTCTCGTTTCCCCAATTTTATCCTACCAACACTTTACACATCCCTTCTATTTTCATGTCATTTCATTTCTAATTCATTTATTTCATATCTCCGTCCACCTCATCTCTTATTAAGTTAAAATAGTTAGGTTTGAGGAACCATAGGTGCTAAAACTACGTGGTTGTGGGGATCTAATGGAGTACACCAATATGCTTCGTCATGACTCTGAACCTGGCCAATAAAGTAGGGGGCAGAATGTGGGATTGTAGTCTCTCCATGCAGACAAGGAAAAATAATAGAAAACAGGAATGAAGTGCAGGAAGAAAGTAAACATAAGTTCAGTTCTGTAAACTACTGCTAATGTGCATTACATGGACTCTTTGTCATCCCAACTTCTCTCAAAGAATGTTAAACTGAAAATATATAAAACTGGTTTTCTTCCACTTATATTTATCACGCGAAACGCAAACTCTTTCCTTAAAGAGGAGATAAGACGACGAGATTTTGTTAATGAAGTATTTAGGAATTTTTTTTTGGACAGAAGAGAAACGAACCTATAGATGAATGTGCAGAATTTCATAACAGTGAGCTACATGATGCAATACGAACACTTAAGTCTCATAGAATGCGATGGACAGGGCATGTGGCACTAATCGGAAATGAAAGAGAGAAACGAAAATTAATTGTAAGAAAGCCACAGGAAAAGCGGCCAGATAATGACATTAACCATGAAATAAGGAAGGAGAATGATACAGGGGAAATTTAAATCATTAGATCAGGATATGGAAGAATAGTATGCTTACGTTCTCGCGGCCATGAACCTATAGGTTCAATATTGCTAGTAAGTAATTTAGTTACTAGTTGGTAATCAAAGTAGAGAATACATCCCTCACAGCAATCGTGATTTTCAAAAAGTTTCTAATATGAGTAAATAAGTATTGTTAGAACTATGGTAGAAACAATTGCCTGCTAAGGAACTGAAACATGATGCATTAACGAATCAATTAAAAGAAAATCCCAGTGCTACAAATGGGTTATTTGAGAATAAGTTCGGGATTATCGAAAATGGACAAAATCTCAAGTCAGGAAATAAGGAATAGGCTCATGAATGTATTTAACGAAGATCTTCAAGACACGTAATGAGAATAAGGGATGGCAAAACAAAATCTGTAGGTAGCATCCTGACAGAGCAAAAATAGGAAGACCAAGATCCAAGTGGAAGGAACATATGCCGAGAGGGATGGGAACCAGAGGTGTGAATTTGGATGAATCATTTGTTAGAAATAAATGGGGATTAGGAGTGGAAAAGCGGTCATATCCCTAGAAACCCATATCTATCAATATATGTCTTATAAATGAATATTGTTAAATTTAAATGTATTAGGTTATTTTGGAATCGAATCTGCCAAAGTGAACTGTAACTTTGCAGGCAGTCATCACTTCAGCTCTTTGTCTTCACGTGAATTGGGTTTTCTACAAATCGATCAAGATGTTACAGTTTCAAGACTTGAAGTTACAGTTCCTTTCTCTAAGTTTTTGTTTCTTTCTTAGGAATTGTTTTGTCTATCAGACTTCTGCCTTTACAAGTTTATATTGTTGGTCCGCTTGACTGTCTGTAATACATATAAATTTTTTGAAGATAGGATATTTGAATATTTTTAAAAATCATGACGAAACAACGTTGAGTTCACTATGTAATATTTAAACAGACATGTTCCGAAAGTGCTTCACATCTTACTGCCTTCATAAAGTTGAGGACAACTAACTCTGAGGTATATTTTATTATATTTTAATTTTTAGATAGGATATTTATAGTTTACGTCTCCTACATAGGATACATAGCGCGAATGTAGAATGAAAGAAGGGCATGCATAATTATGATAACATATAACAATCTAACTCACTGGCACTATGATAACAGGAAGTTCATGGCTACTCGGACATAAGTTATATCTGATTTTCTATTATGATTATGTAGTTTATAGTGTTTTTAATCTTGTCCGTTCGCCCGTCTGTTCACATCTCTTTGGTCCAATTTTTATTTCCTCCCCCTTTAGTAAGACTCCGTGTTTCGCAATCGTATGATATAAGTGGAAGAATATCAGTTTTAAATATTTTAATTTACCTTTTTTGGGAGTTATGAGTCCCTGTAATGCATAAGAGCACATGTTTCCGGAATTAATTTTATATTTAATTTCTTTCTGCTTCTCATCTCTGTTTGTAATCATTGTTCCTAAATATTTGAATTCACCTACTTCTTCAAAATTTCCCTCATTTATAAATGTCCATTTTCATTATATAATGTATTTCTATGTGTGATCATAGGTCTATATCCATCCACAGTAATTCTGCCCGAGGGCAAGTCTTTCACTGCAATCGTAGCAATTTCATGTAATGCTTTGCAGCTTTACTAGGGAATTGTAGGTGTGGTAGCTTCCCGTTGCTTTCCACACCGGTGAAGGATGATGATAATGATAATGATGATGGCCGGATGATTTTTGGGGACCGTTAGGCCTTACGTTTCCTGACATTTGTTTTACAGGTGAGGAAAAACCCCGAAAAAAACATCATCTAGGAGCCCGTTCCGACCGTGATCGAACCCGGGCTCGCTGCGTGACAAGACAGCACGCTACCTCGAGACCAGGTCTATATAAGTTTCTAATTAAAATTTCATTTTCATACTTGAAGAGGTAGGAGAATAATACGGAGTTTAATTTAATATAAATGAGTTAAAGATAAACAATTTTGAAGGTTTTGTTCCTTGTCTCTAGTCCCGAGAGTTGCGGGTTCAAACTCGACCAGATTCAATGAATGTTTAAGATGCAAAAATTCAAGCAAGTCCGGGAGGGACTTAAAACAATGGATCCTGAGTCTCGAGATTTTCGGGCCCCTAGAATAACTTCAATCCTAAAATTATGCATTTGAGCAAAATGTAAACCACCTTCCCCGTTCAAGTAATACGTTAGTTGCCTACTAGTTGTCTCATTGAGACATATAGAACAATAAGGATAACTAAATTAGCTTTGTGAAGAAACTGATGGTAGGGAGGACTATATGTCCATGAGGGATATATACAATGCATTATTGTTTATAATAACATCAGTAGCATGAGACAAGTGTAATTATAACTACAAACATGTAGACATATGTCCTTGAGAGGTCACACTTGTGAAGAGTGGTAATAGTTACCTCGTAAATAAACAAAATACTATTCCCAGTACCCGTCATTATTACAATGTTTCATGTCAACTGAAATGCATATATGTTGAAGAAAATATATGAGGGGCACAGGGAAAGAACCAGGTAAGTCACTTTTATGTCGAAATGGAGTTTGAGGTGTCATTACATTCGCCACTGAAAGCACTACTCTTTAGAACTGTGGCACAGTTTAGGAAGGGGATTTATTTACCTTCAAAATTTGATATACAGGTACAGATCGCGCATTGTTTTCTGGCAGTTGGGGACCGTTACACATTTGTCGTCTCATAGCCTAAGAGTTACCTCTCACTCTAAATTCCAACCCATAGTACAGAGCTGAAAGTAAACGCTGTCTCTGTTGTCTCTATCGGTATTGAATGTGAATAGAATAAGTCGTGTGCTATATGCGATAATTTATCAGTCAGGTATAAGTTTAGTTAAACTTAGGATCAGTTATCAGTACATATTCACATTAGAAATGCCTCTTGAATAATAACAAATGATCGATATTTTTAAGTCAGTTAGAAGTGCTAATTGACTTATTGTTTCCCCAATCCAAAAATAACATCTCGGATACGTGAGCTAAAAGGAAGTAGGCCTATGAATTTTGTACAACTAAAAGTACGTTTTCTAGGTTTCAAGGAAACAGAGACTTACTTTTTGTTCCCCTGTACCCTTCAAATGCATTTTAATACAACATAAACAATTCAATTTGAAATTATTTTAAAATAATTCAAGATTGATCATTGCATATCTCTATACAGAATAGCTTTCTCATCTTACCTAAACAATAAGGAGGAATTTTAAATAAATGTAGTCATTTTATAAAAAAAACCCTAGCAGTCTTATTGTTTTACATGTAATATTATGACAACATCATATGATTGGAGTTTAACTTTAATAAATTATTTTTCATATTATACATTGTGGAAAATAGAGTTTTTCTCCTACATTAGTAAATACTTTTCACAAAGTTTATATACCACAGCTCAGGTTGTTAATTTTTAAAACAATAATAATTGTACCTGGATGGCAGTCGACCTCAAAAAATAAAAAACAATGTTTAAAATATTCACCTAGGCCATTTGGAACAAGTTACATTTTCAAAGATGTTCTGTGGGTACTGATTATGTTTTACGAGCATGTTGTGTAATGAATTGATCAGGTAGGGTTTGTTTTCGTTAAAAAATATAACCTGTTGAACGAAAACACCCTACGAGATCAATCCATGCTTGTGAAACATAATCAGTACCCAATAGTACAGCTTTGAAAATGGAACGAGTTCTGAAATGCCTAGCTGAATATCTTAAACGGTATTTTATTTGTTGAGGACGACTGCCATCACATACACAATTTTTATTGCTTAAATAATCTCCTACATTAGCTTCATCAGGTAATGAGTAAAGTGTCCTGAAAATATTATACTCCTAACTCAAGCATTTCTCGAGAAAAAATCATCAATTAGATTTTCATGAATTATTTAAAAATGAATTCAGACAGAATGGTTTAAGATAACTGAAAAATAGATTTATGTGAAGTTAAATCCATTGTCCCTTAATTGACACAAAAATGGTAATTATGTAAATAATGTTAGTAAATTAGAATCATGGTTATAATATTCTGAATATCAGATACTTATTACCTCTCTTCACAACGTCTCCTCTTGAATTTGTTACATCCTGTATAGTATAAATTTTACCTTAAATTAAGAGTTGAAGGTCCCATACTAAGCTGTAACTTGAGACTCCTTAACCTGAAGTTTCTGGTTTCCCTTGCGATGTTGTCTGGGGTCTGGGTCCCCTTGTCACATCTTCCTCCGTTCCCACCTCCGCCACCATTTGCCACGTAGCTGAGCTGGGGATGCGACGAACTCACCGTATGCTGGTTCCCCTGGAGACAAATTAACTTCACTTTCAACATGCTACCTAAATATTAAGCACGATTTGTAGCACCAAGAAACATATGTTTCGTTTACTCATCCAATGTACCGTGAGTTCATGCAATGATTAATAATGCACCAGCCTATACGTTTATAATTATAGCACAGAATTCGTTGCTTTTTATTTCTGAGGCACCCGAACCAAGTTGTATGGACATGAAGTTATGCAAACGTTATAACGTCAGATCTCTTACTTCAGCCGGCGCGGCGCTCTCGAGCAGTGAATTGCATTGTGGTGCTCACCCCGCTATTAAGAATGTAGTCAACTATGGCAAAAAAAAAAAAAATGGTGATGTGCCACACCGGGATTCTTCTGATTTTTCTCGGGGTTCTCCCGTTTTCTGAATTTTATCCTACCAACTTCTCCAATACCCTTCCCCTCCCTTCATGTAATTTTATTTGTAATTTATTTATTTCATATTACACTACACCTCATATCATGTTGGATGAAAATAGTTTGGCTTAGCGAACCACAGCATACTGGGCCTGATACGAAATCTAGCTGGAGAAAACTATTTCACTCACCAGCACCAATTCATATTTTTTCACTCTATATTCAGGAGCACTGTTCTTCATTCATCTGCAATGGAGAGTAGAATTCTAAAGTTTATGAATACAATATAAATATCAGAAGTTGCCGTTAGTTAAGAACTCATGTGGTCAGCTCCCCAGTTGCGTTGTGAGCGGTGGAAAGTAAAGACGTTGTGTGTTCAAGTTCAGTGATAGTGAACTATTCTTCTTATTCCGTATGGAGACTTCACCTCAAGGTTTCTACTTTTCATGTATATATTTAACGTTTTTCTATATAATCATATAATATGTTAAATATACGTGCAATCATACCTTCGAAACACTAAACAATTTACACAAACATATTATTTTAAATTAGGCTATGAAAAAAAAAGCTCTTAACGGTAGTATAAATTTTAGTAAGAAATATAGAGTGATTTATGGACTTTAATTTCCGCACAATGATAATCTGCAAATATTTGCGTTTTTTGTATAATTAGCCACCTTATTACAGGAGACGGCCAGCAACCGAGACCTACCGACGTGCACAGAGAATTGTTTCATTTAATATATGAAGAAAATTGTTCGATAGAGGCAATAACTGATTATGTAGTAAATCAATCAGAATTAGGTGATGTTTCGAGAATGTTTAAAATATATTAAAAATATATATTTTTGAAAGGCGATTTTTTCAAACATAGGAAGTAGTGCGTAGTGAAATATTCTGATTAGCTAGATGTGGCCCCGCTATTAAGAATTTAGAACAATGACAGTCGTTGGAAAATCTTGTTACGTCAGGTTATGGAATTGGAAGACCCAAAAAATCTTTCGAAGAGGCTGGAGAAAAAAGTAAAGAAAAATGATATTTTTATTTCTGCTGAAATAAGTTACTTTAATATGGTCTTCGGAAGGGTAGAATAACAATGTTGGCTCCATAATAGCATTACAGGCTGGGCAGATATCACAAACTCTATTTTGGCAACTAGCCTATTAATCTATTGCCGTTTTATAATTTATTATCAAAAAATACATTGTCTCTTCCGACGTATAAAATAGGTTTGTAGAGCGGGGTTATTCGTATCGTTTCTTATATTTTGACCTTTTTTTTGGGTTCTTTGAGTAATTTCTTTAAAACACCGGGAGCATCCCGTTTACTTTACGACCGAAGTGACATTTCTCTTGTTCAGTCTCTTCGAAAGATTTTTTGGAACTTCCAATCCCAAAACCAGATGGAACAGGATTTTCCAACTACTGGCATTGTTCTAAATTCTTAAACGGGAAAGTTACATTCACTAATCCATCAAACACTTTTTCTTCATATTTTAAATCGAAAATTCTTTGCGTGACGGCAGGTCTCAGCTGCTGGCCACCTCCTGAAATAAGGCAGCTAATTACAAGAAAAAGTAATAATTTGCACACATGCGGGAATAAAAGTCCATAAATTACTCTATATTCCTAACTAAAATTTGTGCCGTAAAGAAATAGCTGGCTGAACACTATATGAGGCATGGATAGAGACGACGATAAAGATCCTTGACGGATCGGGTAGAATAGCTGTAAGAACAACCAACAAACATGATTCTACATCACCCCCTGTTGGTCTACATCACCCCCTGTTAGTCTACAAACTCGAGACACTTTTTCACTTGACCTTACCTTACTTTCAGGAAACCAACAACCTTCCAAGGTCAGCCATGATTTGGGCTATAACATCGATGAGCAGAGGGAAAACGTCCAGTAGGTAGGCCAACATTGAGGTCTGAGAATAACATTAACGAAGATTTATGGGAAGCAGATTATGCAGGGAATGATTGCAAACATTAGTTCAGGATAGAGATGTATGCAGATCTAATGTTCGCACGGTTATGAACCTGAGGGTTCGATAATGCCAGTGAGCTAGTTAATAGCATCGATGAAAATATATGATAATTAAAAACATTATATTTATGAAAACAACCTCACTATATTTATTCGTTCGGAATTATCTAGAACTTCATGTATTAAAAAAAAAGTTCTGCATTAGATCTGGACATTGCCAAATGATGTAGTGAATAGAATTACGGCAGAATCTACCTGGGGAATATATCAACGTAGGTATGACTTGGAATAGCAATACAGAACTGGATTAAGGGTTATTGCATTAGGGGGAGGGGCGGTAAGTATGTACCAGGGCCGCCCAATCTTATTTGTACGCGGGCCAAATGGAAAAAACATGAAGGTGGCGCGTGCCGTAGGACCTATAATAGTTTTTGTGTATTATTATTATTATTATTATTATTATCATCATCATCATCAGAATTAGGATTTATAGAAGAGTTAAAAAATGAATATTATGAATTTCATGAAAACAAACACTTAAAATGGTATGATCATGTAATGACGGAAGACATATCCGCAAGAAGAATGGTTGCCACTTGGTAAAAGAAGAAGATGACAGCCAAGAATAACGTGGATTGTTGGTGTTTTAAGCAGCAAGAGGGGAAAAAGAATTGGAGATAGAGATTTGGATGATAGAGATGTGCGGAGAATGACTGTTTATTAATTGGCCGCAGGAAGATTTTAAATATCGTGAAATCTGCTAAAACAAAATAATAGTTTATTATTATTATTATTATTATTATTATTATTATTATTATTATAAACATGTTTTGAATTGGTACTTTATTTTGTTATGTCGTTATAAAATATTTCATAAGTTCTTGTTCCTTTACTGATATAATAATATAGACGTATCCATAGCATATTTTAATGTATTAGAATGCTATAGGCATACAGTTGCCGGATAGAAAGTGATGGAGAGCCGTATCCGAGCCCGCACCGTAGTTAGGAGTCTCTGGTATACACTGTAAAGAGCCTCTATAGGCATCTAAATATCATTTAAACGTATTTACAGTATTGTTTTAATCAGACTATTTAACTCATGCCCCAAATACAAGTCAATGACCAAATCACGTTTCAATGAATTTTGTTTTACAACCAATCATAGTCGTGTTTCACCTCGATAATTATCGAATCTTTATTACCAAAATAAAAAAAAAGCTCCTCCTTTCAATATTCTGAACAGGTCAGAGCATTATTTTGCAGTGACTGACTCTCTAACAAATGTGTTGAATATAGCAAATAATGAACAGATTCCTTCTACCTACACATTTAATAATTGTGTGTTCAATAATTGTGTTTTTAAACAATGATTTTACGGAGTTCTTACCTAAAAAATAATTAAAAAATAATTAGTAACCTATAATGCTCGTTATAATATATAGTTTGATATGTTTCAATTTTTGTCCACTAGGGTGCTTTCTCACAATATTGCGATCCTATTTGGCAATAAATAATCTGATCTAGTTGCAGTGGATGAACAGAAGAAGCATAACCAAACGTTCTCATTTGTTTTCAAACATCGCCGTTTACATTAAATATGCAAATATTTTAAACTAACTATATTTAAATAATGATTTGTGAGTAAACAGCTTAACTTTATTCGTTAAATAGTCCTAACAAATGCCACTCTTTATTTCCAAATCCTCTAGATAATTTGGAAATCACTCGTGGCATTACTTATGATAAATTAATTTACTATGCTGTCCAACATGATATGCCACATGTTTATGTGAAGAGTGTGTCCTTGTTATGTCACATACTAACCGTCATAACTAGTTTAAGAGTATGGTCGAGTACATGTAACTTCATGGCAAAGTAGATTTTGTAACAGCTCTGGTAATGAATAATCTGGCGATGTAGATAAAAGGAGACCCCCAGTTTACTACAAACAAGTTGGAGAGACTCGATCAGGCTACAAGTCAAGAAGTTGATTGAGATTCGTGAAGATTTTCTAAAAAATAATTACACCAACAGATTCTGAGCATCCAAGTCTACTGATGAGAATGGAGGCTATGCGTTCTGAAGAGTATAAGACTTTTAAACTAGCTTAAGCTCTCTCATGGAATCATAGCTCTGCGGTCGACATAATCTCTAATATATATAGGTACCAATATGTGTTGTGGAAGTTAATACGGCCGTCGTGCAGAGCTGACACCTCGTGCTGATTGCCTTAACCTCCCACAATCACATGAGCCCACCAAGGCATGTAGCGTTAATACTTCATTGTTTTATATAAAAACATTACAACAATATTCTTACCACGTTGCGAATCATTTTTATGTGCCTCATTTCTTCAGCGTTTGTTGTCATTTTAAACTTAAGCTTAATATAATGTTCATATAAAATTAAATTTTAATTTGTTTAATATTATATATTTTAAGAACGTTTATGTACTATTACATATTTATAGGTAACACAATAAATAGAACAAGGTGAAGAAATGATACACAGTTTGAAGGATATCACAGGTTAGTCTATAGGTGACTGAAAAATAACGAGGTTATAAAGAAAATTAAGGCAAGACTTTGCAGCAAGAAAAAATGTTATCTTTACTTCCAAAAAAAATGTAAGACCTTCATTAGTGTCCATTAAGCTTAAGATGTCAGCATATACAACTAAAATAAAATCAGTAGGCCTAATAATGTATGGCTTAGAAATTGTCATTAACAAAAAACAATTAAAGCGTCTTCAACACGTGGGAAAGAAAACTCCTCAAGAGAATAATTGATGCTGTATGTATTCAAGGTTAATGGAGAATAACAAAAAATAATGAATCGAAGGAACTCTACAATAATAGCTGACATCAAGACTCATAGATCGAGAAAATTGGGATATGTTGAAAGGATGGGAAATCATACAGCCCGTAAAAAAATATGAAATACCAAATCACTAAGGATACCGATCGGTCGTAACCCGAGACATAGATAGATGGACAACATAGAGCAGGATCTGCGTTTTCTGGAGATTCAGATATGGAGGAGGTTGGCAGCATCGAGACTAGAATGGCGGAAACAAGAAGTCTACCAGGCCCTGGTTCTCAATGGACTGTAGCGCCGGATATAATGATGATATTACATAAATATATAATGTCCAAATGACAACCTGGAGCATTGAATAAAAAAAACATTCTGTGTACTGTGTTACTAATTATAAGTTACGGACATAAATGCTTTGCACTATCCTTTGTTGCGTTGGATGTGATAGGTTCTGGATTGCTAGCAGTTAAATTGTCCTGAACTTAATACCTGTCATTGGAAATACAGTATAAGCCTGCATTTCAAGTGGGCCACTAGTATGTGGAATGTCCTAATATGCAATGTTTAGAAGAACATTTTCATAAGTAATACCACGAGTGATTTCCAAATTATCACTTCGTGAGTCGTGAATTTATCGATAATTTGGAAATCAAGAGTGGCATTTGTTAGGACTATTTAACGAATAAAATTAAGCTCGTTACTAAAAAGTAATTATTTGAATACAGTTACCGGTGTTTTAAAATATTTATATAGTTAATGTAAACGGCGATGTTTGAAAACAAATTAGAAATGTGAGGTTATGTATATTCACTGCAACTCGATCATATTATTTATTGCCAAATAGGATCGCAATATTGTAAGAATGCACTCTAGTGGAAAAATAATGAAACACATCAAACTATTATAATCAACATTATAGGTTAATCATTTATATTTTGAATAAACAACTCAGTAAAATCGCTGAATCTATTCATTATTTGATATATTCAATGTATTTGTTGGAGGAAAATAATGGTCTAACCTGTTCAAAATATTAAAAAAGCAGGAGCTGATAAAGAGAAATCGATAAAGAGCGAAGTGAAACACGACTGTCATTGGTGTAAAACAGAAATCATTGAAACGTGATTGGTCATTGACTACCATTTGCGACATGAGTTAAATAGTCTCTGAAATAGTCCGCCCAAAGATCCGAATAAGGTGCTTACTATGTCCGAAGAATTTTTACTCCAGAGAAAACCATACTCAATTTATCGACGTTTGTGTTTTTTACAATGACAGGTCGTCACTTTTTCGTTCAAGACATCTCGCCTGTCTCGCATGGGTGATCCTTCTGTTAGCAATGCTACTCCATAGTTCGCGAAGTAGTCTATATTGAACATAGTTTTACCTCCATCACGGACAACATAAAAATACCATTGCAGTGGAGTTAAATATAATAAAAATAATTATTATTATTTATTTAAAATATAAATATCCTGAACTCATGTCTAACTCACGGCTGGGTCGAGGGATGAGATGAGATGAGTCCCTATATATGTAGAGGTCTGTGAATGACAAGGGTACCGGCCGACCACACCTGGCGCACCATCAGAAGGGCTCATGAATGAAATGAAACGAAATGGTTGAGATGAGTATGGAGAAATGATGGAATGAAATTGTGGCAGGGGAAAACAGGAGAAACCTGCCTAAGCTCCGTTTCGTCCAACACGAAACCCACAAGGAGTGACCGAGACTCGATCTTGAGATTCCAGCGGTGAGAGGTGAGCGTCTATCCGCTTGCGCCACGGAGTCGCCTATCATTTATTTATATTACCTTCTTAGTAGGTTTCACAATGTTTTACATCTTCGTGCGCCCGATTAAGCTACTTCCACACGACTATGTCATTCCAATCTCCATCATCAAATTCTTTATTCCTCATGCTGTTCAAAACACCACCAATTCACAATATTTTTGGCCGTCTTCTTCTTCGTACAAAATAAGTCCAAGCCAGGTTGGAAAAGAGTGTTTTGGAGGAGTAACAACCTCGTTAAAAAAATCAAGAGTCCAGTACGAAGGCTGAAAGTACCCTGTGAGGACCCCTACATTGGATTACGGGTACTAATCCAATTCAAATTCTACCCCCCTTAAAAATAAAAATTGATATGTACAGTGAAAGTCTAAGCATATCTTGCAGTTAGTCGTTGGTTCAAAAAGGGTTAAAGGAAGAGAACTTTGATTAAAATTCTATTGGTCCTCCAGGTTGGGGGTTGACGAATCAAGCTCGCTCCCTGTTCGTTTTAACAAAGGAAAAATGGAAAAAAAGCCCAAGAAAGAAATGTCAGTCAGATTTAATAGTGATAATAATAATACAAAATGCTCACAAATTTAATTTTTTAAATATGAAGTATTTGAAAACAAAATATCTGACATGCGGAACAAAAGCCAGGTTGTATAAAATACTAATTAAATCAGTGCTAACTTACAGGAGTCAATCCTAGGTTTTGACTGAACATGACAAATCTCGATTAACTGTTTTTTTAAATAAAAATAGTCCAACGCTGTAGTCTCGAGGTAGCGAGCTGCCTTGTCGCGCAGCGGGTCCGGATTCGATCCCCGGTCAGGACAAGTTACCTGGATGCGATTTCTTTCGGGGTTTTTCCTCACCTGTAAGACAAATTTCAGGTAACTTACAGGCCCAAACGGTCCCCGAATACCATCTGGCCATCATTATCGTCAATATCACCTTCGCCTAATTCGATTATATTTAGTTTTTTTGTCAATCTTGTTCATACAACATTTTAAAAAAATCTAACAGCGAAGCAAGTGGAGATAATTTTCTCAAAATCTATGTAAATCAGTATAAAACTCAGTTCGTGTGTTTTTGCGTTTCACAGTATTTATATTCGATAGTATATTGAAAATTTAAAAAAATAACTTCTTTATGTGAGGCATTACAAAAATGTACATTAAAAATAGTTTTAGGAACTGAAAGTTTAATCGAAACCGGTTTAACCTGGTTTATGAAATAAATTTGCAAAAAAGTGAAAGTTTTCAAGACGTGTTTTTATTTTTAAGTATGCATTTTCGTGACTTAATTTTATTTTCTCCGTCAAATAAAACCCGATTTTGATTACATTTTAAGGCACTAAAAATAAAAATTATAAAATTCTTAAATTCAATTAATTGGACAGGGTGCTGTGAATGGTTCTTGGTATTGCTCAGGTAAGTAACCCAACCTTTTGCTTCGTTTAAAATTAGACAAGATATAAAATAACATAGAGTTAAAAATAATACAGTAATTGCCAAAAAATTCTAAATCATATTATATTATAAAATAAAGAAGAAGAAGAAGAAGAAGATGATGATGATGATTATAAAATAACATTTATTTATGCTCATAATATCTAATGTTTAATATCTAACAGTTTTCGTTCTAAAACATATATTTCATTTTTCTTCCTTCGTATATTATTAGTATTTGTTAAATTCTACGCCATTTTTTTTAAATCGAAGTTTCAAGTCTTCAAAAAAATGCTAACAGTTTTGACATTTCAAGTTTTTATTATTTTATTGTGTTAATCCCATATGAAAATTAAACATTTTGTATTGAAATGTAACATAATAGTATATTCATTTTACCAATTGTTACGAATTGTTGGCTTTCTTAGGGCTTAAAGGACCTTTGGAACATGGATTTTTGCTAACATGAGGTTCTAGCCCAGCGTTAGTATGTGGATGTATTAGTTATAAAGGTATACGTTTTTTCGAACATAAATAAATGGATTCTTAATTTAACTATTTTATTTCTAGCATATAATGATTAAAATAACCTTAAGTAATTGTAACCCTAAATAACTAATCTAGGCTTATATTAATAAAACCTACATTCTAACTTTCCTGAGTTTCGAGAGAGGGAGATATGGGGTTACGAATCTACTCTAATTTACATTCTAATAATTATCTAATAACTCTTACACTTTGAAATATAGTTTGCACACTCTGAATCTAGTATTAAACTATTTAAGATACTTGACTCCATTTATAATTGTCCTAGGCAAATTTTATTAAGAAAAATGGTATGCAGACTTACCCATGAGCTCACTACTTCAACAGACACGAGTCCCCTATTTTGCAAGGTTTATATACTAAGCTTCTGCACCTACAGCTAAAACTAACTGTACTAAATATCATATAGTCTAAATGCAGAGATTTACAGTTAGCCTTGAAGTACTTTGTTCCTGCCATAAGTCAAAATTCTATCCTGAAATATAATATGTCTAAATGTTTTATATTTTACCAACTGTTTTTATATGGAATAATTAAAATAATTTATGAAATAATTAAAATATCTATGTAAAATAATCTATGTATTCGTAACACCAATATTTCTAAACTTAAAGATTTCTAAGCTTTAAGATTTTTTAACTATCTTTAATTCTCGCAACGGAATACTTATCCATAACTCGGAGGTATCGTAAGAGTCCAGCGTTCACCTTCAGACTGACTGACCTGGAAAGTAAAGCGCATGCGCCCTTAGGCTCCGTCCTATTCCCACAAATACGATGCGCGAATTTCTCTACATTTCCGCGGATGGAGAGTAGTCGAAAATACTTTTTTTAGAGATCACCTTGAAGTTTATTTTGCTTGTCCTAAAAATTTTGTTTTTTTTTTACTTAAGCACATTATACCGTGCGCCATAGAATTATTATCTTCTTTCTGTTACCCTTTTCATACCCTTACAGTCCTGACGTCCTATCATTTTTGTTACATCTTCCAAAACAGTTTTTCTTAGTCTTCTTTTATTTTTTCTTTCAAGAATTGTTTCAAGGTAAATATTGTGACGGCGTGTGTAACCAAAAAAGTACATTTATCTACCAAGGATTTTGAATGTAAATGATCTGTATTCTTCTATTTCATCCAGAACTTTTATGTTCGTTTTCATGTCTGTCCAATTTAGCTTCACTAATCGCATCCATAAACACACTTTTATTGCTGCCAAATTCTTGATGTCACTTTTGGCAGGACCGAAATTTTGCAAAAATATAAATATGCTTTCCTAATATGATTATTTTTACAAGGCGATCTTCTGAGCGCCTTTCTTTTTAAAATCGCGATGGCAGATTTTTAGAGGTATTAGACAATAGAACAACGATATAATTATGACATGACCATCATAGTGGCCAGGAACATACAAGATATACAACAATACTTTAACCGACTAATCACATGGACGGGAGCACCCCATATCGTAGGTGATTAAGTTAATACGCTACAATGTCGGGAGTTCGAGATCCATTAGGGTCAGAATTTTTAAACTGGCCCAAATATTCTGATGTACCATCGCTTGGGGTTGACTAAGCCTCTAAATCGAAAGAGTACCAGATGCTTCTTTTGGGTAAAAGGACTGACAATCCTGCTGCCATCTCGTGGCGATACTATAAAAATGTATAATGTTATCACTTTACGTCTCTTGAATCACATGGATAGACTCCAACAGCCTCAAAATAAAGAAGGACAAGACAAATTTAATGTGTTTTAGAAGTGGAGGGAAATGAAAAACCATTGGCAAATTAACATAATTACCAATTCCCATCTATACAATACATATAATATCATGGGAACACATGACTGTAAAAAAGCTAAAAATCTGAAAAAGTGAAAGCAACGTACAAGGGCATTAGGAGTCTAAAGATATACGCCATCTCAGTATTGGTCAAGGAACATTTCTGAATTCAATATCTACGCTGTACGCTCCCTCTGCAGTGGATTACTGCCTATAACGATCTCCTGACAGAACAGCTACAGAAGAGGAAGATGGCGATTTCTAAGCTGCCAGCGCAATGAGGACAAGAATAGGTTCGAAAGCAACTAGTACATGCATCCCGTTGTCATGAGACTTGCACTACAAAGATTTTATTTCCAAATGTACAATGACATTCCGTACCACTCAGTATGCGAAACTTGTGCATGCTAATTTTGTGGCTCAAAAATGTGGAAAGTGTCACGTGCTATATTGTAGTAAGTGTCCTGCCGTTAACACACTCAGCGCAGAGGATTCAATAGCTGCTCATAAGAGATTGTTTTGTTTAATTCCTAGTGGACCTGGGAGACGTTGTCTTGCCCGAACGTTACGTTCTCGTGTCATGATCAGACGATAAAAATATAAGTTACTTTTTAACATAAAACTCACTAATTAGTAAGTTCGTAAGAAAACTCCTCACTTCCATTTAATGTGGCTCAAGAAGCCTGCATTATGACGTCAGATTGTTGTCGCGCGGAATATGTCGATGTTGCAGATGATTACACATCTGACAGAAAAATGTCCTATTACTCGATCGCAGCGCCACCTACCGAGACCAATTGTGAATCCAAACTATCCAGGGATCCACTCAAACACACGCATAAAATGTTAGGCAGTTCTTAATTTCGGATTTCAAGTAAACTTCCACTTCTAATTGATTTCGCTCACTTTTGGACAATATCTACCTTCGTTTATTTTAATAGGGCATACTGTGTTTCATTGTGAAATTTAGAAAATTGTGACCGCTAGAGCTATTTTTAAATTTTCACTTCATGTAAAATCGTACACGTAATGATTTTATAGGATCCAAATGTGAATCTAAGCCATCCAGGGACACACTCAAAGACACAAAAAATGCATTCAAAATTGATCCAGTTGTGTGGGCATTTTTTTATTTCGGATTTCTAGTAAACCCCCACTTCTAATGGTCGGCTTTCGCTGATGTTTGGTTAGGGCACACCTCGGTTTATTTCAATAGGATATTACGAGTTTTGTTGTAAAACAGAAAATTCCGATCGCTATAGCTATTTTTAAATTTTCGTTTTAGGCGAATTCCTGCACCTAATAATACTAAAGTGAGTTTATTGTATGACTTGGACACCGGTAGCACATGCACCCCTGGCAAATCGCGTATATTCCAGCAAACTCAAATCACAATAACAATTTTTTAGAATAACATTTTTAGAATAATAACATACGAATCGTACATAAATATTCTTTGTTGTAATGAATGCGTAGACATTTTGAAGACACTGCAAGCAAAACTAAACACCTGTTAATTTTATTCACGTGTGAACTGGCCTAGAACACAAGTCAGACTGCCGCACGAGTGAAGACATATGTGGGATATGGGCGTCACAGGGAAATGAGAGGGGAAATGTAGTGATGGTCACATGGGCCTCACCTGCACGCGATACCGCCGGCCAAGTCGTACAGTAAACTCAATGTAGAACATAATAGATAACGGCTGAGCACTCGCTGCTTCTGAAACCGTGTATATACAAATTTTCACGATGATCGATTGAACGGTTTAGAAGTCCATAAAGGAGAGACAGATACACATACATATGTATATATAGTTAATTAAATACTTTTTGATTAAATATAACATTTTATAAATTGTTCCCTATTCTCTAGATTTCATTTTATAGTGAGTCCGTAGACTTATATTGTACTTATAAAGTTTTATTATTAAGCGGGGGGGGGGGAGAATTTGAATTGGAATATATCTAAATTTCAATCTTAATTGATTACATTAAGGGCTGCTGACTATTGAGAGCGGTCAATTTATAAATATTCCCTCGGAAGTAACCATCTATATATACAAATTCAGTCTACGCATGTCTGTAATTTATAGGCTTCTAAACAGCTCATTCGATCTTCATAAAAATTTGTACATACAGGTTATCATTGAA
Source organism: Diploptera punctata (assembly GCA_030220185.1). Lineage (NCBI taxonomy): Eukaryota > Metazoa > Arthropoda > Insecta > Blattodea > Blaberidae > Diploptera > Diploptera punctata. Next base: position 897,119 of record JASPKZ010005276.1, on the reverse strand, counting down.
AAAAACTATTATTTTTATCAACTGGCATTAAATTAAAATATCAGCAAAATCTACTTATAAATCTATTTAATTTTCAAACATACGAGATCTGTAAAAAAATTACCATATCTTCTTCTTCCTCTTCTTCTTCACGGTTTAGGCTTATATACTATCCTGTTCCGGCTCCAAATTGCTGCTCTTTCCATCTTTTCTTTGGTCTTCCCAAACTTCTTCTTCCTCGTGGTGAATAGTTGTATGCTGCTTTTGGCATTCTATTCTCAGTCATCCTTGCCAAGCGTTCTTTCCAGTTTGTTCTGTACTTCTCTGTTGTGTTTAATTCCTCTACTTTTAGTTGTTGTCTTATTTCTGTGTTATGTTTTTTGTCTGTTCTTTGATATCCTGCTATTGGTCTGAGGAATTTCATTTCAGCAGCTTGTATTCCGACAGATTGTGTTGTCACTGTCCATGTTTCGGATCGATAAGTAATAATAGGCACTGTCATTGTCTTGTAAGAAAATTACGATATAAAATTTTAATTATTTTCTTTTGTAATTATTCAACTGAAAATAAAAACGCATACTTAATTTATTCAGGCCTAATAGAACATGCCGGATATTAGCTTCTAAACAATAAAAATTATAATATTGTGATATTATTGTCTAAACAAAACATAGATTTAAATTAATACCAATGGGGGAATTGAAATAATAATTATAGGCCTACTATCTGTTCGGTTAAATATGGAAAATGTAGAAAAATAACCGGCTTTTTGAAATACTGGCATACTTAAGGACAAGGCACGGAAGATATAAACAACACCCATTCGTGAATAAATATACAGTACCGGTATGTACAAACAAAGTGTAATTGTTATGACTCTTACATAATATTAAATAATTATTACTGTCGAGCTTAATTGTTTAATTTGCAATGAAATTGTACTGATAGCTATTGTTTTTTATATTATTTTTGTAACTTTACGTGTCAATACGGATGCCGAAAGAACTTAAGGTTTGCTGCCCTGCTGTCATTTTTAAATACATCTGTTTTGTACTATATTTTTACTTTCATACTATAGGGATGTTCGGGTAATGTGGACCATTCTGTTTGAGTGGACCCTGTTAATATCTTCTTTAATAGGTGCTGCCCTCCAACAGAAAATATTTTAAACTGTTCCCCTCATCAACTTTGACAGGTTCAAGGCCAGTTTTTTTTTATTATTTGTACGAAGAAGGGTTTATTTGTGATATTTATGAAATTTTTTTTCAAGCTAACAATCAATTAATTTCTGTAATGTTGAATATTACAAATGTTGAAAAAACTCCTAAATATATTATATTATGTAGATTCTATTTTAATATACTGACGGGTTTGGTTTGATATTATTTGACACGGTGACTGTATAAAATAATAATTAAACATAACAAAGGAATTCGGTTAATATGAACCCTCTGGGTCTACTTTACACGAATAAGTATATTTTATCAATGAGGATGCTATCTGTAAAAACCATTCACTTAATTAATTTTATTTAATATTTTTGTAATTTTACCGTCGCTTTCTGCAGATGAAAGACGTGTGAATGTTATAATCAACAATAACGTTTCAAAACATTAAATAAATATCAACGCTCTTTAATTATGATCAGTCATAAATATTTTCGGATTAATATGTGCCTGTCTGTATAAATTAATAGAGTAAATAAACTTAAAAATAGACTAAAATCTAAGGTGGACTCTGTGGTCCACTTTATCAGAATATGGAGGTTGAATTGGAACTTTCTCGTAATGTAAAAAAGTTTATAAATTATGAAAATGATTCTATATTTGAATAAAATAACAATGCTATTTCATAGTTACAACACTAATGATAATAACTGTAATTAAACAAAATTCAAATTCCTTAATTAAAAGAAGAAAAAACAACTAATTTAAAAGTACTACTCCTATTCTTGTCTATCAACTTGCCTGTCTCGAATATGTCAATATGGTCCCTAGTGTAAATTACTTATTCAAGTTAATTTTGTTGCTCTAATTTAGGCTTGAGTGATTTATAAGTGACCGAACATCTTCAAACTCTATTAATCATGAGTTAATGTTCCTCCCTGAGGACTTACCCCTTGGATTGATTTCCCTTCTAATATTCCATCGACTCCAGGCGGGATTGAACCCGTTACTCACTGGAACATAATAAAGCACCTTACCTACTAGACTACTGATGCCTATCTGTTACTACTGATGTTAATTATACTGATACTAATTTTACATATAGGCCCTACTAACGCTAGTTTAACTGCTACTGCTAATTTAGCTGCTACTGCTAGCATAATTACTACTGATACTCTTATTACTGATAGTCTAACTGCTAATGTAAATTATATGGTTTTGCTAGTTGATCTTCTATTACCATTTTATCTGTTACTGATACTGCTATTACTTTTACATCTACTACTGCTAGTTTAAGATGCTTCTGCTATTTTAATTTGCTTCTGCTATTTTAATTTGCTTCTTATATTTTAATAGCTACTGCTAATTTAACTCCTATTCTTAGTCTTATATTTACTGCTGTTGATAGTTACACTGATACTACGAGTTTTGCTGCTCTAGATATTGCCACTAGTGTTACAGCTAGTTTAACGGCTATCCTGGTTTAATTGCTGCTCCAAGTTTAATTGCTAGTTATATTATTAGCTTTACTACTATCGCTAATGCTAGTTAATCTGCTATTACAAGTTTTATTGCTATTACTTTTACATCTGCTACTGATGCTCTAACTGCTACTACTAGCGCTAAGTTTACTGCTACTTATATTGCTTATTACACTATTACAACTAGTTTTAAAACGAGTTTTACAGCTACTGCACTAATTCTATTACTTATGCTGGTATAACTAGTGGTGGTATACTATTTCTGCTTCTGCAAATATTGATACTGCAAGTTTTACTACTACTTCTGATACTGTAGCTACAGCTACTATTGTCACTGCTCTTCTATTGGGTGATTAACTGTTACTTGTATTATGAGTTCAACTGCTTCTGATATTGCTAGTACTATTAGTTTTAATGCTACTATTACTGCTACTCCTACTGTTAGTTTTACCATTACGCTACGTTTACTGCAACTGCTACTACTGCTCTTGTTATTGCTACTGATAATTTTACTGTACAGCTACCACAGAAATAAAGTTTAAGGAAATCTGGATTAAATAAATAACTGACCTGTCTGGTGTACCACTTGTCCTGTACAGTTGATGAGATATTGTTGACGCTCTTTGATGATTGTGATGATGGTGGGGCTTGGTGGCAGCGAATCTTCCGCCCAACCTGCGGAATTGATCGGACTCGGGATGTTCGGCTGCGAATCTGGCTTTCTTCCTGAGTAGCTGCACGGTAAGAGCATACGTGAGCACCATGATTACCATAGGTATGTAGAATGCAACCATCGACCCGAACACGAAGAATGCCCTGTTGTTTATCATGCAGTTTCTCTCGTGCGGCATGATATTACTTGGATTATGGACTCCTAAAATATCAACAAAACACTCATATAATTTTTCTTCAAAATAAAAAAACAAAAGGAATTTTGAATGTTTTACAGTAAGCGACTAAGTAGATGAAAAAACTGTCTTATCATCTTGCCATGAAATATAATTTTATTTCAGAATAGATAAATATGCCATTATAATAGCCTGTCAAGAACACCAAAATAATTGGATCAATTAATCATACATTTATGTTTTAAAAAAAAGTTATTTTTATCTTCCCCATTCACTTCCGCTCAAATCTTGCTCTACGAGCTTCGCAGCCTAGTCGCTTTTACGGAGACACTTGGCATAGAAGAGGAATGCCTAACTCATGCGCGGGTGTAGAATGCAAGCGAGATTGGCCGGGAGTCCCTTTGGATCAGATTCCCGTGAGCTATGAACAAAAATAATATATATACAATGACTGCTAAAGAGAATGTTTAAATAAATGATCTGAAGGTACCTACATTCTACAAGTCTTACGCTTTGAATATAAGTCTGTGAAAAAAATGTGTACTTAGCGCTGTAAATAAAATTTACTTCGACATCACTAAGAGTGTGTTTAGAATTAAATTAATTTATATCCATGCGAAATTAAAAAATATATTTAAATTATGTAGTTTCCTTTCGTCTACCAATAAATAAAAACATCAGACTATAGTTGATTAGTGTGGAATAAATTATTACTCATATTTATTTACATAAAACAGTTAAAATTTAGATTGCAAACTAATTAAATTTACGACGTTTAGAAAAATGAGAAATATCAGCATACTAGTTTCCAAGTGACCGTGTATAAAATTTATATATATTTTCATGTTCAGAGAGTTGTTACACTTTGAGAAATTTATTTCAAACTAGAGACTTCTTTTTAAAAATGCAATAAATTGACAGATTTATTATTCGTTAATTATAATATTTCAAACTGAGATCTAAAATTCAGTTTAGGTGTTCAGTGCACCATGATGTTTCACTAAAAATTGTAATTTTTTTAATATTCGAGATCACTTTTTATATATTTTTTTTTGCCGATTTCGTATGGAACGATCATTAAATGTTTTATAGATTTAATCTTTTAATAATAATAATAATAATAATAATAATAATAATAATAATAATAATAACAGGAAACATCACGTATTTGCATTATATCTTCATTTTTTATATTAGCCTGTTATTCGTGTGTTGGCTCCTCTATTTCACCAATAATAATAATAGACATGTTCTAACGATAATGTGGCAATTTTAAATTCAGTTTCAAGAAAATTTCAGGATTCCTTTAAAAAGCATGTATTTAATGTTTTCAGGTAATTATTTACATTCTTATAACGCAATACGTATGATATTTTGTTCTTTTCTTTTAATAATGCAAGTCGTAATCATTACAAGAATGTTCTTTATTTCATTCCAGTATTTGTAGATAATGAGATTAATAATTGAATTTAGTGATTAGATTGTCATTATCAGACTGTACTCTCTTGTCCCTGTTTATGCGTTGACATTCTACATAAGGAAAATCCCTAATTTTTGCTCCCTTTTATTGTAACTAATTCTAGTCTGTGAAGGTGGTGGGGTTATACGTTTATTTGGTAGTATATCTGTTTGAAAACTTACCCAAGACGGTGATTGAACTGGATACTAACATGGCTAAAAGCCACACTAGCGCTATCTTGTATCCGACTAGTCTCTTAGTAGAATAAGAATGTCTTGTCTTCAGCGGGTTGCGGATCCCAAAGTACCTATCCACGCTGATGAAGCACATGTGCATGATACTAGCAGAACACGCCAGCACGTCACACGTGACGTAAACATTACACATTACCACTCCGAACGGCCAGTAACCTGAAATTTCAAATAACAAATTTCCTATTACAATTCTATTTAGGTTAATCTCAAACTTTGTACTCGTCTCTGGTGTCATTGAAGGTCGAGGGATGAGATGAGGTTGAACAGGATATGAGATGTGTGTAGGGCTTGGTGAATTCTCTAGGGCATATTAAAATATAAATGTTTATTTACTTATTTTACCTGTTGGAGTTAAGAACTTAAGGTCTTCTCTTCCACTTCACCAGGGTTAAATTTTACATACAATAAGAATTATGAATTATGTACAATTTGATTGATAATATAAAAATATAAACATTAACACTAACGCAACGCAAACACAAAAGATTGCAATCAGTTTACTTGAAGGAACAATTCACAATGACATTTGCTAATATTAACGCGAACACCCTCCAGTAGCACCCAAGACGCTCGCTATCCGTTTGCCACTATTCTGACGTCATTGGCTGAGTCATTCCGAATCCAAGATCGCGTTCATTGCAACAACTGAGAAGTTATCTCTTGCTGAATAGTGTGTGCATTAATTGAAGCAAAAGTTAGGCCAAACCGATTGAAAACATAATTATGTTTAGGAGAAGAATTAACACTTAAAAGGTAAACACATATTTCAAAATCCCTTTAAACATGCCGTATAGGCACCTTATGGCGAAAAGTATACAGTAATCATACAAATGGAGAAACACGGCAGATTGTTCACCTTTCCCGAGGATTTACGATTACCTACGATGTTTCCCGATATTTAACTGTTTACTGTCAGAGAGCGAAAGCTGTATAAATGGCAAATAATATAAGAGAATATCGGTCATTAATACGTCATCTCTGACGTCACAAGAGCGTCATCCGATTAGCCAGCGTCTTAGGTATGAAAAATCGCTACAATTACTAGACGCTAACGCTAAAGGTTACGAACTGAAAGTTTTCATGGTCGCGCTACCGATATTCAAGAAGAAAAACACTATCGCGATTGCATAGATAGGCAATAAAACAGAAAAGGGCGTTAATTTGATGAGAAACCGTCTCTACATACACGTGGTTAGCAATCGTGGCTGCCCCGACTGGGATCCGAGTTTCGATTCCTAGCGGTTCCATAGGGATATTGGTGTTAGGCCATATCAGGATTTTCGGGTTTTTCTCAAGGTTCTCCCGTTTTCCGAAATGAATTCCATCATCACTCTCCCCTGCCCTTCTTGATATTTAATTTCTCATTCATTCATTTCATATCACATTTTGCCTCATTTCATGTCAGGATAAGTAATTTTGTCATCACCCACAGGTGTTGAAAATATGTGGGGTGCCGAACAATGATTCCGAGCCTGAGAAATAAAAAGGACAGATGAGGCCAACGGGAGAATTGTGATCCCTCCTCGCGGCCTCCTCTCCTTTTATCCCCTGACTTATAATTCAAAACTCCTTTTGACCATCTCTCCTTTTGCATCCTTTTCACATGATCATACCATAGTTCCTATCCTCTCAGCTCTTGTAAAAGTATTTCCAATTGTCTTCAAATTACTGCAGTTGACACATGTTGCAAATTTAAATATCCCGCATATTCTCCTTAGGAAGTCTATTTCCACTCTCTTATTTACCTATTTATATTTGTCAACACTCAGACCCATATGATATTGGTTGCATCACAGAACTATATATCCTCATCTTTGTATTAATGTTTCTTCAATTCGACCACCTTATTTAAAAAATAAATAGCTTTCTTTCCTTGTTGTACTTGATTGTGTTCTCGTTCCCTACTGTTCTCTCTGCTGATATAATGCTTCCCAGACACTTAAATTAATTTATAATGTTTTATTTTGATGTTATCTTTCTGTTGTCGTTGTAAATGGCAACACTAATCTTATGTTAATATCGTCCGTTAATGACAGTGTGAATGGGTATTTACTGCTTATGCTTAATTCCGATACTTCAATTCTCTACGTGGACTCACAAATACTTCCTCAAATAAATTATCATATATGACAATATAAATAATGGAAGGAAACCCGCGGGAAGACGAGGCAGAGGAACGCCTAAAACCTCCTGGAGTCAGGGAATATATTTATACACGAAGGAGAAACATATACAACCAGGAGATTGTATGGACCGACAAAATTGGTTATTAGGAATTGTACGATGTCAAAGACATTAAAGAATGGATATACGTAAAGAAATAATACAACTCTGAGCCAGAAACAACAATTAACATAAACATAATAACAAGAAATAAACAAAATCTTAATAGGCATAACCTCTTCAGTTCACAAAAACACTTTATATATGCGTTCACACAAATCCAAGTTCAGTTACCGCGGTCCACTTGATGCGTATTTATTATGACTGGTATTGGCGAGACGAGTTTGCCTCCTAGAACTAAGTACAGGATGTTACCGAAATGAGTGCAGATTTTTCGTGTGATGGTAGGGGACATCCATACAAGTATTTTAACACTATGAACCTTGGGCCGGAAATGCATTGTTTTGAGTCTACAGAATAAAACATTTAAAATTGTTGAACGTATTGTTTATTTATTAGTTCTAAGAATAATGGAAGGTATTAAATGTTATTTTACAGTAATTGTTGGAAATGGCGACCATTGACCTAGATGCATAGCTCCGTGCGTCTCATATCGGACTGATGAACTCTAAGAAGCATATCTGGATGCTCCCCTATTTCCGCAGCCCCTGCCACGATCATTGTTATAAGGTCTGCTTCTATGTTCATGGGAGTCTCGTAGATAAGAGACTTCACGTGTCCCCACAAAAATAAATCCAATGATGTGAAGTCTGGGGACTTCGGTGGCCAAGGAACGGGTCCACCTCAATCAATCTATCGATCTGGAAATCTTCTGCCGAGGAAAGCTCTAACGGCACGAGTGAAGTGGGGAGGGGTACCATCGTGTTGGAATCACATCGTACAGAGTACGTTGAGAGGAATGTCTTCAAATAATTGTGGAAGCATCACTTCTCGGAGAAAGTTCATGTAATGTTGCCGTGTCAGGCGAGGGCGAAGCACAATATATTGTTTAGAATTCCAGCCCAAACATTAACTGCAATTACCATAAGAAACAATATTTTGTCCTACAACAATTTTAAATGCGTTTTTACTCTGTAAATCCATAACAATCCATTTCCGACCCTAGGTTCATTGTGTTAAAATAATTGTATGAATGTTCCCTACCACCACATATAAAATATGCACTTATTTCGGTCACACCTTGTATATGCAACGAAAAGAAAGGACATCTGTGTTTGAAGTTGCATGATTCACCCCAAAGGTAAAGCAAACGCGCGTAAGAGGCTGCGCAAATGACGTCATGAAACATTTAGGAGAGGGAATAGAAGGGATAGAACCGGACCCAAGAAAACCAGAAACTTTTAGAAATAATACCCAATATACACAATTCAAATCAAGCCCATTTTGTTAATGTATGTGATATACGAATATGCCGACTGACCCGATCTGTTGCACCAATAGGAGCAGTTTTAATTAAATGAAATTGAATATGTGAGTATTGAGAAGTGGCGAAATTCAGCGTTTAGCAGGAGAAACCCAGATAAAGCCCTGCCCTGTGTTCGATGCGTCTCCACATGGAGTGACAGAGACGCGAGCTCGGGACCCTAAACTGCAGGGTGTGTGATTAACATAGGACTGTTAAAAAGTTGTTACTATATAAGACAAGGAACCCTCCTACTATTCAACCCTACGTCATATAAGCTGACGAAGTAAAACACTGCTACTCAGTTATGTAACTTCGTTGTGAGTGCACGTGCACGCGGGTGTGTTGGGAAAACAACCAGTGATGACTTCGACTTCAATTGAATCGAAAAGTCATTTCTTAAACAGTGAATGGGAAACAAAATTGTAAGACCTTAAAAAAATGATTTTCCCATTCATTGTTGAAGATCTTTTTTGTCATTTCAGTTGAAGCCATCATTGGTTGTTTACTCAACACACCCTCATGTACTATCCGACTCAGCGGATCACTGACCTGCTTCGTTTGTGGATGATTTGCGAACTAATGCCGTATCATTCCGCTTACACTCGCTTCAGGTCAGTCTGTACCCTAAGTAAGCTGGGGTGTTCCTGACTATACTTGTTTAGTATATACGTCAGTGCCACGCTGCTATGATTTGACGTAAACGTTCCTCTGTGTCGTACAATAGGTGCACTAACAACGAAGCAACACAACTGAATCTTACCTTGTCAGCTTGCCCGAAGTAGGGTTCAATAGGACCGGTGTGAGTGTCTTTTCACACCTAGTGAGAACTATTGAATAGCCCTGGAGTAACCATTTGTGCCATTCTATTAAGGTTCAGGTAGGTTATTTCGCTCACACTGCTCATTTCGTGATATATTTTTAAGAGGACATGAGACTTATTCGGGACTCTATTGGTATTTATGTTGTTTGCAAACGAATACACGGCGTGTGCTTGCTACGCATAAATAAATTTCATGTTTTTTTAATTTTTAGTTGCATAAGTTAAAAGAAAATTACGGTTAATTAAATTGTTTAGTAAACAATGCGACGAACAAGATATGACACTAGTCAATAATTAGTTTTGGATTTGAGGTAAACCTTTAGTTCTAAAGGTCGAATTTCGCTGATTTTTGGATAATACTTACCTTGATTTATTTATTAGAATGTGCTCAGTTTCGTTATGAAACATTGAAAATTGGACCGCTCGAACGATTTTTAAATTTTCATTTCAGGTGAACTCCAACGCCTAATGGTTTTTAGAGAATAATAGATAGTGATTAAACCAGTATGTACATTTTTCATAAAGATCTGTTGCGTGGTTTATAACAATAATACTTTAGATTTCTTACACAAAAGCCTTATATTGAGAAACAATCCTTTATTGCCAAAGACAGAGTACAAAAATATAGTACTTGACAACGTCTAATAATGTATTCATTATTGTGGTGCCTAAACCAGTCGACATTATAACTTTTATCAATCTAATCTTTGCGGACCCGGAGGAGTATTGGTAGAGGTCCATACCGGAATTTTTCTGAATTTTATCCCACAAACATTTTCCATTCATCTTTCCTCCTTATCATGTCATTTCATATCCATTCATTCTTTTTATATCAACTTTCACCTCAACTCATGTTAGGTGAAAAATGGTCTGGTCTAGGGAATCACGGGTGTTCAAATATGTGGTTGTGGTGATCTAATGGTGTTATTCGTGCACTACCCCATGACTCCGAGCCTGTGTGTCAACTTACGGTAGAATAAGATCAAAGGGAATGTTGTAATCCGTCCTCGATGTCTTGGAGCAAGCCCAAATGATTGGCGGTTCGAGATAAATTATATGTGTGAATGCTTGATGCGTGTCGAATCAGGAACGCTATAATAGATTACTCGCCATACAGTAAATCGATCTCATTGATAATAATAATAATATTAATAATAATAATAATAATAATAATAATAATAATAATAATATTAATAATAATATTAATAATAATATTAATATTAGTAATAATATTAATAATATTAATAATAATAATAATATTAATAATAATAATAATAATAATAATAATAATAATAATAATAATATTAATAATAATAATAATAATATTAATAATAATAATATTAATAATAATAATATTAATAATAATAATATTAATAATAATAATAATATTAATAATAATAATAATATTAATAATAATATATCGAAAATGTAGTTAAAAAAGAATACAAAATTGCAACAAAAATGTTACGTCCTCAAGTCATAGGTGAAGTATATATAGACTCTAAAGTAAAAAGGAAGTAAAATTATATACAGACATTCGTAGTGATATTAGGAAACGAAGGATAAAATAAATGCACTCAAATATACTTTTAAAACAATTCTAGGAAAATAGAAGAAAAGTACTAGTGGATACTATAAAATGGATTGAAGTACATAAGAGGACTTATATATTGTTGGCAGGAGTTACTCAAGAATATATCATAATCAAGAATATCTTTATAATTAAGTACACTAAATTGGAAGGTTGACCAAGAGGACAAAAAAAATAGGAACACCATGGACAGAAGAGAGTAAGAAAGCCCATAGTAAAAAAATGAGAAACATATGGAGTAAAAGGAAACACGTCTAAGTACTTTGCGTAGTCCTACATGGGCTCATTCGGAATAAAAAACAACAATTAAAGTGTCAGAGATAAGGCCATAAGACCTTCTCGTTCACTCAACCAGCGATTCCATAAAGTAAAGATGGGTAATATAGTGAATTAAAAATAAGGTTACCGTGTTAGTGTATTCTACCAATCTCTAATTTAATCTGATCTAACTATTCTTATTGTATCTAGTTTCCCATGAAGATCACTATAGTTCACTGTTGCGCAGTTTCCTCCATTCACATATCTGTTTGTCTCTCTATGTTTCATAAATTTTCCTAAGCAGTTTATCCTGAAATATTACTAAACTTTTATTCTCTCTCGTAAAGTAAGACACCGTGTGTAGTATAACTGGTACATTCATGATTTTACTATATCTTATTTAACATTTCTTTGGAGATGTGGAATAAAATACAGGATAACAAGTTATTACAGTTTCATTACTTTATATAATTATTTATAATTTAACTTTATTTACAGAAGTTGGAATGACAAGAAATCCTTTAATCCATAATAGTATGAATTTCCAGTAATTTTTTTCCTGCATTCCATTCCTGTCTGTAATAATTGTTCCTATATAATTATTCATATTTTAACAATTTAAGAGCCTTTGGGATGGCAAGAATTCCAGTATGCATAATGGCTGCGTTAACAGTTAAGTTTTCCAGCATCGTACTCCTGTTTTTGATTATTTTCCTTAAGTATTTGTGAAATGAATAAAACTTGGACTGAACAAGGACTCTTGACATCTCAACTTCTCTCAAAAAATGTTAAATTAAAATATATAAAATGGCGATTCTGCCAGTTACACTACATGAATCCAAAATATGGTGCATTACTTTAAGAGAGGAGAAAAAATAACGAGCATTTCAGATTAAAGTGCTTAGGAATTATTTTTGAGTACAGACAGACCAACCGACATATGAACTGAGAAAAACGACATTATACCAGGTTACATGTATTCCGTGGGATGTCAGTTGTAATAAGAAAAGTTGAGTTTCGTGGTTAGGAAGGGCATGTGACATGAATTGGTAATGACACAGTGACAAGGAAACTTCTTGTAAGAAAATTCCTAGTAGGTTGGTCAAGAATGAGGTGAGAGAACAGCAGTAACCGTAATTTGAAGGCGGCAAATTATACAGGTAATGCTGAAATAAATATAGTTATAAGTTCCAGTCCCTATAAAATTTGAGAATATAGGTCTTAGGGAGATTTTGTTTTACGAAAGAGAGATGAACAAATGGGTGAATGGAGTTATGTGTGTATAATAAACCTAAATGATCTTAATAGGAAACCAGATATAATAAGAACAGTTAAGTCTAGTAGAATGTGATGGTAGAACATATGGGACGAGTAAGAAATGAAAGAGGGACATGGAAACTCTTGTAGAAAAACCAGAGGGAAAGCGTCTAGTTGGTAGGCTACAATGAAATGGGAGCACAACATTAATCCTCATTTGTTGGAAGTAGTTTTAACAGGAGATGATTGGAAAACATTAGGTTAGAATAGGTACGTATGGAAAGCTTATTTCCGCGAGAGCAAGAAGGTACGGGTTCGATAGTGCCAGTGAGTTAGTTAGTTCCTAAAATTATTCAGGATAGAAGAAAGAATACAAATTTATAAAATAATTAATACACTTGGAGAAAAATTATTTGTATCCGAAAAAGCGATCATGATGACGATGCTACGAACAATAAGAAGAAACTAAAAATGTTTAATTGTATTTACTATAAAGTCCTTGCTTTTTTGTGGAATAACCTGTAATGAAGACTGGATCTAATGTTCTAATTGTAAAATGTGGAGTCACGAAGCTTGTGCTAATGTCAGAGAAATATCAGACAGCTTGAGTGTTATTATTGCCAATGTGTAACAATGTCACCGATACTATTCTCCATTCCATGAACTTTAATAATTATATTCAGTTTGTTTTCTTGGAACTGTGTTAATTAAGCGAATTACTCAGCAAGTTCAATTTATAGTCACATTTTGTTGGTTTACAGAATGTATATGTATTTTTTAAATGGGAAGAACTCAATTTCTGACGCCATTTATGTAAATAGTTTGGGCTGTAATGTAAACAAATCATGCATAACCGTAAGAGTATTAATCGCATTTTATTAAATAATTTCACACAAATTAAAATAATATTCACTCATTATTATTCCTATTACTTTATCCAAAACGTTAAAAATATATATATATTACAGGATACATTACTAATTTAAGAGTTAATTTAATTGTATGCTACACATTGCGATCAACAAAACATGGCGGTTCGCTACATCTAATTTTTAATTTCCAATGATCAGAATTCACTGATATTTGGAGAGTAAATTCCTATCATGTTCATGGCATATACTGATCTTCATTGCGAGATGTCGAAAATTTAGACCGCTAGAGTGATTTTTAATATTTAATTTGAGATGAATTATAAGTTAGTTTCTTAATTTATTGTTATATGCCAAGTTTGGGTTAGATAAAACAAAAATTGCGATCGCTGGAGCGTTAATGGATACTCACATTATGTATAAACTTTGGTGATGATATATAAATTCCTTTGTCTACAAGATAGTATCGTGAAGGTGTGTAAAGTTAATATATAATATATATTCATGAGAATTTTAACTAGACTTTTTAATCAAGTCATAAAAGGAGACCCTATTCCGGATGAGTGGAAGTTATCGTATATAAGTGCAATATACAAAAATAAAGAGAATAAAAGAGATCCAGAAAATTATAGAGGGATCAGTGTTATGGCAGCAATTAGTAGAATGTTAAGTACAATTATTAAAATTAGATTGGAGGAACTAATACAAACCCTCCATGGTATCTTTACCTTGTCGTGGTGGAGTGGCTTGCTTGCTTAAATGAACTCGAGAGCTATGCCGGCGGTAGCATTTCTGCCGACAGGGTTAATCATGCCGGACTGGTCGAAGGTGATAAGACACACGAAAAAAAGTACCTTGGTCGAAAGAGTGACGATCTTTCACCGTAAAAATACAACCGTGAAGAAATGCGGACATGGGTTCAAAGAGTTAGGAACTAATACAAAATAAAATGTCCGAAGAACAAACAGGTTTCACAGCAGGTATAATTAGGCAGGTTACAGAAAAGATGTTGGCTAAAGGAAAATAAGTTCATATGGCACTTATAGATCTAGAAAAGGCATTTGACTCTGTACCCATCAACAAGCTTTGGGTGGCAATGGAGAAGTTTGGAATATGTAAATCTCTTATACATTTTATAAAAAGAATGAACGATTGTAAAGCAAGTATTAAGGTTGGAAATAGAGTATCCTCAGAATTTGATATAACAAAAGGATTAATACAAGAATGCAGGATGGTCACCAACATTGTTCAACATATTTTTAGAAGATGTATTAATGAAATGGAAAGTCATGTAGGGGAATGGGAATCAATATTAATGGCCTTTACTGCACAATTTATTATTCGCTGACGACCAGATTATAATAGGATAAGATAAAGAAGATATGATTAGAAAGTTGGTAGGTGCATTTGATGTAGGGGGACTGAATATAAATTATATTAAAACAGAATATATGGTAATCAGAGGAAATTCAGAAGACCTACAAATATATAATATGGCAATTAAATGTGTTAAATAATTTAAATATCTTGGTTCTATAATAGATAAATATGGTACTTGTGAAAGAGTAAATTGTGCCCAAGGAAGGCGATTAGATCCCTGAATGGTCTTTTATGAAATATAAATTTGACCAGAAAAACAAAAAAAAAAGAGATTATACGTACAATAATAGAAAGTATACTTACAAATGGACCAGACAGCTGGACAATAAATGAGAGGATCCAGAAAAGAATCTTGACAATAATGGATGGATTACGGAGAAGTATGAGAATATCCAGGCTACAACATATTCGAAATACATATATCAGACAAGAAATGGATGCACAAGAAACTGTTATCGATAGGATAACAAAGAGAGCTCTACAGTGGTATGGACATATACAACGAATGTCGGAAGACTAGTGGCCTAAATAGGTGTTAGATTGGATGGTACCAGGCAGAAGGAAGAGGAGGAGAAGTAGAAGAACATGGTATGAGGGAATACATGATACCATGAAGAAGAGGGGTATGGAAGAAGGACAATGGGAAGATAGGAATCTCTGGAAAGCAGATATTAGGGGAGAACTGCCTGTATTAAGTATCAAGTAAATATGAGAACAACCTCTATAAATTCAATCCTTCGGAATTCGGAAATAAATTAAGTCAAATTATTAATTTGTGCTTTGTTTAAACGAGAATGACCTTTAGTGTTCGATGCAACAAGTAATTGACGATTCATTAATATTGATCAAAGTATTATGGTGAGTGTTGCGAAATGGCGCTCTGTAAAAAGACGTTTGAAGTGTAATAGTCGCTTTACGTGAAGCATGTGAGTGCTGTGTGGTTTCAAGACCTCATCTAGCGTCAAAAGCTCTCTTCTCTAACACTACACTAGCTCAAATATACCAATTAACTTCAAGCATACCTCCGTCATTCAGGAACTGCGTGAACTAATCAAATAACTTATCAAGTTGTATTTATAATCAGATTTTACTAGTTTACGAAATGTATCTTTCTTCTTTTAATTAATTTGTATATACCAAGTTTCGGTACGAGAGAACAAAAATTGCACCCGCTAGAGCGTTGAAAATGTTGCTAGTAAAATGTCATTTTCAGGAAATCCTGACTCTTAAGGGTCGGATTTTGCAGATTTGCAAACTGATCTTACTTTTATCGTTCAATTCTTACGTGCGAGTTTTGTTTTTGAAAAAGAAAACATGATGGCCGTTAGAGCGATTTTTAAATTTTGTATTTTGTATAAACCCTCACTTGTAATGGACGGATTTGGGTGATTTCACTGATCAACAACAACAAATCATGAAGCCGGATTTACTAAAATTGATGTGCTGATTTTAAATTTCTAATTACTTTTGGGCACACTAGCAATGATGAGCAATCCCATTGTTATTTTTATAATCGAAAAGCACACAAATTTCGTTATAAAAGGTTAACATTTTTACTTCGCGAAAAAAGTATATAACACATAGATTCATTAAATCACACTTAATGTGAAAACAGGTCAAAAGGCCTAATTTCTTCAAGTAGAAGATGAAGAAGAAGAAAATATATAAGCTACTAGTTAGCACTGCTACGCTTAAAGAAATTAAATATTAAGGATTAATTATTTGGTATACATTACGACAAACCAAACATGGCGGTTCCGAGTCAGAATTTTAGGTAAACCCACATTTCTAGCAGGCGGACTTCGAAGATTTTTGCCCAATACGTACCTTGATTTATTTTAATATAATATACTGAGTTTCGTTGTTAAAAATCGAAAATTTCTACTGCTAGAGCGATTTTATGATTTTGTTCAGCCGATCTCCTACACCTAATGGTTTTACCAGGTCCCATTTTGAATTTAAACCATCAGGGATCTTCTCAAACACAGACAAAAGTTAATCAAAGTCGGTCCAGTCTTTAGGAGGAATTAAGTGACATACACACGTACAGAAGAATGATATATATATGAACCAGACGATCAAATCGTTAGCTTTCCAAACTTGCCGATTGGTTAGAGGTGAGAGGAAACTAAGAATAGTCCGCAACATGGGAGACGTCCGCTAGAAGGTTGACATCGACAAAGAAGCCTGCAACGGTCTACGAGGCGACGTGATACCTGGCGATCATCACAAGGGCTCAAGGGGCGGAAGCAGCAACCCTCTCTAAAGGGGTTAATACTTAGAGGAGCATGGATAGATGCTCTGAGACAGGAGCCCTGTCATTATCCTTACCCTGCACAGCGCTCGTAACGCGGTCAGGGGACATTTATGACTACTGATTCATCTCAAAGCAAAGACCGGATTGGTTTTCAGGATACGACCACAGCAAGAAATAAGGACAAACGATTAGGGATAGCGGAGAGGACAAAAATCTGCACGTGGAATGTAAGAGGACGAATGAATGAACAGCGCATACCAAGAAGAATGCATAATTATAAACCAAACGGGAGCAGAATGTTGGGAAGACCATTGAAGAGATGGAAGGACCAATTCGACCTATAATGAGATCGGAACAGGCCATTGGGCCTAATCCTTGTTGTTGATGATATATATATATATATATATATATATATATGAATAAGAAAGTTCGAACTTATCATTCCTTGATAATGACATGTGGCATCATGCCGAAACGTCGGAGTCAGTGGCCAGGGGCCGAACTTGAATCCAAGATGCGGAAAACCCAAGAAAACTTTCTTATTCATACTTATATCTGCGAAAATCTGCAATATAACATATATATGTATATATATATATAGTAGTAGGACTTTATTAGACAAAAAGTAAGATATTTACAATATTATTTACAAATATGGGTCGCACGGGCAGTAAGCCGTACGTGCTGTTGACAGTCCGTTACAATAAAGTAATAATTGGTACTAGTGTAAAGAAAAATAAACAACAAAAACAGCAATAACATTACAATTACATAAAGAAAACACAATAATAATATTACAATTAAATAATAACACAATAGCATTATACACTAAAACATTAACATTACAATTACATAAAGAAAACACAATAATATTACAATTAAGTAATAACACAATAGCATTATACACTAAAAAACATTAACATTACAATTACATAAAGAAAACACATTAATATTACAATTAAATAATAACACAACAGCATTATACACTAATTAATTTATATATAATTGTTAATAATTAATGGTATTGCATTTTGATAACATAGCCTATATTTATTCCAGAATGAGTTTTGTTCTTATTTTTCGCGTTTTGTCCAGAAATTTACCGAGGTTTATCCAATTTTCTGGATTTACCAATAATTCGTAGCATGCCAATCTTTCCCGATTTGAATTTAGAAATCTTTCCGGTAATAACTGACGTCTCCAATATTCTAAATCATTACATTTTCCTAATATATGTATCTCATCTTCAAATTTCCCGCACATTGGACATATTCGCATATCGTGATCGTCGCTAATTTTTAGAAATTTCCATGCCCCTAGCCTAAACCATACAAGCCCTGATCTCTCCTTAAATCCTAGGTTGAGTATATACGATTCTTTTCCCCATACGTGTTTTAGGTCTCTTTGTAAACACAGTGAGCGTTTTCCTGTACATTCGGCGAAAGTATCTTGTTGGTTTATATCTAAGTACCTCCTCCTTATTTTTCTCCACACGTTCTTGCGATTTTCAGTCCCTTTTTCCAATATCCAGCCCATCCCAATCTTTTGGAGTTCTCTCCTAACCTCGTCTGCCCAAAATTTAACATCTATGTTTTTAATTTGGTGGTCGTAACAAATTGCTCTAAGCATTGTTTGTTCACCTTGGATTACTCGCAACCAGTATTTGAGTAACGAATTTTACAGTTTATGTCGTCCTGGAATGACCCGAATTCATATAAAATTCCACAGTTAGAAACGGCCTTACTAAGTCCTGTAATATACTTTAGAAAATGCGTATATACCTTATTTAGTATTTCCGTTCTTTGGAAACCCCAAATCTCACTACTATAGTGCATGACTGGCCTGACCATAGCTCCATACATTTTTTCTAATGTGCTGACTGGAATATCAGGCACTCGACCCAGAATACCGAGTACACTGTTAAGTTGACCCCTCCCTTTAAATAATGCTATATCAATATGTTTCTTCCACTTTCCGTTCATTTTCAACGTCGTACCAAGATATTCAAAATGTTTCACGTTTTGAAGTACTTGTTCTCTATATATATAGATCGGCCGCGGTGGACTAGTGGTTATGCTCCTTGCCTCTGGTCCCGAGGGTCGCGGGTTGAAACCCGGCCGGGATCGATGGACTTTTTAGGATGAAAAAATCCAAGGAGCAAGTCCTCCGGGACGGACTTTAAGCCGTGGGTCCCGAATCAGAAGACTTTCAGGCTCGTAAAAGATCCTTAAGCCTGAATGAAAAGGCCTCTAAGCAAAATTTACCGACTTTTCCCGTCCTAGTACTACCTTGGTTTCCTAGATGTCAGTATGAGGCGGAACGTTGACCACTCAAATGACATCTGTACGATAACAAGTGTAACTAAATTTGTATGGTTCAAATTCTTCCCTGTAGGGGGAGAACGCCTAAAATCTCTGTTAAGGGAAACATAGGCTTACAAGACAAGATATAGAGCCTATATATATAAAGATATGCCATTTTTTCTCAAGAATATCTTCAGAGATTTTTAAAAACTAATGAGAAGTTAACGTAAACATAAACTAGAAATGATAATGTTTTAATTATAAAACTTTTTTATACCTTTTTTTACACCGTCGTCTTCAACTACAATAATATATGTCACAATCTTCATTATATCTTTAAATGTCTAAGTTTTTCGTAGTCTTGGCTTCATCATCAGGAATCGTCTATATATTGAATTTATTTATAAATACATTCAATATAAACAAGAATCCTGATGTTGAAGCCGTGACTTAGAAATGCTTAGACATTTAAAGATATAACAAAGATTGTGACATGAATTATTGTGTTAAGGACGACGCTGTAAGAAATAGGCATATACAAGTTTTGTACTTAAAATAATTGTACCCTCAGCTGTGTGAACATAAAAAAAATAATATTAAAGGTATAAATGATAACGTTATCGTAGCAACATCATTACATCGAACTCTCTGATGGCAGTTTAAATAGATGAAACAGAATGTTCAACCAAACGAAAATACGCTAATAAAATAAATCATAGCGCTCATGTGCGCTTTTCTTATATTATTATTATAAAAAATGAATATCGCTATAAATAACTGAGGGGCTCAGTGGAATAAGGGCCCATCCCAACCGATGGTTGATTTTTAGTTATTTGCAGATTATGTATCCTATGGCCATCTTCTATTAATCTTTAGAAGCTCATAATTCTAACTTTGCTCAAAAGAGGGTAAATGAGACTTCATGTCTAAGAAAAATTTCTAACTTATTCACGCGCGCGGGAAATAAAGGCCCATCCCAACTGCTGACACGTGACCGTATATTGTCCGCTACTCTGTAATCCGCTGCAATACTGACTAGCATTGCCGTCAAATATCAGCAAATGCAGAATAGCTGATGCGGAAGGTCCTTGTGCAAATGGAAATAGTGTAATAAAATATAAGAAAAGAAAAATAAATGTGCAAGGGTGGAATAAAACGAAGCCGAAAATTTTACGCAACAATGGAAAGGAATGTATATCGGCCTGAATCTGTTGCTTCAAGAGGTGCGGACGAAATTGCTAGTTGTTTATTAAAAGCTGTGCCACTGATCGAAAAAGGTGCTAATAAAAATAAACTTATAAGTGTATATAGTGATTCATCTGTTGTTCAAAACAAGAATTATACAATAATGGGACCTTGGCTGTACGTGATTGATTGTAGGTGGTTTGAAGAAATTGAACATAAATTTCATGTACCTGCGATGCTGACTTTGGTGTGATTGAAAAAGTTAAAAGAAAAATACAAGTGGTTTATACACCTGAACAGTGGGCTCACCTTATAAGAAAGAGTTGAACAAGAAACCATTTACAGTAATTGAGATAAATGCAGAAGAGTTTAAAGATTTGGATAACTTAAATAAAATGTTCACAAAGAGAAATGTGACGCTGGACACGCGTAAGGTAGACACCAGAAAAGCATCTCAGTTTCGTTTTGTGGAAAACTGACATGTAATGTACGTAAAATCCAGTTTCGGTGATTTGGCTTTAGAGGAACTATTTTTGTATTCTAAGCCTATGTTTTCCCTTTACAGAGATTTAGGCGCTCTCCCCCCTACAGGGAAGAATTTAAACCATACTAAGTTAGTTACACTTGTTTTCGTATAGATGTCATTTTGAGTGGTCCTTGGTCAGCGTTCCGCCTCATACTGACATCTAGGAAACCAAGATAGTACTAGGACGGGAAAATTCGGTAAATTTTACTTAGAGGCCTTTTCATTCAGGCTTAAGGATTTTTTACGAGCCTGAAAATCTTCATCGACCCCGGCCGGGTTTGAACCCGCGACCCTCGGGACCAGAGGTAAGGAGCATAACCACGTGTCCACCGCGGCCGACTTAGAGGAAGTAATAAGCTTAAAAAAAAGGGAAATGAAAGTGTCCTGTATTACCAGATGTAATATTGACAACAAAATCTCCTAATGGTAGGATGATAAAGAAGACATCATGACTCTCAAGACATTTGTACCACCTGTACACCAGACATTTTAACAGCAGCCTTAAATCAGATGATGATGATGATGATGACGATACAAATGCTGCAAACGTAGAATGCGTAGATTAATGCAATATTCAAGTTAAAAAGTGTTATTTAATTTGTTTATTTATGTTGTATTTTTTATATTCTCAATTTTCTTTTTCTTTGATTAGACATATGAAACAACATAGTGATCTATACATTTGCAGGTAGAAAGCTTATTTTATGTACAAGACATGTACCAAATATTATCAATGTGTGCTCTATATATTTTACTCAATGTAGAATTTAATAAAGTGCAATTTTTCTCCAAACTTAGTGCAGTTGGGATGGGCCCTTATTCCACTGACCCACTCAACTGTAAACCGATTACTTACTTTCCTTGGAAATTCCACCCGAATACATTGGTAATGTTAACTGAATGTTGCCTAATGTATCCAAATAGTATTCTAACGCGCCCAAATACATGGACGTAAAAATGTTTTTGTCACATTTTTAAAGTCAGATTTATATAAAATTATAATCCATTGTTATTTGCTTTGTCTATTCCATAGCCGACTGTGCTCCTGCAGAGTGCAAATGTAACCGAAATAAATTAAACGGTGGCATATTCCAGTACTTAGCAAAAACTAAATATTTAAATATAAAAATTTAATTTTCGCATGTCTAAAAATGTGAAATGCTTGATAAATATCCACATAACATTACCATGTCATCATAATATTCGCATCGAAACTTTTTTTTTTTTTTTTTTTCAAAATTTGGGAATTTAGCCTTTATTAATAAATACGCGTATGAAATTAATTGTAAATGTCCGGTAAAAATCTTTGGTGGGTTATCGCTGGACTAAATCGCTGATAACCCCAAACCCCAATAGATATTTGGACGGCATTATGCAAAAACCGGCTATGCGCCATTATATAAGTTTTGAGAAAAATACGTTTAAAGTTTATATCAATCTTCATGGCGTATTGTGGCGCCAAATTAGCAATTCTGAATACTATAATTTATTTTCCTTGTTTCACAGTTACCGGTATGCATCAACAATCTAAGAGCGGGAACATTTGGCACTTAGTTTCATGTTGCAAAATATAGATTAACATTTATGAAAAACCGGTTTCATATCCGTTTGTTACAAAACACAGAATCTCTGATTAGACCGATGCGTTTTACATTTGCTTTAACAATAAGGCTATATTTGTTGCTAAACGTTTGCGTGCATTTACTTCATGAGCCAGTGTAACAGATTACATCAAAATATCGTTTAAAAAGACGGCGCTTAGCCGGTTTGTTGCATAACATCGTCCATTTTATAATAGCATAAATGTAATTAGACATGATGACAGCAAGTAATAACTCATGTTTAGCAACTAGTGCTCCGTATGAAGATAGTTTGGGCCTCAGAATTGTTCATCACTGCTAGTTCAGATTTAGTTATTTCCTTGCACGTGTAGTTTTTTTAGACAATAAGGGCAGATGGTGGACCGTCATCCATGTGGATATGCTTAATAACTTCAAAATTGTCGCTTCTTTACAAACGGGTAGAGTACTTTATGTTTGTAATTGTTAAAATGTTATTTTATTTTATTTACACAACACCCGCGGCTACCTTGCCATAATTCTTTATCATTACAAAGTTATACAATAGACCAATTGTTTTCTTCTGAATATACTTTACTATGGGTTCTACTTCTTGTAATTACTGACTCTTTAAATATTTTTTCAGAGTCTGAATACAAATGGATAAATCAACATCAGTGGGCTGAATAGAGCACTTAAGTTCGTAAAACAGCCAGAATGTACAACCGTCATGATTCCACTTGGTATCACGGAGGACAGGTTAGGGATGCAACATCGCTCAGAAAATACGTCGTTTTTAGAACATGGATGTTTTGAAAACTAAAATATCGATGTTCTAGATAAAAATAATAAAAACACAAAGGATTGTTGAAATTGTTTATTAATTGTTTTTTTCGCAAAATATAATTCAAAAACAACAATTTTGACAAACTTATGCCCAGTAAGCGGTTTCTTTCTTGGTTAATCGTAGTCGTAGTCTCTGAAAACAACCGCTCACTTGGCACCGACGTTGCTACGGTAGGCAAATATATCATCGCCAGTTTATACAGATCAAGAAATAAACCTTTCATGTCATCGCACAATTCTATAGCATCTGCTTTTATACGAGTTACAGAGAGACGATTCTGTTTTTGTTTTAACCGTTGTTTTACTTTATGTTGTTGTCCGTTAATTGCTTATGATAACTCCATATATCACGTATGGATTCATTATTTAAATCCCTTTCAGAATCGTCAGAAGACTCAGTTAGTAAAACTACTGCTTGCTTACTGGTTCAGTAGATTTTAATATAATAGATAACTTTACCCTTAGCTGTAGCGTCTTTGAATTAATATAATAGATGGCGCTAGGCACGTCAAAATATCGTTCATAAAATATCGTTCATAAAACATCGTTCATAAAAAGCGATATATATATTCGATGTTCGGGGTGTTAACAGCGATGTTTATGAACGATACATCGATGTTTTAAAACATCGATGTATCGTTTGCATCCCTAAGGACAGATGGCCTGGGACAGAAATGAGTCCTTTCCATCCTTCCAACCCGAGTGGCTGGAGGACAAAGTTTCAGGATACATAAAGTGGGTCTCTGATATTCTAACACTTATTCTAGTCTAGATAAGACAAGTGTTATCTACCTTGAAAACTATTAACGAAGTGTCAAGTGCACTATTTTCACTTTTGTCACACTTTATTTGTGTAAGTGTGTTAAATAAATATTGGCTAAACTTTACAACACGTGACATGACTTTTTTAATTCCTTCATAAACTCCTGTCAAATATTATTCTTAGGGTTTCATTTTTCAAATTATTTCCCACCATTTACAATGATTTTTACATGTTTCCTAACGGTTATTTGAATATATTTTTTCACGATAATTAACTACACGAAGACGTGGTAGCCATATTGATATTAACGAATATTCTATGTTCCAGTGCAGCCAACATAAAGTCTGTACTAATTAACGTACACTAAACAAAATCAGCGTACATTCTTTCACAAGTTAGATTACTTAAATTGCGTTAGGTTAGCTTTTAGGTTGATCTTTCACAGATTAGAGTACTTAAATTGTATTAGGTTAGCTTTTAGGTTCGTTCGCAACACGAGTTCCAATATCGTGTATACGTTGGCTACATACAGTGATTCCATAGCGTAAAAGCGCTTCACGTCTATTGGTGCATGCGAATGGTGAATGATTGGAACTTAGAAACAAATTTCTTTTTACATATTGCAAAGTATTTCCTAAATTTTATGTTACTTTGATGAAAAATATGCTGTGGTTTGCATACTTTGATGATTATTTTTATAATAACTCGTAAGTGCAAGCAAGGACCATCCAAATAGTTTTTGTTACATCTGCGGTTCATTCGCACCGAAGTTGAGCGGCGCACTATCAGAGTAGAATTTAACTATTTCTATCTGTTATATTTTCAAATTCTACTGGCAGATTAGGACAAAAGTCTCGGCACCACATGTAATATTTATGTCATATTCAAATGATTAGGCGATGCGATCAAAAGGAGAACAAACCTCGCTACATTTTGTTATTCCCTTGGTGTGGCGAGAGTCAAAGAATAACGTCGATGAATTATATTCTTGTTGTCTGTCAGTATTTCCGGAATAGGCATCTAATCCCTAAGCCAGGAAGTGAAGAAGAAGAAGCTTTCAGTATTTCAGTTTTATATAAAAATAATAAAAACAAAATTGTTTATATAATCTTAGATTCTGCAAGGTCAGTCCCACATGCCGACATGTCTTCAGTGCCTGTTGGTACTTGAAAATCTAGAATGTGATGATGATTGTTCCTTACTAGCTGAAAGTTTTGATGATGTTTATAAATATCTGTAAGAAAAACATTTAGACCTAACATTTATAATCAACAAGAACTAAATGATTTAATTAGATATTATTCTTTAACATAATAGCATTTTACTTCTAGACTTAAGGAAAGATATAATAAAAAAAAGGGGGTGTACAAGTTTACCATTTCCGTGTAAGGAAATAGAAACTAAAACATTTTTTTCTAATGATTCTATAGTTTGTCATAATATTAATTCCCGAGTAATCTATGCCAGGATACCACCTGCGATTATTCTATCGGAGAAGAAGTGACTACTTGTGCCATGTAGGCAAACGTGATAACATACGTTTCCATTAGAGCCAATTCTCAACATGTTTACTCACTCCTATACCAGGGGTTCACCTAAATTAGTGACCAAGTTAGGATGAGAAAATGGGCAAGTTAGTGTACACCAGATTATTTTGTGAATGCTAGGCTGAGAAAATTGGCAGTATGCACACCAGAATAGTTTAGTGTTCACTTGTTTGTTAGCATGTTTTTGTGAGAAGTTGGCTGCACTGGTTGAGCAGTGACTGATATATATTTTTAATTTTTATTTTTATTCAATTCCCCAGGTTGTAATCTCGTCATTTCTGGTGTTCTCTCCTGGCATTGGCTTAATGTAACCCACTTCTGGTTTTGGGGGCCTAGAATGCGGAGTTACGTTACCCCCATGATATGATGGCTGATAAATGATAATGAAGCGCCATGAGAGTTCTTCACCTAAACCTAACTTGAATTCCAGACCATGGGCAACCCTTTAAGGAAAAAATTCTATGTTTTGACCGGGAATCGAATAGAGCCAGTGACCTCATAAAAAGTAATCAGAAACGCTGATTACTAGCCTAAGAGGCTGATAAATTATAAATTGTAAATATGGTGATTTTAGATTACATTTAGCTGGATTTCTCACTTCATTGTAAGACACTACTCACTTTGTTGTGGGAAAAAATTAACATATATATTTCTCTCACGTAATTATTCATATACTGCGATAATCAACACTTTTAAAATTCATGTTAAAGCACAGTTGAGGTTATGTAATAAGATGTTAAATATAAAATTGGTTCCGGGTAAGTCAGTCGTCCTCAACTAAATTATTAAATAGTTCCCAATATGGAGGCCTTTCTAAATCAATCAAGTTTACATTTAACTTCTTATACTGCGATAATACATTAAGTTTTACGTTTTATATTTGAATTTGTGTAGGTGTGGTATCGTGGCATAGAATCTCCTAAATGCCCTATTAAGCGAACTGCATCAAGAGTATACACCATCAGATTGAAGACTACTCACTGAATCCTCACAACAAAGTATAAATGGTTGCACGTACTTATTCTTAATGGTAATTTGAAACCTTCTATTCCAGTTACCCATTATGTGCATCTCAAGGAAACCTATAAACAACATTAAACTGATACTAGAGGCGCTTTGTTATGATCGATACCAGTGGAATACCTGGATATATAAATATCATTGACACATTGATGGACATTTAAACGGTTTCACAAGTTTTGCTTTACTTATGCCTTTAGAATAGCAGCAATACATACCAGCATTATATTAAACATAACAAAGGAAGCTTTATAGACCAGGGGATCATTCTGTTAAATTCCAACCCCTTGCGAATCGCAAGAACATACTTATTTCTCCTATAAATTTAAAATTAGGATTACGTGCATAGTAAAGATAATAGAAAAGACAAATTTCCTCTAATTACCGAAAGAAGAATAAAGGAAAGTGTCTTTGATGGATCTCGAATTCGAAAAATATTTAAATATCAAGCTTTCTTTAATAATCTGGCAGACAAACAATAAGCAGCTTGGGATTTTTTGAAATGGGAAATTTCTTCGGTATGAAGACATTTCCTGATTTGAAGAATAGTATCATCAAACGTCTTCAATCATGGAAGGAATATTTGGCTGTCGTATGCCATTAACTGTTTATTTCCTGCGTTCTCATCTAGCATTTCGTCCAGGAAATCTTGGTGAATTAAACGTTATCACCAGGACATGAAGACAATGGAGCAACATTTCCAAGGCTTATTGAATGTTTCCATTATGCCAGATTACTGCTGGTTACTGTCTGCACCGGGATAATCGTAATCATGCACCAGAGAAAGAGGAAGTTAACTAAATTGTAATTATTGAATTATGGTTATTTATTATTTCTTCCTGTT
The DNA here is from genome assembly GCA_030220185.1 of Diploptera punctata. Classification (NCBI taxonomy): domain Eukaryota; kingdom Metazoa; phylum Arthropoda; class Insecta; order Blattodea; family Blaberidae; genus Diploptera; species Diploptera punctata. The sequence continues at coordinate 869,318 of JASPKZ010005276.1, read as the reverse complement.
TCAGGTATTATATTTCGGATATCAGTATTACCGCATGGTATATAATATACTGTATATTAAAAAATTGAGAATTAATTTTGGAACCAGCAGCGGAAAACAAAAGTCTTAGAGACGTATATTATTATTTTTTATTTCTGATGATTAAAAAGTTGAATTTTGTAGACCAGTGTTTTTGGAGTACCCTTACGTGTTTTATTTAAATAGCATAAACAGATTCCGTTAGCACTATATTAGGTAAAACCCAATCAGTAGTTAGTTCCCAGTATAGAGAATGGCAGCTTCAACACGTCGACGGTTTTTAACATAATAGTTGGTAGTTGGGTTTTATTTAATATTCATTCATGGTGTTCTGCTCAAGACCAGGTCTTTCACTGCATACTCAGCATTCTCCACGCTTTCCTTAACTCAGCTTTCCTTTTTGTATCTGCATACAAACCATTTATTTTAATATTGTCATTCATCTGATGTCTTTTTCTGCCTCTAAATATATTTCCGTTAACCATTCCTTCTAGAGCATGCTTCAGCAGGCAGTTTCATCTTAACCAGTGGCAAATCCAATTTCTTTTCCTCTTCTTTATGAGTTCCAGCATTCTTCTTCTTTCACCCACTCTCTCTAGTACATCTTTATTTCTAACTTTGTCTGTCCATTTTATACGTCTCCATATTCACATCTCAAAAGATTCCAGTCGCTTTTCCTCATTCCGTCGTGATGTCCAAGTCTCTGCACCATACAATGCTACACTCCATACACTTCACTAGCCTCTTCCTTAATTATTTTGTCAAAGGTCCGCAGAAATTGCTTCTCTTCTTGTTGAAAGCTTCTTTTACCATTGCTATCCTCTGCTTTACTTATTGGTCGCAGTTCATGTTACTACTGATGATATAACCCAAGTATTTGAAGCTCTCCACTTGCTCAATGACCTCATCTTTAATGTTCATGTTTATCTTCCTTGATTTCCTATAATCATGGCCTTCGTCTTATTTATATTTATCTTCATCCCATAATCTTTGCACTTATCATTTAGCTCCATCAGCATGTTCCTCAGTGCCATTGCATCTTCTGCTAGCAAAGCCATATCATCAGCAAATCTCATGCACTTTATTCTTCTTCCTCCCATGTTTACGCCTCCCGCATTGCTGAAGCAGTTCATCATTAGGTCTTCCAGGTAGATGTTGAAAAGAGTAGGTGATAGAGGACATTCTTGCCTTACCCCCTTTCTAATTTCTCTTCCCTCTGACATTTGTTCTCCTATCTTCACTTTTATTCGCTGTTTCATATAAAGACTACTTATGAGCCTCCTCTCCTTCCAGTTCACGTCAATTTTCTTCAAGATTTTTCAGGAGTTTATTCCAATTTACTCTGCCAAAGGCCTTTTCCAAGTCAACAAATACAGCATAAACGTCTTTATCTTTTTCTATATATCTTTCTCCTATTGTTCGTATCAATCCAATTGCATCTCTTGTACCCTTTCCCTTCCTGAAGCCAAACTGTTCTTCTTCCAATTGGCTTTCCATCGTAGAACGTATACGTCGATTCAGTATTCGCAGGAGAATTTTTGCAGAGTCCTGAACTCCTTACATTTCTTTGCATTGTTTTTCTTCACTGTCCCAGTCAATTCTTCGGGCATTTCACCTTCTTTATATATCTTGTTGCATAAACGCAGAATTTCCTTCTTTCCTTCACCCAAGCATTTAACCAATTCAATGGGGATTCCATCTACCCCTGTTGCTTTCCCATTTTTCATTTCCTTATTTGCTACTTCAACTTCTTCCTTCAGAATTGAAATTCCTTTTTCATCTTCTGATACATATTCATTTTCTATAGCCAAGTTAGCCGGACAGTTTCTTGTCTCATATAGCTCTTCTACATATTTTCCACCATGTATTCATAATTCTCTGTTTGTCTGTTATTTCTTCATTATGTTCGTCCTCAATCAGCCACATAGTTTTCCTGCTCTTCTTTCCATAGTCCAAGCCTTTAACTTCCTGGTACATTTAATCATATTTTCCTTTCCTCTCCAGATTCTCTAGTTCTTCACATTTCTGCTTCATCTATTCTTCTCTTGCCTTGTCAGTTTCTCTTCTAAGTTCGTTGTTTAGTTTCCTGAAGTTTCTTTTGGCTTCTTTTGTATTGCTATTTTTCGATTTTCTTCTTTCTTCCACCTTCTCTAACATTTTTTCTGTGACCCAAGGTTTCTTAATATTCTTGCTCTCTTTGTATCCTATTGTTTCCTCTGCAGCTATCTGTATAGAGGTTTTCAAATGACTTCAGTGTTCCTTGGTATTGCCATATGAGATTTCCATGGTATAGGCTTTCTCCTGAAAATGTTGTTGGAATTTTCTCCTTTCCTCTTCAGTTTTGAGTTTCTCCAAGTCAAACTTCTTTGTTGCTTGTCTTCCTCTTATCTTCATCAGACAAATATCTACTTTGCCTAATAGTAAGACATGGTCTGAATTGATATCTCCTCCTGGTAGGGTTTTCTCATTTTTCAAGCAATTCCGGAATCTTTCCCATATCAGTATGTAGTCGATCTGGTATCGTTTGTTGTCCATAGGGCTTATCCATGTGTATCTTCTTCTTTTATGCTGTTGAAACATTGTATTTCCAATTCTCATTTAATTCTTTTTACAGAAACTCACCAGTGATTCACCTCTCTCATTCCTTTTTCCTAATCCATATCTTCCAACTGTACTTCCATCTTGTCCTTCTCCAACTACAGCATTCCAGTCACCCATTAAGATAACACAAGCCCCTTCTTCTCTCTCCCCCCCCTCTCTCTCTCTCTCTCTCTCTCTCTACAATCTCTTCTATCTTGTCATATCTTTCTTCCACTTCTTCATCTGCTAACCCACTATGGGGCATGACAATTTTCACTATCACCAAGTCCACTTTTTTCCCTTGTAACCTCACCATTATCATCCGATTATCCACATAACGCACTGATATCACTTTTTCTTTCACACGTGGTCAGAATACTACACCAACACCATGATTTCCTTTAGAATCACCACTGGAATAAAACATTCTAAATTCATCACTCACTAATTCACCAATTTCATCCCACCGCACTTCTGATATTCCCATCACATCCACTTTGTTTCTTCTCATTTCTTTCTTCAAATTTTCCAGTTTCCCGTTTTGCAGAAGAGTTCTCACATTCCAGGCTCCAATTCTTAGTCTTCTTTTCTTATGTTTATTTAATACAGTGTTACATTAAAGAACTCGGTCATAATTTCAACCACGAAGATCAGACATGCAGACAGCATATACCGAGTTTCGTTGCGAGAAAACAAAAATTGCTGCTAGAGCTTTTTTTCTCCAACTTTTCGCTTCAGATTATCTACTACTTATAGTGGACCTATAACTTGGTTATCGAACTCGGTCCTGCATTTCTTGATTGCATTGATTTATTCCTGTATGCCGAGTTTGGTTCCGAAGTTTCAAAAATCGACCAGTACAACGTTAGTACACACTCATACACACACACATATATACAGTATATATGCATAGGGTATAACTAAATTCCCATTGCAGACTTGGAGGACATGTAGTAGGTACCATAATAGTTATGTTTACTAGAAAAACTCACGCCCGGAAACGTGCCATTTCCTTGCTACACACAAAAAAAGACATGTTCCTCTCTCTGATGCCTACTGCTTGTCGTCTGGATCCACTTACAAGAAGGGCTCAGTATGACGACCAACGATGGCAACGAAGATACGTTACCGCCGCAGCCATAATCCGCTCCAGTAGATCTTATCGGTCTCGTAAATCATAGATGTAATGTGACAAGACAGGCACTAGTCTAGGGAGGTCAAGTTGGGAGGACGTGCAGGCCAAGCAATTGGGCCAACACGACGTATCCACTGTTGCCCAAATCGTTGGTCCAGATAATCTCCCATGAGGAGCCCTCCCATATCTCCGAGCTTCGCCGTACAATAACATCATGTTGATGTATTTCGAAAATCCATAGTTCACCATGGTCAATAGCAACACACTACAAATTAAATGTAGTGCTTACAGCTTACTGCAGTATGAACAAAGACCACAAGCACAACAGGAGGTACAGACATCTCTGAGCGGATAACAAAATCAACTGAATGGCAAGTAAACAAAGCTGTATTTGGGCATGGGAAATCAGATTATCGGTGAATGACGTACGTAATACCCTATCCTTTGGCGCCGAAAATGCGGGAGAGATGGACGGTGTGTTGTGGTATTTTTCGTGTAGTGAGAAAACGGTATGTTTCCGAACATGAGTTCCCTTACTAAATTTAAACGTATTGGTCCCAATTACACGTCCTCGAAACCTGTAATGGGAATTTAGTTACACTGTATATATATATATATATATATATATATATATATATATGGTATGATAAGAAAAATAAATGCCTGGACGGGATTCGAACCCGGATCTCTGAGTCTGTACCTCAGCGTGATATCCATTACACTACCAGGCGAATCCAATTCAAACACTTATTTTTCTTATACATGTATTATACTCTCCATATATATATATATATATATATATCCATCCATAGTAATTCTGCCCGAAGGCAGGTCTTTCACTGCAATCATAGCATTTTCATGTTATGCTTGCAGCTTTACTAGGGAATTGTGTAGGTGTGGTTGCTTCCCGTTGCTTTCCACACCGGTGAATGATGATGATGATAATGATAATGTTAAGGATGATAATGATAAGGATGATAGCCATATGATTTCGGGGACCGTTTGGGACTTAAAGTTTCTTGACATTTGTCTTACAGGTGAGGAAAAACCCCGATAAAAACCTCACCCAGAAAAACTGCCCCAACCGGGGATTGAACCCGGGCCCGCTGCGTGACAAGGCAGCACGCTACCTCGAGACCACAGTGGTGGACATATATATATATATATATATATATATATTATATATATATAAATTAATGTTTGTTTGTTTGTATATTTGTTTGTTCGTACTTTATGCGCGGCCGTACCGTTGATCCGATTGTGATGGAGTTTGTTGCAAAATGTTCAGGAGATTCCCGGGATGAACATAGGCTATAAGAGAGTTGTGATACTCGACTCCTACACCCTTAAAAATTGCCCTTTGTTGTGGAAAACGTGAAAAAAGTAGCTCTTTGGACGCTTAAATGGCTTACGCTGCCTAAACCATAAGAAATGCTCAAAATTAATGTACACAGAATTGAATATCTCAAAAAGCTCTACAAAAAAGTCCGCGACAGCATATGTTTATCTCTTACGGATAACTCACAAAAACCATTTTTGTCTTTCATTGATACCAAGAGTCTCGCGCCTTAGCCGAGTGGTTAAGGCAAGAAGTCTTGGCGCAGAACTACGGGACTTACGCTGGTTCGAGTCTCTACGGGGGAAGAAATTTTTCTCATGGAAATTTGGCTAGTATGGGACCGGTGCACAGTGGGTCAGAAATGAAATCTAGCTGGAAAAATTAAAAAACTATTTTGACTCACTCTCATCAATTTATCTTTTTTTTCACTCTAATATAATTGTTATATGACGGCTCTTAACTTATCTGCAAAGGAGGGTACAATTTAGAAGTGGAGGTTTACTTGAAATCCGAAATTAAAAACTCCTCTATATCGACTGGACCGATTTGGATGTTTTTTTTTTTCTGTGTGTTTGAGTGGGTCCCTGGATGGTTCAGATTCGCAATTGGACTTGGTAGGTGGCGCGGCGATCGGGTTATAGGATTTGTTTATGTCAGATGCGTAGTCATCTGCATTATCGTTATGTTCCGACATAAGCATGTGACGTTATCATTCACACTCCTTGAGCCACAACAGAAGGATGTAAGAGGTTTTCTTGCGAACTTATTTAATAATATCTAATTATGTACTAATTGCTGAATTTTATGGTTAAAAAAGTAACATATTTTTATCGTCCGCCCATGACATGAGAATTGAAAGTTCGGGCAGAACAACGTCTGCCGGATACGCTAGTATATATATATATATATATATATATATATATATATACATTATCTAGGATGTGATATTTCATTTAATTATGATAATGATATAACTAATAAAATAGCAAAATTCCAGGGAATATGTGGTACGATAAAACGATCACTAAATAATAAAACAACAAGAGAGACCCATTTAAAATTTTATAAAACATTGGCGATACCGGTACTGCTCTATGGTTCAGAAGCCTGGATACATAAAAAACAAGACCTAAGTAGGATAACGGCGGCAGAAATGAATTTTTTGGGATCTGTTAAAGGTTGCACTAAGGAAGTCAGAATCAAGAACACAGAAATAAGACAGGAACTTGAAATATTTGCAATAACTGATAAAATAGATACATATAGACAAAAATGGAAGCAACACATAGACAGAATGAAATAAGATAGATATACTAAACAAATAACAAAATACAAACCTAAAGGCACCCGAGATATGGGCAGACCTAGAAAGAGATGGGCTGAAGTCGGAACGGGTCAACAGACCTAATCCATGAATGCAGATGATGATGATATATATATACAGATAGAGGGTGTCTTCAACCTTTTGGGTCAAATTTGGATATATAATAGAGAACAGCTAACTGGACATTTTGACATTAAGAACCTATGGTCGAAATTGCATAGTTAATGTTTTATTATCCATTATTTATTATACATTTCATAGCATGGAACCTAATGATCGGAATTTCGTAGTTTGCGTATGTGACTTTCCTTTTCGTGAGACACACACACACACACACACACACAAGGTGTCAGGGGCTTGAGTGCGCACATATTAATAGGAAGTTCTTTGCATCAAACATAACATTCTAATGCCTAATAAATAAATTATTTGGAATGTTTTTTTTTTACATTTCACATCTCAAAATTTTTAGGTTTACTATTAATATCGCAAAATATATTAAACAGATGAAAGTTTTATGTCCCAGACTTTTTTATGTAAAGTGGACCGTTTATTCACAAATTAAGGTTGAAAGTTGCACTTATTTACAAATTTATCGCAAGGGAAAGAAGCCGAATATGATTTGACAGTCCATACCAATCCGTCAGTATCACATAATAATGGTGGAACTTCGGGTAATGTGGACCCCTATTTTGAATTTGTTTTCTTCTTTTAATTAAGAGAGTTGAAATTTATTTAATTACAATAATTATCATTAGTGTTGTAACTATGAAATAGCATTGTTATTTTATTCAAATAATTTAGAAAATGTTTACATTACAAAAAGGTCCACTTTAATCTCCATATTCGGGTAAAGTGGGCCCCAGAGTCCACCTTAGCTTTTAGTCTATTTTTAATTTTATTTACGCTATTAATTTATACACAGAGACACAAATAAATCAGAAAATATTTATTGCTGATCGTAATTAAATGTTGATATTTGATGTTTTGAAAAAGTATAACATCCACACGTCATTCACCTGCAGAAAGTGTTCAGTAAAAATACAAGAATATTAAATAAAATTAATTAAGTGTATGGTTTTTATAGATCACATCCACGTTAATAAAATATACGTATTCGTGTAAAGTGGATCCAGGTCCACTTTAACCGCCTCGTGGGGTCCATATTAACTGAATCCTTTGTTATATTTAATTATTTTACAAAGCCCCCATGTCACATAATATCGTTCCAAAACTATCAGTATATTAAAACAGCGTCTACATAATATAATATATTTAGTAGTTTTTCAACATTTGTAATATTCAATAGCAGAAATTAAGGATTATTTCTTAGCTTGAAAAACTTTTAATATGATAATTTTTCATATATGTCACAAATAAACCCTTCTTCGCACAAATAATACAAGAAACTGACCTTGAACATGTCTAAGTTGATGAGTGGAAGAATATAAACTGTTTTCTGTTCCAGGACAGCACCAATTAAAGAAGATATTGACAGAGACCACTCAAACCGAAGGGTCCACATTACCGGAAATTTCTCTAATGTCTCCCACTGCACTTTTCGTTTTTTCGTGCGGATATTAATGTGGTCTATTATTTATTTACACACTATTTGCATAGATGATGTATTTTATGTAGCGTATAGGGAGATGTTTACAATGCACACGTGTAGTGTGAAATGTGTTGTGTATGAGATTACGATGAAGAGAAGGGAGAAGGTGAAAGCCTGCGCCGGCACATAGCCTACTACTGCCGAAAATGAAATAGGGACCTCCGGGCTTAACATCCCATTCCAACTGATGAATCGCTATCAAAAGTGCCTTATGTCTTCTCAGTATAATACTGCGGAGGGATCTCAAATTGATAGAAATAAGGTGCACAATTTATCAATTGAAAATTGTAGATCACTATTCCTTTTGGCTAAGAGATTGAAAATTTTACAATAAAATTAATTTAATTTAATTAATTCTAGAACTAAAACTTTCAACTTTATCTGGTTAAGAACCCGGGCCCTGTAGTCAGAAAGGAGTAATGCTACCACGTAATAAGCTATCACAGCTGACTCTTGTAATAACATAAAACAAGCTATAGGCCTACTTTAGATAACAATACATTTACGTAAGGAAAATGTGATATGTCAGTATGTACAAATTGTAAAAAATAAATAAAAACTAAATTAAATTACAGGTTAAGTTTTAAATAATTACTCCAGCTATGTTTATATAAGTAAAAGGCTGCACTAGAATGACCAAATAAGAAACGAGGATATCCGCGAAGAACTGCAGATCTACTCCATAAACGAAAATATATTTAACAACAAGATACAGTGGAAAGAACATGTAGAAAGAATGGAAGAATGTAGATTACCAAATAAAATCTTCCATTATTTTCCAAGAGGAAGAAGAGATGTCAGACGTCCTCGGAAGAGATGGTCTTATATCTATTAGTGAAGACGGAACAGGCAACTCTTGCCTAAACCAGGAAGTTAAGAAAAAGCTATATTTATATGTGAATTGTTTCTGAAAGGATCAGAAAACACCTGGAAATTTAATGAGAGGTTAATCTAAAAAGATGTCACTTTATCGTTGGAGGCCTCATGACCTAGTGGTCAGCGTTTCTGACTACTGTTCATGAGGTCCCGGTCAAACCATAGGAATGTTTCCTTAAAGGGAATTGTGTGGTTGTCCATGGTCTGGAATTTAGGTCGGGTTTAGGTTGAGAACTCTCCTAACGCTTCATTACCATTTATCATCCATCATATCATTGGGGTAACGTAACTACGACTTCAAGGATCCCCAAATTCAGAAGTGGCTTACAATTAAGCCAGTGCCAGGAGAGAACACCAGAAATATCGAAGTGACAACCTGGGGCATTGGATAAAAAAATAGTTTTTTATTACTAAAATAGAATAGCCAACTTTTGAAAACACGCTAACTAAAAAAAAATTGGCGAGTACCTAAGCTCTACATATAAGGTGGTCACGTAAGTATCAGTAACTATCGACATGTTTAGTAACTAGTGGTTGGTGGCAAGATTCTTGAACAGATATCTCATTGATGGGATCGTGATTCCTAAATTTAGATTCGGGTTCAAAATTAGATCGTTTTGACTCAGGGCACCCTGTATTCGCAAGAGAAGACTTGGCTAATGTCTACACTGCTAACCATCGATAATGTTTATACCCTCACGGAAATGCCTGTAGAAGTTCCAGCCAGCAAGATGGATTCTAGAGTTCTAGATATAATCACATCATAGAAAGATAATGTTGTTTGTAATTAAGATATTAGTTGGAGGTTTGCTGTCTCCTCAGCTAAACCTCTAGAGGGTGATGGCAATACAAATCTAATTGACGGTTCTAGTTCCACAACGGCCTAAAGCTCACTACCTACAAACCCAGACGACTAAGGACAGCCGGCTATGAAGAGATATATAAAGTAATTAGTAATAGCTATAAATACAGGGCTATTTCAGAAAGAAGGAACAGAGTTCAAACATTTATTTCTTCCAAAGTACAAAAAAAAAGAAACACAATTCCAATATTCCTGGAAAGATAACATTTCATATTTCACTATTTTATGCATTCAATATGAGCACCATGTGTTACAAGACAAATATCAAAACGGTGGCTCATTTCTTGCCACACACGAATCAGCTGGTCTCTGGTTACCGAATTCACAGCTTCAACAATTCGATGTCGCAGATTTTCAAGAGTGTCAGGCATAGGGGGGATACAAATACGGTCTTTTACAGAAACCCACAGATAACAATCACACGGGGTTAGGTCTGGTGACCTGGGAGGCCACCGGCGATGAAAATGATCTTCTGCTCCTCCTTTTCCAATCCAACATCCTGGAATGCTGTTATTCAGATAACATCGGACGTAGTTAGAGGAATGCATCGATGGTCGGAAATTCAAACATTTCTCTTTCCAGAAACGTTGGAATTCTGTTTCTATTTTTTATAGTTTGGAAGAAATAAATGTTTGAAGTCAGTTCCTTCTTTCTGAGTAGCCTTATATAATTACGAGAGATTATTAAAATGCACTGCACACGTGAAGACCATAAAAGGAAAACAAGAAATGTTACAAAAATAACGAAACTCGATGTATACCTTCGAAATAAATGAGGAAGGTATTCTTCAAAAACCGCTATACTTGGATCGAAGCAATCTATACCATGAAATTAAATTACTCCCTAAATGGTAATATACCCTATAATGTATATTAGTTTATTTTTTAATACATTTAATAAATTAATGAATACTTGAATCGGTAGGTATTATTTAAATTCATGTCAAATTATACAATCAATATGTATAGGTAATAACGTCACTATATTCCGACACTTTTACATGAATTGGCATCAGTAATTGAGTTTCTCTGATTTAAAAATAAATAAATAAATATACAAAGTGTTTGAGAATAAGAATTAAACACTTCTAGGAGTTGTAGAGAGCACTTAGTAGATAAAGTTTTTATAAAGATCCCACGTACTATTTCGATGTAAAATAAGTTTAAACATCGAACACAATCGGCTGATATCGTGTGTCTTGTGTTAACATTTAGTTCTGCTGAATCAGCATTCAAGTCAGTTGGCAGTCAGTCATTGAGCAGTACAGGACGAGACGCACAAGATGGGCCGCGATTATCTCGACCCAACATACGGTGAGTAATGGATAAGTCGTGGTTATCCTACTCCTTGGCCTCCACGGTCGCCAGTTTTAATTCCTCTCGACTTTATCGTGTGGGGCCACATGAAGAACACCGTTTACAAGACACCTGTCAAATCGGAACACGATCTTCCTGCACGAATTCTGGCGGCAACAGTAATTATTGAGCACAGACCAGGTCATTGCGGCGTGTGTATGAAAACGAGCATCACGGGTTCACTTTTTGCAATAAAAAACAGGGTCGCTGCTTGGAACCATACTTGTATTACAACCCTTAGAAAACTGTAATAACGTATTCTGAAGCACTCTGTGTAAATTCCTTAAACCAGGAAAATGTAGATGTGTAATTGTTTTAAATCTTATAATGAGAAGAATCTCAAGAAGTTATGAATTTGCTAAAAAATATGATTAGATGAAGAGATATAATTTTTGATGAGTCACTTTTTACATCTCTTCGGCAGCCTCCCTTAAAAGTTTCCGATATGCTGTTGTGCAGGATAAAAGAGTATCAGGTATCTACTGCTTAGAAAGATAATTATAAAAAGGAAATTATTTATTGGAAATAGAAGCTTGTAGAATTCGTGATCAGTTGATAAGTTTAGATTCGTTAGAACAAAAGAGATCTCTCATTACGTACCGTTTGTAATTCAATTGGGAACGATTGCCAGTTGAGAATCAGTTCAAAGAAGGAAATGACGAGTGTAGAAGGATTACTTACACAACCTCGCGCTATATTCTGTCCCCTTTAATTAAAATGGCATGCGCTTCATTACACGACATGTGAGACCTTCTCAAACAGAATCAGAGATACAGATGGCTATGTGCAAGATTTCGCAAGTTTCTCAAGCGAGTTATTACCGCTCTATAAAAAGCTTTAATTTTACAAACCACTGACGATTTCTGAACAAAGTACAAATGAATTCTACCGATAAACTTTCATAAATGTTTGAGACACGATAATGATCTTAGTATTTTGATGTGAGAAATACATGTTCCTAAGTACTTTATTATACTGTAATTTCATCTCTATGTGTGGGGGAAAATATATGTGTTCAGGATTATTTGGCTGTCTTCTGATATTAGGAACCTACATTCTCCAATATCTTATTTTTAAAAAAGTCTAGCTTTACAATATGTGACGCACCATTTTTAAATCCTTCATAAACTCCTGTCAAATTTCAATCTTAGAATTTAATTTTCCAAATTATTTACAACCATTATTGGCAATGATTTTTACATTGTTTCTAATTATTTTTTCGATATGTTTTTCTATGATATTTAACTACATACGTAGCATGAAGACGTGACAGCCATATTGATTTTAACGAATATTCTACGCAACAACAAAGGCGTGTTCCCTTGTAGCCAATATACAGTATTTACTAATTAACAGTACATATATACTTGAGAATTTCAGAATTTACTACTTATTTTTGGGCGTTGTATTCTTTCACAGGTTACGTTAGCTTTTAGGTTGGTCTTTCACAGGTTAGAGTACTTAAATTGTGTTAGGTTAGCTTTTAGGTTGGTTAAATATCGTGTTCATGTTGGCTTCAACCCCTGTTTCCATAGTGCAAACCGATCGCGTTTGTTGGCGCATGCGCTTGATGTATGATTGGAACTTAGATACTTTTTTTCGCGTTACATGTTGTACAGTATTTCCGTAAAAATAGAGTTGATGAGATTAAATTTTATATTATTGAGGAAAGATATACGGATGTTTTGATGTATGGAACCGTTTAGTTATTACACAGTAATTTCATGTTAATGTGTCAAACAAAGAATCAGAAATTGTTGAGGGATGTTTTGCGAAGTGTTTTGATATAATGAATCCTTAGTTCCAGTATAATTATAAAAGATTCCTTTCTACGTGGCCGTGGACCATGGTTGATGTTTCTCCCTCAACTACCGAGGTAATCGTCAGTGGAGAGTACTTCTAGGTAGTGTTCCTTGGTCGGAGGCTCGACTCTGAAGAAACACCAGTCATGGACCACGGCCACATAGTCTGGAATCTCGTAATATTATGATTAACGGCCGTGAAAGCCTGCATTCAACTTAGTTTCAATAGTTTATTACAGAGTAATTTGATGTTGATATATCAGACAAATGTTCATTTTTTGGTTCATATTACAATCTTTGCTTTCGAGATTTTTAAAATACTTTATGTGGTCTCTGTGTTAAAGTTGTAAGAAATGTAAAACAGTACCTGACATCTCAGTCGTCCTCAATAATCAGCAGTGTAGTTTTATAGGAGGGTTTTCGATAACTTAATTATCATCTTCTGCTTTCAGTTTGGTACTAAACTGAAAACAGAAGATGATACTTAATTTATTGAAAAACCTCCTACAAAACTATCAAACTGAAAGTAGAAGATGATACTTAAGATTGCGAGAAACCTCCTACAAAACTACCAAACTGAAAGCAGAAGATGATACTTAAGTTAACGAAAAACCTCCTACAAAACTACCAAACTGAAAGCAGATGATACTTAAGTTAACGAAAAGCCTCCTACAAAACTGAAAGCAGAAGATGATACTTAAGATTACGAAAAGCCTCTTAAAAACTACCAAACTGAAAGTACAAGATGATACTTAAGTTAATAAACTACAAACTGAAAGCAGATGATGATACTTCAGTTAACGTAAAGCGTCCTACAAAACTACCAAACTGAAAGCAGATGATGATACTTAAGTTAATGAAAAGCCTCCTACAAAACAACCAAACTGAAACAGAAGATAATACTTAAGTTAACGAAAGCCTCCAACAGAACTACCAAACTGAAAGCAGAAGATGATACTTAAGTTAACGAAAAGCCTCCTACAAAACAACCAAACTGAAAGCAGAAGATAATACTTCAGTTAACGAAAGCCTCCTACAAAACTACCAAACTGAAAGTAGAAGACGATATTTAAGTTAACGAAAACCTCCTACAAAACTACCAAACTGAAAGCAGAAGATAATACTTAAGTGAACGAAAAGCCTCCTACAAAACTACCAAACTGAAAGCAGAAGATAATACTTAGGTTAACAAAATGCCTCCTACAAAACTACCAAACTGAAAGCAGAAAACAATACTTAAGTTAACGAAAAGTCTCCTACAAAACTACCAAACTGAAAACAGAAGATAATACTTATGTTAACGAAAAGCTTCCTACAAAACTTCCAAACTGAAATCAGAAGATGATACTTAATTAAATGAAAGTTCCTACGAAACTACACTGCTGAATATTGAGGAGAACTGAGATCTCAGGCACTGCTTTCCATTTCTTAAAACTTTAATCTGCACTTGTATGCATGTGTAGACCCCACGTTCCGCGTGGGAACACAGTTATTCCCTAGCGGGAGTTTCTTAAACAAGGTAATTTAGTTACTTTTTACTTACAGATGCCAAGGAGTTTAATGTGGTTAGCACATCGCCCCTATGAGACATCTAGTAGGTAATTAAGGTATTACTTTGATGGATAAATGCCAGTTAAAGTTTTCACAAAAGCTTTCTTATTCAGTCTTGCGGATCTTTAACGAACCTGAAAATCCTCCGACTCGGGACCCACGACTTAAATCTCTCCTGGAGGACATGTCCGTTGAATTTTTCTATTCTAAATGTCCATCGAACCCAGTCAGTATGAACCTAAGATCCTTGGGACTAGAGACAACTTTATGGAATGAAAGATATGATATCTACTCTACAGTGATATTTAGCCTGTTATGGTGTTCCTATTTCGACACACACATAACCTTTGCACACATGAGTCATGCCGCCATTTATTTGGGCCGGGACAAATGCCTGAAAGTGGGACTGCAACCCTCCCTCTGGCCATATTCTGTCCTTCGTTGATATATAGGTACCTAGGCATGGAGAAATACACGATTGTGCCCCAGTAGATCAAAACAAACACATTTTAAACACCTGTGGTTTACTAAAACAAGCTTTATTTTACCTAGGACAAAGTGAGTAGAAAGTTGATATGAAATTAATGGATAAAGATGAAATTACATGAAGGGTGAGGGAAGAGGAGTGTAGAGCATCGTTTACCAGTCTGTGGTTATTTCAAGGGGTTCGCCAAAACTTTTCCGTAATGGTGGGTTTCGAGGTTAGGTCTATTACTGTTTCCTTCATTTCTGCAGCATTGTAATATAATATAATAATAATACTAGTTATAATACTATTTATTATTATTATTATTATTTTAAAATTAAATTAACCCTATAATACCTCTTTGTGCATATGTGTAATATCGGAAATTTATCACACAATTTCCACAATAAATTAATATTTACCGCGAATGCCTGATTTACAGTTATGTAACAACGTTAGGAATGTATTTGATTTCGCTACAACTAGGCCTACACGTTGTGTAACTTTTAAGCCGTAACTAGAGTAACTTTAGGTTATAACCGTTAAGGGTTAAGTTAATTTAAGGTTATTAAACCTTTTGCTTGGAATTAAAATTTATGCACATCTACTATATATATATATATATATATATATATATATATATATATACATTCTTCTTCTTCCTCTACGCATGAAAGCTGGCAGCTTGTTGCGTGTTCATTCACTACAGGTCCGGGGTATGGTGACATCCTTTCATCGGAGTTGTGGTCTTCCTAATGGCCTTTTCTGCTGAGGTGTCCAGTCACGTACTTTCTTCACTAATCTACTGTTCTCCATTCTATCTCTGTGATCGTTCCAATTTAATCTTCTATCATTTATCCACATGTTTATAGGTTCAATTTCACATTCTTCTCTAATAACAAAGCTGCGAATTTTCCTACAATTTTCCTTAAAACTTTCATTTCGGTTGTTTCATTGATTCGTTTTGTTTTTTGAGTTTCTGTTCGGCATTCACAACCATATGTTAGAACAGGTCTTATGACAGATTTGTAAATTCTTACTTTTGTATCTATTCTTAAATTTTTATTTTTCCAAACAGTATTGTTTAAACATCCCGATATTTTGTTTGCATTATTTGCTTGATGGAGGATTTAATCTGTTATTCTGTTGCTGCTATTAATTTATACTCATATATATATATATATATATATATATACATAGATTCAGAAGTCAGTGGTTCATCCAACTCAGATGGCTGTGGAAGGGGTTCGCAAGTCGATAAAAGTTGGGAAGCGTTGGTGTAGAAAATTGGTTGACCTTCGGAACCGCCAGAATTCAAATATGAAACCCGAAACGAGGCAGCCAAGCGCTAACCAGGCGTTCACCGAGGATGCTTAGCTTCTCTACCTGCAGAATTCTGTTTGACTGTTTAACTCATGCCCCAAATGGCAGTCAATGACCAATCACATTTCAATTAATTTTGATTTACAACCAACCACAGTCATTTTTCACCTCGATTTTATCACTTTCATTTTATCGGTTTCATTTTAAAAAGTGGCTTCTTGATTGTGTATATATATATATATTATTTATATAACGCACGAATGTAACCAGATTCTACTTGCGATATATAATAGAAATAGAATATACCACAAAAAAACACTGTTTACTAAAACGTATTATTCCCCAGGAATTAACGTTGCAGAAAAGTATAATTACCGGTAACATGTTTACATCATAGGACATCAGAAATTAATTAATAACCTGTAATGATGTGTTTCATTTTTCTTCACTAGGGTGCATTCTTACAATATTGCGATTTTATTTGGCAATAAATATGATCTGGTTGCAATGATGAACAAACGAAACATAACATATCTCATTTGTTTTCAAACATCGCCGTTTACATTAAAAATATAAATATTTTAAAATAACTATATTTAAATAATGATTTGTGAGTAAACAGCTTAATTTTAGTCGTTAAATAGTCCTAAGAAATGCCACTCTTGATTTCCAAATTCTCTAGATAAATTCGAAATCACTCGTGGCATTACTTATGATAAGCTATGCATACAAAAAATTAATAATACTGTTGCTAAATTTATTCAATATGTTATTGAATGTGTTTGAAGTTAGAGTGGGAAATCTCCATTAAACATTGATTAATAATCGTTAATTATGTATTATATATAACGTGGTTGTTCTCTTTGTGATGTAATGGGATTATTCAGTAACTGTGATGTCGCTCTTTGAATGCAGGAATGTTAGTTATCATTAGCGATGTAAACATTCTGTCTGCTCTCCGAGGCTACTTTACACTTGGTTAAACAATTCAATTACAAACATTCATCACTTTGATTCTAATTATTCAAGATTGTTTTACTTAAGGGGCACATAAATTACTTATAATTCATATTATCTCTGTTTTCAGTAACTAATGGTTTTACAAAATAGCCGAAAGTGGAATTCCACTAACGCAGTTTAACATCTCACTTTATAAAACATGTAGTTAAAGTACGCATTTCACCAATTAAAAGTTAAAAGAGCCAACATGTTTCAACAGCGAAGCTGTCATTTTCAATACTAAATATTGAGAATATTACGTCCCGGTATCCCGGGAAAATACGTTTTGGACCACATAAGGACATGGAGCGCCTCTCCGAATGAGTGATCAGCTCAATGTCAGGGCCTCCTCCGAGACAACATAACATTAAGACTAACACACCATTCACAGACATGTTCATATTAAACATGGCGAATATGATTGTGATAATGTTGGCCAAACGATGTGCGGAGACCGTGTGTGCCTTGGAGTTCGTTGACGTTTGTCTTACAAGTGAGAAAACCCGAAAAAGAAATCATCACTACGTATCGTAATATTAAAAAACAAACGCTGTATACGCCATCAAGATCTTCGTTCACATCAGTATCAGGATATGGACCTCTTGATCTATTCAGTACTCCATTGTAACAATATGGACCTCTTGATCTTGATCTATCTATTCAGTACTCCATTGTAACAATATGGACCTCTTGATCTATTCAGTACTCCATTGTAACAATATGGACCTCTTGATCTATTCAGTACTCCATTGTAACAATATGGACCTCTTGATCTATTCAGTAATCCATTGTAACAATATGGACCTCTTGATCTATTCAGTATGGACCTCTTGATCTATTCAGAACTCCATTGTAACAATATGGACCTCTTGATCTATTCAGTACTCCATTGTAACAATATGGACCTCTTGATCTTGATCTATTCAGTACTCCATTGTAACAATATGGACCTCTTGATCTTGATCTATTCAGTACTCCATTGTAACAATATGGACCTCTTGATCTATTCAGTACTCCATTGTAACAATATGGACCTCTTGATCTATTCAGTATGGACCTCTTGATCTATTCAGTACTCCATTGTAACAATATGGACCTCTTGATCTATTCAGTACTCCATTGTAACAATATGGACCGCTTGATCTATTCAGTACTCCATTGTAACAATATGGACCTCTTGATCTTGATCTATTCAGTACTCCATTGTAACAATATGGACCTCTTGATCTATTCAGTACTCCATTGTAACAATATGGACCTCTTGATCTTGATCTATTCAGTACTCCATTGTAACAATATGGACCTCTTGATCTATTCAGTACTCCATTGTAACAATATGGACCTCTTGATCTTGATCTATTCAGTACTCCATTGTAACAATATGGACCTCTTGATCTATTCAGTACTCCATTGTAACAATATGGACCTCTTGATCTATTCAGTACTCCATTGTAACAATATGGACCTCTTGATCTATTCAGTACTCCACTGTAACATATGATAGGTCGTCTTTCAGCATCTTGCTTACTTACTTATTCGATTTACAGCAATTTGAGTCTAGCCATAGCCTCTCCTTTGTTAGGTTATTTTAGACCAAGGTAATTTAGTTACGATTATTTTCTTACAGATGTCAGAGATGGTAGGTTGTCAGCGTACCGGCTAATGAGACATCCAGCAGGCAACTAAGATATTACTTGGATGATGGAGTTCTGTAAAGTTTGCTTACTGGGCTCTTTTTCAGGAGCTTGAAAATATTTCGATTCGGAACTCACGGCTTAACGTCTCTCCCGGAGAATTTATTCCATTGATTTTTATATCCTTAAAAATCCATCGACCAAGACCGAGTTTGAAACCGCGATTCCCGGAACTAGAGACAAGAAATATAACCACTAGACCACCGTGGCCGACAGTGTCATATTTGTCTCCCTAAATTTGTTTTATCCTTCAGCATTTTTTTTAATTCTAAGGAATGTATTATTGGGATTATTCTCATGAATTAATAAAAAAATACAGATCTTTCTAATGACACCGAAAATGATCATGACCAAAATTTATATAGCATATATATATGTGTGTGTGTGTGTGTGTATATGTGTATGTGTGTATGTGTATCTTCTGTCTGTGTGTGTGTGTCTATGTGTATATGTGTGTGTCTTTCCTTTAACGCTCTATAGGCCTCAATTTTTGTTTAATCGAAACCAAACTTGGCGCATAGCAATTAATTAAAATAGTAAGGTCCAGTTCGTAAACGAGCATAATGAAATCATTAGGAGTAGAAGTTCATATACAACGAACATTAAAAAGTCTCTTTAACCATAGCAATTTTCGATTTTTCGTATCGAACCTCAGTATATGCTAGTGGGATAAAACCAGGAAGGTATTCTCAAAAAGTCAGAAAATCGGAACTTTACAAGTGAGATGATCTTGAAGAAGATTTCCGGGCTTTAAGGCCGTGGTCTTGAGGCCGTGGTCTTGAGGCTTAAATTTCCCGGACGATTCCCCAGAGACTGCGTCCGGCATCCTCAATGGTTGTCCACTGCCTGTCCTATTTATGCCGTTCAGCGCGATGTGTTCTCTGCGCGGTCCGTTCCTCCGTAAGCCGTCTGATTGGTAAGGGTTTCCATTGCACTAATGAGGTTGCTGTTTGATGGCCTTGTAGACTGTTCAGTAGAGGTTTGCATTTTGCGTTTTTTTAGAGCTGGTATCCATACTTGTTTAATGATTTTTCTCTTCTATTAAAACTGTTTTTATGTTTGAATACCTCGATAGCTTAACATTGTAGAGGATGCCGGACGTAGTCTCTGGCGAAACATCGGGGAACTTCAAGCCTCAAGACCACGGCCTACAGCCCGGAAACCTTATTCAAGATCATCTTAACAACTCCGATCGTGAAAGCTTCAGTCAATACTATAGAAGTGAAACCCGAAAATCAATATTTGCTGTAGCTTTCGTCATATGTTATGCTTTTGTCCTCTCGGGACTAGAGGCAAGGAACATAACAACTAGACCACCGCAGCCGACATGAAACAACATTAATAACAGAGAAATCACGTCAAATTTAAGTTAACGAGTACAAATAAAATTGAAATATAAATATTTTATTTTTGATTTCGCAAATTTCACAAACTTTCAAAACATCTTCCTGCGCCCATTTAATCTACTGTCATTCTCCTCCACATTTCCCTGTCATTCCAATCTCTATTGTCCAATCATGTTTCCTGTTGCTGCTCAAACCACTATCAATCCACGATATTTTTGGCCGTCCTCCTCTTCTTCTACCAAGTGGCACCCTTTCTAGTATTCTTTTTGAGAATCTGTCTTCTGTCACTCTTTTTACAAAACTATACCATTTTTAATTGTTTATTTTATATGAAATCAACAATTGAAGGTTGGGCATTCATCTTCCATTTAATTACACTGTTTCATATTTAATTTCTTCTACAGAGTGATTTTTTTATTCCCACGTTTCTACGCGTATTCCATTGTATTCCTTATTATTGTATTATTTTTTTATATAACTTAAATTCTTATTCCATAAAACACTTAATATTGTTCATATTGTAGATTTGCCCTTCTTTATCCTCTCGTTAATTTCAGCATCAAGACTTCTATCTGCGCTAATATTTGTCCCCAAATATACATATTTGCCACATGCTTTTATTTTTCCATGTCCGAAAATGAAATATATAGTTCTTGAATAAATTAATTCGTTAAAATGAATGATAGCGGGGGTCAACTCTCCTCAGCCACCCCTCAATAGCTGCCCTTGATAGTGCCAGTTTTTTAAATATATATTTGGATGTGCAGGGTAGGTTCATAGAAAGAAAGATTGCAATTTACCCAAGCAGATGTTAAGATAACAACCTATAGGAAGAATAAAGCCAAGACGTCCACTCGAAAAACTTCTGAATGCTATTTCTCTCGAGGCCTAAACATGTAAACAAATGACCTAAATACGTGAATGGATTATGATGATATACGAAGTTAATCCAAACTCTACCAACTAACATTAACAAATTGTTCAGTGATGTTTTCAGAATGTTTTGATTCCAGAAACTCAAGGTCTGCGGTAGCTCATTATTATTATCGAGTAAAATCATTGTTTTTGTTTTGATCTGAACTACAGTTTAACAGTTTTTTTTTAAGAATATTATTTTGTCCAAACAAATACCACGTTTGACTGCTGCAGTAAAGTAGTTCGGGCAAAGATGGATTGACGTGATGGTTCTGTTCCATGGCTAGCTCAGTCACAGATCTGACTCATGGACTTTTTTGTTCTGGGGTCACGTCAAGAGCTTAGTGTGCATGACTCCTGTCGAAACGTGTATGGACCTGGTTGCAAGGATTGCAGCAGCCGCTGACGATCTGCATCTATCTCCTTGGGATGCGACAGTCCATGAAACGTCGCTGTGAAGATTTTCGTAATTACGACGGAGGATATTTTGAACGATTATTTTAAACGACTGGATCGATTTCGATGAACTTGTTTGGGTATTTCTGATGGTTTAGATTCATAATTGGTTTTTAAAAATCTCTCTAGCGGTCACGTGTTTTCATGTTTCACAACGAAACTTAGTATATCCTATTAAAATAAACCGAGATAGGTATTATCAAAAAATGAATGAAATTCGACAATTAGAAATGTAGGTTTACTTGAAACCCGAAATTAAAAACTGCCTAAACGGCTGGACCTATTTTGATGAAATTTGGTGTGTGCTTGAATGGGTCCCTGGATGGTTTAGATTCACAATTGGATTCATTAGGCAGCGCTGCGTTCGGATTATTGGAATTTTTTATGTCAGATGTGTAGTCATCTGCATTATCGACGTATTCTGCGAGACAACAATGTGACTTCATCCTGCACGCTTCCTGAGCCATAACAGATGGCAGTGAGGAGTTTTCATGCACACTTATTTAATAATATCTAATTAGGTCTTAATTAGTGAATTTTATGGTAACAAAGTAACATATTTATATCGTCGGGCTGCACCGAACGGTACCCATGGATCATTATACTAATCTCAATTTCAAAATCTCCTATCGTTATCTCTCTATTATGAAACCTAATTTTGAATTCGAATTTAGCTTGTATCACGCAAGCTTCTAGGCAGAGTCTGTAGCCGGGTCCAAAATACAGACAAATTTCATCTTTCTGGAAATTAACCACTTGTGCATTACTCAAAATAATCTCTTCGAGTTATAACTAATCTCTTTAACTTTACTTTTGATATAAATGACTGATCACGAGAGGAATGAGAATATACTCTATAGCACGCATTTCTCAGGTTCAAGTATTCGTTAACACTTCTAAGCAAGTCGTAAGAAAAGGACAGAGATTTTAATTAATAAGTGTATAATTAATATTGTATGTAAATAAACAATATAATTAGCTGTCGTTATTAAATAATTTAATACAAATATAATAGAACATGAATAGTCGTCAACAGAATTTAACAAAATATAAATGGGAGGCTATAAGAGATACTATTAAATTGTCAGCATCAGAAAGCATTGGTTGTTTAAAAAAAGGCAAAACAAGAAATGGTTTGATGAGGAATGTGCCGACATTGTAAAGAAAAGAAAGCTAGCAAAAATGAAATGGTTACACGAGCCAAATGAGGTAAATTTAGAGCAATTGGGTAGTGTTAGACGGGAAACCACCAAGTTACTAAACAGTAAGAATAGGGAATATTTGAGAGAGAAGATTAATGATCTTGAAATGAATGCAAAAAATAGGAACATTAGAGAATTATATCAGGGAATTAGTATAGAGAAGAAAGGGTTTCAGGCTAGAACAAACATAATTCGGAATGAAAATGGGGATATGATTGCAGATTCCAAGAGTATATTAAATAGATGGAAAAGTTATTTTAATCAGCTATTAAATGTACATACAGAACAGGACATTGAGGAGGATAAGTTACAGACAGCAGAAATGCTAGTCGCAGAGCCAAGTGCATTAGAGGTTGAAATGGCAATTGAAAAATTGAAGATGTATAAAGCATCAGGTTCAGATGAGATCCCAGCAGAACTGATAAAATCAGGGGGAGAAAAATTGATGGACAAGATACGCTGGTTGCTTAGTATGATTTGGGAAAAAGAAGCTCTTCCAGATGAATGGAAGGAATCAATTATCGTACCAATTTATAAGAAAGGAGATAAAACTGATTGCAACAACTATAGGGGCATCTCATTACTTTCAACTTCGTACAAAATTCTAACAAATATATTAGTAAGCAGACTTACTCCCTATATTGATGACATTCTAGGAGATCATCAATGTGCATTTAGAAGAAACAGGTCTACAACAGATCAGATTTTAGTATAAGACAGATTTTAGAAAAGAAATGGGAATATAATGGTACTGTACATCAACTATATGTAGACTTCAAGAAAGCATATGATTCAATTAAGAGGGAGTAGTTATATAGTATCCTGCTGGAGTTCGGAATTCCTAAAAAGTTAGTTAGACTTATACGAATGTGTCTAAATGGCTCAACGAGTAGGGTGCGTGTAGGCAAACAGTTTTCAGACACTTTTGAAATCCAGAATGGGTTGAAGCAAGGAGATGCACTATCTCCTCTACTATTTAATTTTGTACTAGAGCATGCCATTAAATCTTTAGAGAATGAGGAAGGCATACAACTGAATGGTGTTAATAAGCTGTTAGTTTATGCTGATGATGTAGTACTACTGGCCGATAGCGAGAAGATACTAAAGGCCAATACGCACACACTATTGAGTAACACTTAGAAATTAGGACTGGAAGTAAATATCAGTAAAACTAAATATATGGTCACATGTAGAAATTCAGTATATAATGGAAATGGACAGCTAATGACAAATTAGGGAAATTTTGAGGAAGTGGCTGAATTCAAATATCTAGGAACAATAATCATAGAACAATAATCACAAATAGGAATGAGATGCATAAAGAAATTAAGCATAGGCTCAATTCTGGAAATGCGTGCTATTATGCATTGCAGAGACTCTTGATGTCCCAACTCCTTTCAAAAAAACGTTAAGCTGAAAATATATAAAACTATTATTCTACCAGTTACATTATATGGGTGCGAAACATGGACTCTTACTTTAAGGGAGGAAAGAGATTTCGAGTATTTGAGAATAAAGTTCTTAGGAAATTTTTTGGACCAAAGAGAGATGAACAGACAGGTGAATGGAGAATATTACATAACAATGAACTACATGGTCTTTATAGGAAGCCAGATATAATACGAACAGTTAAGTCTCATAGACTGCGATGGGCAGGACATGTTGCACGTATGGGGAATGAAAGACGTGCATGGAAGCTTCTTTTAGGAAAGCCAGAAGGAAAACGCCCAGTTGGTAGACCAAGAATGAGGTGGGAGAACAACATTAACTATGATTTGAGGGAAGTAGATTATACAGGGAATGATTGGAAAGCATTAGCTCAGGATAGGGATGTATGGAGAGCTTATGTCCGTGCGGCCATGAACCTACGGGTTCGATAGTGAGTAAGTAAGTAAGTAAGTATAAACATACAATAGTTAATGTCCTCAGTCATTCCAACCGAATAATGTTCTTCTACAGCTTTCTTCCTTTGAAGTCAAAATTGAACAATCCTCGACCAGGGATCTTCCCTAGATCCCGGCGACCCTACTGAAACGAAACGTAGCTTACGACTGTTAATGATACAACACTTCCCGTCGCGGACATCTGTCTCGGCGCATCGCAACTCGCCCCGATGACGTCAAGGAAATAAGGGAAGTGATAAAAAGGAGAGGAAAGAGCACTGAAAACAGTCTTCGCCATCACAGAGGGTATAATCATACGTCACGGCAGTAAGTTTTACGTTTATAGTCCACGTCTCTTCTCCTTAGGTCATTAGAGTTCTTACTATTGACTATTTAAACTCATGCCCCAAATGACTAATCACATTGCAGTGACTTTTATTTACAACTAATCATTTTATCAGTTTAATTTTATCACTGTAAAATCAAGCTCCTCTTTTTTAACATTCCGAATAGGTCATAGCATTATTTTGTAGTGACTTTATGTGGCTATTAGATTGTATATATATATATATATATATATATATATATATATATATATGTTATGAAAAGAAAAATGAATGCTCTAAAGACTCGAGTTCGAATCCCGACTCAAGCATTCATTTTTCTTTTCATAACATATTTGCCTTCATTGCCAAATGTCAAAAATATATTTATAATATATATATATATATACATAGTGCAAGAATATAACCTTATCGTGGCTGTGGGAGATTATGAAAAAACATTTGTAGCAATTGATTGTACCACAAAAAAAGTAAACTACTGTTTGCACTTTTTTAAACGTATTTTTTCCCAGGTAATAAATAACGTTCCACAAAAATATAATTGCCAAATTTTACATCATAGGACATCAGAAATTAATTAATATACAGTTTGATGTGTTTCATTTTTTCTCCACTAGAGTACCTTCTTAAAATATTGCGATCCTTTGGCAATAAATAATATGATCTAGTTGCAGTGATAAACAAGTAAAACATAACGTCGTTTGTTTTCAAACATCGCCGTTTACAATAAATATATAAATATTTTAAAATAACTCTATTTAAATAATGATTTGTGAGTAAACAGCTTAATTTTATTCGTTAAATAGTCCTAACAAATGCCACTCTTGATTTCCAAATTCTCTAGATATATTGAAAATCACTCGTGACATTACTTATAATAAAATGAGTAAATTCTTATCTTACCTCATAGGCCCTACATCACGTTTTCCTAGCACGGGTACTGAATTTTTCTATAGGCATCCCTATCATCCTAGCCACGACTGTCGAATTTTTGTTTGAATCTTCATCTACAAAGTTGCCATCTGGTGTTGATTTGATGAACTTTGAGATCACTTACTATTGTTCTTACTATCGACGTAATAAATAAACTACTCGGTATTGAACCACCGGAGACCATACATTCCTTATATCAAAACACTAAGAAAATAACTTGTGAAAATTTGTCGGTAGGGGTTGGATTCACTCTGTATGTACCTTCTATTCATAATTTATTTTGAAGTAGTCGTGTTTTATATATTTTTTAAAATTTTAATTTTTCTAAATTATACGAACATAATTGAGTAACACTTGATGCGGAATATAATTATGTTGCAAAATGAACAGGAAATGAGTCGAATAATGAATTTACACCAAGGAAATGATGTTATTATGAACATACATCCTGTTAACAAAGTTTCACGACAGATGTCGGGCCCGAATAATGAAATTTTGAAACAAAGCACTGACTTAACTGCATCTAAAAGCGACAAGGATAATCCAACTTACAAGAGCTCGCTACACCTCCGATTCTAAAATAAACTGCATTATTGGATAGAATATAAACTGCATTATTGGATAGAATATAATGAACGTGGAAACTAAGAGATGGACCGACATTGATTTATGAAGCAAATCAGAAAATGTTAAAAAAACATCTAATTAAAAATATTATCAATTATGTATTGTCTGATGGGGATTAAATATAAATATTAAGAAAGCTGAATATCTCACCACAGAACTAGAGAACGAAGAGAAATTACAATGTGAAAATGTGAAAATTAAGAAAGTTGAAAAATTCAAATATTTAAGATCAATTTTAGAATCAGATGTAAAAAGTTATAGTGAAATTGAAAATAATTAGTGAAGGAAGAGAAGTAATCAGAATGTTAAATTCAGTGATATGGAGTAAAAATATTATAAATAAAACCAAGACATTAATATTTAAATCATTGGTACAAAGTGTTATGTTGTATGGTGCAGACTTTAGTTAGATAGCAAACAAAAAATATTGCCATCATAGATGGATTTTTGGCGAAATGCATGAAGAAATCGAGAAAGGAAAAAATTAGGAACCAGAAAATTAGAGAAATAATTATCGTTAAACGTAATATCATAGAAGTAATAGAAGAACGAGGATTGAAATGGTATGGACATCTGAAGAAGATGTAGAATATTAGAATCCCAAGACGTTTTGTGGTATGCTAAGGCAGGAGGAAGAAGAGAAGTCCAGGGGTCAGTGGATGGATGTCGTGAGAAGAAACATGATCAGCAGAGACCTGAAAGAAGTATATGCTGATGATATAAACCTGTGGCGGAGCAGAATACATTTGGGCTCAAGGATAACTACTGTAATGTACTGAAAATCCTTAATAAAAAATGTATTAACTGTGCATCAGCTATATGTAGACTTCAAAAGGCTTACGACACAATTAAAAGGGAGAAGTTATATAGTATCCAGCTGGGATTTGGAATTCCTAAAAAGTTAGTTAGAATTATACGAATGTGTCTAAATGGCACGAAGAGTATGGTGCGTGTAGGCAACCAGTTTTCAAATATTTTTTAATTGAAAATGGGTTACAGCAAGTAGATTGACTATCTCCTCTAGTATTCAGTTTTGCACTAGAACATGTCATTAATATCTTAAGAGTCTCATGGGTGTTACGCTGTAGTATTATTAAGCAATAGTGAGGTGATAAGCCTGCACACTCTCTTGAGTAACACTAAGAGATTGGGACTAGAAATAAGCATCAATAAAATTAAATACTGTATACGGTATCAATACTAGTAAAATTCACTTCAAATTCCGTTGAGGTGAAGTCATATGATGAAAGTTAAAAATTAAAGTGTACCTGTTGGTAGGTGCGGTCGTCCTCAACTTTGTTAAGATATGTATTATATTGGCAGGACAAGCAGAAATTTCAATACAAGATAGCCTATAAAGAAAATATTTGATACACGCGGGTGATAAATCAAGCTATGCTAAGCACCTCATTAACGCAGGTCATCGAATGAACACAATTGAAAATACTCTCACGATAATCCACCGAGAAAACATTCCAGCTAGGATAAATATATTTTGAAGACCTTGAAATTATAAAGGAAACAAACAACATCTCACTTTTTAATGAGAACGCATCCCAGTCAAACCCATTGTACGAGATCGTCAAAAACAAGTCA
Organism: Diploptera punctata; assembly: GCA_030220185.1. Lineage (NCBI taxonomy): Eukaryota > Metazoa > Arthropoda > Insecta > Blattodea > Blaberidae > Diploptera > Diploptera punctata. The sequence goes on along the minus strand of JASPKZ010005276.1, from coordinate 841,080 downwards.
GTTGCTACTACAAACAGTTGGAGTATACATCATCGTACACAACAACAACGAGTAGCAGAAGCTCAACCTGCAGAAGATGGAAGATAACTTCCGAAAGCGCTCCAGTTAATTTTATATACATATTTTAACAGAGTTGAGGACGACGGCACCTGCCAACAGATACAATTTTAATTTTTAACTTTCATCACTGTATATGGTTGCACATTAAAATAATCATTATAATGGAAAAGAACAATTAATGTCAAATGAGTCAAGTTTTGAAGAAGTGGGTGAATTCAGATACCAATAACTACAAACAATAATGAGATGTAGAAAGAAATTAAACATAGGCTTCATTCTAGAAATCTGTGCTATTATGGGTTACGAGGACATTTCTCCTCCCAACATCTCTCAGAAAAACATTAAACTGAAAATATATAAAACTATAATTCTCTCAGTTGTGTCTCCGCTGTGGTCTCGGGGTAGCGTGTTGCCTTGTCACGCAGCGAGCCCGGGTTCCATCCCCGGTCGGGGCAGTTTTTCTGGGTGAGGTTTTTATCGGGGTTTTTCCTCACCTGTAAGACAAATGTCGGGAAAAATCATCAACATCATTATCATCACCATCATCATCATCATCATCATCCTTCACCGGTGTGGAAAGCAACGGGAAGCTACCACACCTACAATTCCCTAGTAAAGCTGCAAGCATAGCTTGAAAATGCTATGGTTGCAGTGAAGGAATTACTATGGATGGATATTATATATATGAAGCATGGACTCTTACTTTAAGGGATGAGAAAATATTACAAGTATTTGTAAATGGAAATTTTAAGAGAGATGAAAATGAATGCAAATGGAGAAGATATACTTAATAATTATGGGAAACAAGATATAATAAAGAACAGTTAAATCTGTTAGACCGTGATGGGCAGGACATCTGGCAAGAATGGAGATTGAATGATAGGAATTGAAACTTCTTGTAGGAAATACATAGAAAACGCTCTGTAGGAGGGCCAAGAATGAGGTGGGAGAATAATAATAACTTTTATTTGAGGCAAGTATATCATTAAAGGGATCTCGGAAAATATTAGCTCAGGGTAGGGATGCGTGGAGAGCTTATGGCAGTACAGCCATGAACCTACAGCTTCGAAAGTGGTAATGAGTTAGTTATGTATTAATTTTAATTTAATTTTTGTGAAATATGTTTAATTAAAAATCATTACTTGAAATAATAATAATACATCACCGCCTTGCAGAACTCCAAAAAGTATGTACGTAAAACATTATTCGTCTATCCACAATTTATAAAGGAAAATTATTTTATGACCTGAAGTACTTTCTTTAAATTTATAAATCGCATACGTAATATTGCAATTAATATACTCAATCACATTAAACATATAATACAACTGAAGGAAAAAACTCTGCCTGATTCACGATTTGAACTCGTAATCTTCAGATTTTCGCGCTAGCGCAATAAAACATGCCGCTAATCAAGTAATCCAGGAGCAGGCACACATCTTTCTCTATTTAAAATGCCCGTTACCTCCGGTAGTGAACTTCTATTCACGTTACAACAGAATTCATTCCACAAGAGGACATTATGGCAGCTTTTATTCCGTGCTATATCGGCTAATTACGAACACAATATTGAATCTTGCAAGAATTTTTATTCTATACTTAAATCATAAATTGGTCAAACAGTAATTTCTCGTGTCAGTTATTAAAATCTTCCGAACCGCAATGAAATTAAAATAATGTAAAACTGTAAGTTATTGTACAATATTGTGTAATTTGATACAATTTTTAGTATTTCTACTCGTTTGTTTTTCTGTTGTTTTAAAATAGTTATTTAGACCACAGGTTACTAAACCTAATTTTGCAACGTGTTGTCTACAATACATTATCTACAACTAACTAACTATCTAATTAACTCACTCACTGGCACTATCGAACCCATAGGTTGATGGCCGCGCGGACATAAGATCTCCATACATCCCTATCCTGAGCTAATGTTTTCCAATAATTCCCTGTATAATGTACTTCCCTCAAATCATAGTTAATATTATTCTCTCAATTCAGTATTGGTCTACCAACTGGGCGTTTTCCCTCTAGTTTTCCTACATGAAGCTTCCTTACACGTCTTTCATTCCCAATTCGTGCCACATGTCCTGCCTATCGCAGTCTACGAGACTTAACTGTTCTTATTATATCTGGCTTCCTATAAAGACCATGTAGTTCACTGTTACGTAGTCTTCTCTATTCACCAGAATGTTCACCTCTCTTAGGTCCGAAAATTTTCCTAAGAACTTTATTCTCAAATACTAGTAATTATAACATCGATAAAGCGTCACTGCTATAAAGTAAAAATATTCTCTTTAATTTCCTAAATTGTCATAGGAGTTTTAAGTTAGTTGGATTTTTTTTTGGACCGCAGAAAGACATGGAGGTAAGTGAATGGAGAAAATTTCAAAACAAGGAATAAATGCTCTTTATGGGAAACCGGATGTAAAAAAGAATAGTTAAGTATTGTAGTGGACAGGATATGTGGCACGAATTGGGAATGAAATATGACCTAGCAGAAGAACTAGAGAATTCTAAAGAACTCAAATTACGACAATATAGTTCTAAGCTATCGCTATTTGGAATATATTTTTAGTTATTATGTCCAGGTTATATAATTACTTATTATTATTGTTATTATTATGATGATTATTATTATTATTATTATTATTATTAATCATTTATGCTACAAATTTCATCTAAGTAGGCCTATCCTTTGTAGAAAATGCGATAATGCATTTAGAAAAAAAACGTAGTTTTCACTGGATTTTTGGCTATCATGTCCAGATTATACAACTAACTAATTCAGTGACAATTTATAACCCGAGATCCTGGTCGCCCGGACATAAGCTCTGCATACATCCCTATCCTGAGCTAATGCTTTAATCAAACACTGTGTCATTTATTCCCTGAAACCATGGTTAATATTATTCTCCCACTTCTTTCTTGGCCTTCCTACTGGGCACTTTCTGTCTGGTTTTCCTAAAAGAAGCTTGCATGTCCCTCTTTGATTCCCATTTTGTATCACATATCCTGCCCTTCGTAATCTACAAGACTTAACTCTTCTTATTATATCTGGTTTCCCATAAAGATCGTGCAGCTCACTGTTATGTAGTCTTCTCCATTCGCCTGTCTTTTCATCTCTCTTTGGTCCAAAACTTTTCCTTTCTCAAATACTCGTAAGATTTTCGCGTCCTTTAAAGTAAGAGTCCATGTTTTTCATTCATATAATATAATTGAGAGGATAACTTTTTTATATATTTTCAGTTTTTTGAGAGAAGTTGGGACAAGAGTCCCTATAATTCATAATAGAATGTATTTTCCAGAATTGAGTCTATGTTTAATACCTCTGTACACGTCATTCCTATTTGTAATTATTGTTCCTAGGTATTTGAATTCAGCCACATCTTATTTTTTTTCCTAATTTCTCATCAACTTTCCATTTACATTATATCATATAATATATTTCTATGTGTGATCACTGATCATACGTTATTGATGTTTATTTCCAGTCCCAATTTCGTAATGTCATAAAATACAGTGCTCGTGTTGGTCGTTATTATTTGCTCGCTTTCACCTAATAAATCTAAATCATCAACATAATTATTAATTATTAGTAATTTCTGCTACAAATTTCATATAACTAACTATCCATTGTAGAAATTTAGAAATTTGAAAAGAAGGAACTTTTCACTGGAAAATTACTACATTCAGTCCTTGAGATTCAGAATTATTTATCTGTTAACTTCAACAGATCACCTTTAATATCTAAATTACTCATTGCGTTAATATTAGGAATGTAGGCGTTTAAATGTAGAGGCGTATAAAGGGCTCTTGTAGTAGAACGAGAGAAGGAAAAATCGACTTTGATGAAACCACTTTACTAGGCTGTAACCAAGACGGTAATGCATCTCATCGCACCCTCCTAGCGCTGCTTCTTCAATAGTACCGGCGTTACGTTACTCAACTGTGTTTCACAGCTTCATACTGTTGTTGAAATTTGAATATTTAACCAAATAGCTCACTGGCACTATCGGACCTAAAGATTCATGCCCACGTGGATTTGTGCTCTCTATCCTATGCTTCTTCTTCTTCTTCTTCTGAATCATAATTTGTAGGATTTTCATCCTGTATATTTCCAAAATCACTCCTCTGTGGAAGACGTATTGGATGTGCATTCACTGTCTACTGTCTATCCATTTCTTGGGTGGTCTTCCTCTTGTTCTTCTCCCGTCCATTGGTCTATCGTCTTTAGCTCTTTTTGCAAGTCGATTGCTTCCATTCTTTCTATATGACCCTTCCAATATTTTCGTGTATCTATAATACATTAGGTTATATCTTGAATATGACATTTGTCCCTAATTTCTGTGTTGTGTATTTTATAAAATAATGTTTTCCCCTGAATAGTTCTTAAGATCTTCATTTCACATGTGTTTGTTATTTGTTTAGTTTTTGTTGTTTCCGGCCTAGTTTCCGCTCCATATACGATAACTGGCCGAACTATCGTTTTGTATATGCGGATTTTGCTTTCTATTGACATGTGTTTGTTGCGCCAAATATATGTCAATAGAAAGTAAAACCCGCATATACAAAACATTAGTTCGACCACTTATCGTATATGGAGCGGAAACTAGGGCTGATAAGCAATTGTTATAATTCCTATCATAAATTTCCGGGGGTTGTAGAGGGAACTAACTCGATAAAGTTTTGATCAAAAACCCTTGTCCGGAAACGTACCATTTCGATGTAAAATAAATTTTAAGATGAAACATAATGGGCTGACATCATGTGTTTTGTGTTTCAGAATAAGTATTACAGATTTCTAGGGGTTGTACTACACCTGTCGAGTAGGAGGAAGGTCTTTTTGCACGAATTCTGAAGACATCAGAAATCATTGAGCACATACCAGGTCTTGTGGGGCGTGTTTATGAAAATATACGTCCCAGGTACACTTTATGCAAAGAACAAAATGATCGCCACGTGGATCCATACTTGTAGTACAACCCCTAGAAGTCTGTGATACTTGTTCTGAAACACAAGACACGCGATATCAGCCCGTTGTGTTTCGACCTTCAAAATAGGTTTACATCGAAATGGCACGTTTCCGGACATGGATACCTTATCGAAACTTTATCTACTTAGTACCCTCTACAACTCCCAGAAGTTTATAATAGAAATTATGAATCACCCTGTATATTAGTTATTTGCTGTACTGTTCACCTCCCTCAAATAATGAGTTATGTTATTCTCCAGTCTCATTTTTGACGTAACTTCATAGCGCTTTTCCCCCCTTTCCCATGCCATTCTTTCATTCCAAATCCGTGCCACATTACCTGCACATCCATGTGTGCGACACTTAACTGTCCCCATTACATATTGATTTCTGTAATTACGATTATTTAGTTTTTTGTTTTGTGGTACTTTCCATATATATTTTCTTCTACATTTTTTGGACCAATTTTTTTCCTACGAACTTTATTCTCAAATACTCGTAATCTTTTCTACTCTTTTAAATAAATGTACATGTTTCGCATTAATTTAACTGGAAGAATAACAGTTTTATATTTATTTTCAGTTTAACGTTTTTTTGAAATAAGTTGGGAAAACAAGAGTCTCTGTAATGCATAATAGCACGCATTTCCAGAGTTGAATCTAGTTTACTTAATTTGTGCACCTCATTCATTTTTGTATTTATTGTTTTCTAGGTATTTCAATTCAGCCAGTTCTTGTAGTTTCCTCATTTGTCATTAAATATCCATCTCCATTTTACAGTAGGCCTACATTTATATTCGTATCGGCTATTTAGTTTTATTAATGTTTACTACCAGCCCCAATTTATTAATGTTATTCAACACATTTATGAGTGTTAGCTTTTATTATTTCCTCGCTATCACCTAATAATACTTAATCAAGAAACCGGCAGATCTTCTCCATCAATTCTTTTTTTTTTATCATCTGAAGCTGATGTTTTTGTACAGCATTATTTTTACACGCTTTATATTAGCTTGACCTGTATCTATCTATGTAACGGAATATTTCAACGCGATTTTTACCCACTTAAAATCATTGGATCGACTTGAAACTTTGTATACTTGTAGAGGACCCGTGACAATACAATAATTTCATATTTTGTTTCTAAAATCCTGGCCAGAATCATCCGAAAATCAAAAAAATGAAAACTGGTATAATAGCTTGCGGACTTGTCGAGTTTTTAGTCAATCGTTGTAAGAGCTCAGTTGGTAGAGCAGTGAATTCTTAGTGGTATATAATTTCAGTAATCCATACGTCGCTGGTTCAAATCCGGCTGGGAGGGTTTTTTTTATAGAAGAGTATTACTTTTAGCTCATACTACAATAGTATCGAATTTAAAGATATTCACATTTTTATCTTATTGTGTAAAATATTAAAACTAAAAAATAAAAAATAAATAATAGTTTTAAAAAACTAAAAGAACACGCTTTATTAGAAAACTAAAAAATGAAAAATAATTTTAATTTCCAATACGCTTGGGATAAAATAAAGTGGTCAACAAAAAAATCATATCCAACACACATAAACTAAAACTAGAGTTATCAACAAAAAGAAAATAATTTTACCATCAAAAGCGTGGGGTGCTTTTTATGATTTTTACATTTTCTTCTTAGAGAGCTTACTTTTACCAATATCTGTTTATTATCAAATATATTAATTGATATAGAGCACCCCACGCTTTTGATGGTAACATTATTTTCTTTTTGTTGATAACTCTAGTTTTAGTTTATATGTGTTGGATATGATTTTTTTGTTGACCACTTTATTTTATCCCAAGCGTATTGGAAATTAAAATTATTTTTGAGTTTTCTAATAAAGCGTGTTCTTTTAGTTTTTTAAAACTATTATTTATTTATATCGTTACTTCGACCTCTAAAGCGATGATAATATTTATGTTGTCTGTAAATAATCCTCTACAATAGTATGTTCTAAATGTACATTTAATATCCGATTTAAATAATTTTTCATTTATTTAATATAAGCCCCTACTCCGAGAATCCATGTGCCTACATTTTGTGTGTCTATGTGCACCCTTCGACAAAAAAGAATAAGTCATCTCTTGAACGCACATTTCTTCTAAGTCATTCTCGCCACAGCGCTGGGTTCAAACTAGGAAACTAGTCATAATTGTAGTCCCTGAGCTACTGTGTTATGTGGCAGGAACTGAAGACTCTACTACGTGTCCTGATAGGTCAGCGGTAATGCATTGGGTCACTGTTTCTGTTAATGAAGATCGCAAGTTCGCGTCTTCAATTACGCAGTTTTTTTCGTGATAATTGTACTAAAACGTTTTATGAATTAAATACATTTTATTTCGACATTTGAATGAATCTATACTTTTTAACTTCACAATTGTTTTTTATACCGTTGAGGTTATAACATTGTTAAATTATATATTTTTACACGCTTTATATTAGCTTGACCTGTATCTGTCTATCTAACGGACCTGTATCTATCTAACGGAATCTTTGAACACGATTTTCACCCACTTAAAAACATTGGATCGACTTGAAACATTGTATACTTCTAAAGGACTAATTACAATACAATAATTTATTTCATAACTTGTTTTTAAAATCCTGACCACAATCATCAGAAAATCAAAAAAATAAAAACAGATGTAATAGGTTGCGGCTTATCGACTTTTTAATCAATCGTTGTAAGAGCTTAGTTGTTAGAGTGGTGGACTGTAGTGTTATATAATTTCAGTAATTTATAGGTCGCTGCTTCAAATCCGGCCCGGACGATTTTTTTAGAAGAGAATTAAGCAATTACATTTTCATGGTATTCCGGTTTATGACAAACAATTAAACTAAATATTAAAATAATAAATAATAGTTATAAAAAACTGAAATAACATGCTTTAATAGAAAACCAAACTAAAAAATAAGTAATAGTTTAAAAACTAAAACAACACGCTTTATTAGAAAAACGAATTAAAAAACGAAAAACAATTTCAATTCCCAACACTCTTGGGATAAAATAAAAGTGGTCAACAAAAAATCATCTCCAACACATATAGAATGAAACTAGAGTTATCTACAAAAACAAATAATTTTACTGTCAAAAGCGTGGGGTGCTTTTATGGTTTTACGTTTTCTTCTTAGACACTTTACTTTTACTAATATCTGTTTATTATCAAATATATTAATTTATATAGAGCACCCCACGCTTTTCATGGTATTTTTTTTAGATAACTCTAGTTTTATTCTAGATGTGTTGGAGATGATTTTTTTTGTTGACCACTTTAATTTTATCCCAAGCGTGTTGGAAATGAAAATTATTTTTCATTTTTAGTTCGGTTTTCCAATAAAGCGTGTTGTGTTAGTTTTTTAAAACTATTATTTACTTTTACCTTGTATACTACCGTCTTCCTCAACTGTTTAAAATGTTCGTTGATTTCATTCTAGGACTTTCGATGCATGCTTCATCTTCTGGAGTTTTTGTAGTATTGAATTAACTGTATGTCTAATAGAGGGGTTTGCTCATTAGGCATATTTTCGTTGAGAATTTTTGTATTCTTGGCTTTCTTGATAATTTCGATTTCTTCTAAAATGTTAATTTTGTGTGTGTTGTTTTCTCTGTGTATAATTGGCATTGTATTATCGATATTGTTTAAACTGTGGCCGCTTTCTGAAATGTGTTTAACGAAAGTTGATTTGATCGTTAAAGGAGAATGCAAATCAAATTTCACCCCCTCAACATTTTGACTTATTCCTTCACGAAATTTTATTCTATGAAATTCAATCTTAAGTTCACTAGATTTGAATCCAATTGAAAATGTGTGGGCTAAGATGAAACTAGAGATGAACTCTATATGTCCTGCAGATGCACGAAAGACGGCTTATGGGCACAAATTTAAGACGCCTGGGATGCTCTAGCCGATCGTCCATGTGCCTGTAGAAATTTTATTGCATCAATGCCCCGCAGATTGAGGGCGGTAATAGATGCTGAGGGTTCATACACCCGATATTGATTTTGTTTTTGTTAAAGTTTTCATTTTAGAAGATATTGTTTTCTTTCCTCATTTACTTATTAGAAGAAGCTTTTAATTTATGTTTTTGTGTGTGCATTAAAGCCATAAAACTCAAATATAAAATTAAATATGAAACTACATTACAGGCGAAATGCTGTTCTAACATTCAGTCAAAGAAAAAAAGAATAGAACGGGAATCGAACCCGTGAGGTTACGAATGCAGACGATATCTATTAAACCTCTCGACCACGGTAACACACTAAGGCAAACTCTCTCTTTAATATGATGATCTTGCAGAAGATTTCCAGGCTGTTGGCCGAGCTCTTGAGGCTTGTAGTTCCCCAACGTTTCCCCAGAGACTGCGTCCGGCATCCTCAAGGGTTGTCTTGAGACTGGCAATTTTGTCGACTACCTGCTCTATTTATACATGTATCCGCGACGTGTTCTCTGCGCGGTCCGTTACTTCGTAAATTGTATCTGCCTTCTGGTTGGTTAGCATTAGGGTCTCCCATTGCACCAATGAGGTGGGGAACTACAAGCCTCAAGACCACGGCGAACAGCCTGGAAATCTTCTGCAAGATCATCATAGTAACTCCGGCCGTGAAAGCCTAAGTCAATATATCTCTATTTAATGTTGCTTGAGTGTGCTCTACGTTAACTAGCAAACAACCCAGTACAATTACTGAAAACGTGTTGATGTTTATACGGCTTCTGCGAGCGCTCACGAAGGTCCCCGATCGATTGATAGAATCAGCGGATGGCCTATTTGTTTTTTTGTCTAAGGGTGTATAGGCTATACCCTGTATGTTTCTATCGGGATTTTCTTAATCAAGTTAATTATTTTATTCTTATTTCCCTACATATATCTGTGAGTGCCTAAATAAGGCGTGTAGTAGCCAATTAAAATAGGTTATTACATGCATGGTGAATGTCAGTTTTTCTTCCTCTCAGGCACTAATTTATTACGAATGAATGAACAGCGCATACCAAGAAGAATGTATAATTATAAACCAAAAGGGGGAAGAATTTTGGGAAGACCATTGAAGAGATGGAAGGATTAATTCGACCTATAATGAGATCGGAAGAGGTAATTGGGCTTAATTATTCTTGTTGTTGATGATGATAATGAACTAATTTATGTTTGAGGTTCTTTTACGAACCTGAATATCTTTACTCGAGACCACGATTTAAAATTCCGTCCGGTACTTTATTATTTTTCTATCCTCAAAATCCATCAACTTTGTCCGGATTTGAAATCGAGGCACTCGGGACTGAGAGTAAAGGAACATAACCACTAGACTATGAATCGGTCTACCTACATTTATCATCAACAACAATCACGGATTAAATCCATGGTGGCTAGTTCCGGTCTCATTGAATCTCATTCAAAAAGTTCAATTCATCTCTTTTTCTGTCTCCTTTTAGTTTGTAATTAAGTATTACTTTTGGAATGCGATCATCTTTCATTCTTTGAACATGCTCTTTCCAGTTTTTTTTTCTAGATTCTCTTATTTTATCTAAAAGTTTAAAAATATTTATATCATTTCTCATATCTTTACTTCTCCTTTTATCTAAAAGTTTGCAGCCAGCCACACTTCTCAGAAATCTCATTTCAGCTGCTTATATGATCTTCTCTTCTCTTTTAGTTAAACCCCAAAATCAAATGCCATACAATAGTAAGGGGATTGTCATTGCTTTATAAAATTTTTGTTTTGTTTTCTCCTAAATTAGGTATTCAATAAAGATCATGTAGATATTTTGTTTCTCTCCTTGTCCTGTCTTTCGTGAAAAAATATTTCTTGAGCTCTTTATTTATTTTTATTCGTATTATTATCAAATTCCGATGCTATTGATGTTGTTCTCATGAAAATAGTTTTGAAAACGTTATATTCATCTTCACTGATCTCTTCTAGTAGACACCGAAACGGATCACGATCAAAATGTACATATGCTTTGGATATATTATTGGGCTGGATCTTGAATGTCGAGGGCGGTGGAAGAGTCGGGTATTGCCTTGTATAATAGGGAGGATTTCGTGAGCTGAGGACTTGCGAATCGGTGGGCCCAACGAAAACAAATTCCACATGCGTCTTTATCACCATTGTGGAGAAGTCGGTTCTCGAGTCTTCTACTCGAGAAAAGTCTCGATTGAGATTCCTGATTATACCTACTCTTGCATACACGGGATGAGACATTTATAGCGTCGTTGCCATTTTGCTCCGAAACTAAGGGAAAATTCGAAATTTTTTCATACCAAATTTACAGTATTCATAAGAGGACGTAAGATAGTGACCTTGACTCGTCCTTAAATGGCATTCTCAATGTTATTTCAAAGTCAAATTACTTTTTTTAAATGGGATGATGTGGTTTCTTGTACGCAAATAAAAGAGCGTTCAATATTGAGTATACAAGTGTTAGTACATTTATTCGCTAGGGGTGATAGATGTTGTGATATTGGATGAATAGGATAGAAAATGGTTTTCTCAGACTTTAACTTCTCTCTCTCTTTTTATCTTGTTATTGTTATTGAATGAAGGAAATTAATTTGTATACATAAGCTGATTTGTTGATCATCTGTACAGCATAGTTATTCCCATAACGATACTCATTTGTTTACATTACAGTAAGTTTGATTGTTGACATCAGTACGAGTTTATCACTTTAAAATTAATAAGAACATTACCAAATCTCAGTTAGCTCCACTTCGTTTTGTAATAATGAATGTTCGATACACGGTTAATGAGAGAATCGATTTGATTTACATTTATGGTGAGGCTCGTAAGAATGCTAGAACAGCTTGCAACTGTTCTGAAAGACAGCCATCTGTAAGAAATTTTTAACGACTTGCGAACGTGTTCTCTGAATCGGGAAGTCTTGCACCAATAAAACATAATTGACGAACAACTGCTACTGGGGAAAATTCAGAACTCGCAGTATTAGCTGCAATTGCCGTTAATCCTCACGTAACTTCCCGTCAATTCGAACGTGATGTCAACAATCCAAATTATTGTAATGTAAACAAATGAGTATCGTTATGGGAATAACTATGCTGTAGCGAAGATCAAGAAATCAGCTTACGTAAACAAATGAATTTCCTTCAATGAATAAAAATTAACAAGATAAAAAAGAGAGAGAGAGAAGTCAAAGTCAGAGAAAACCATTTTCTATTCTATTCATCCAATATCACAACACTCCTAGCGGATAAATGTATTAGCACTTCTATACTCAAAATTGAACGCTCTTTCCATTTCCGTAGAAGAAACCACATCACCACATTAAAAAAATAAGTAATTTGTCTTTGAAATAACATTGAGAATGGCATTTTAAGGACGAGTCAAGGTCATTATCTTATGTCCTCTTATGAATATTGCAAGTTTGGTATGAAAAAAAAATCGATTTTCCCCTTCGTTTCGGAGCAAAATGGTAACAATACTATAAATGTCTTATCCTGTATAAGGAGCGATAAGAACAGTCGCAGTTGTGTCTGGGTTGTGAACCGGTAAAGCTAGAAACCGTCAGCGAGTGTAAAGAACTGCGTAATAAAACAAAATGCAAGCAAAAACTTTATTAGCTGTACAATAGTTGGGTAAAATCAGTGAAATTTTGTGAAATAAATAAAGTTAATTTGGAAACTTTCTGTAAACATCTGTGGAGTTAAATTGAAGAACTTTCACCTGAATCTCATCGACCAACATTGGCGACAATACACACACAGAGGAATTTGAACCTGAGACCTCTAACTTCGTACGTTAGTGATATACGAACTTGTTCACTCAGGCCCATAGAAAAAAAAAACTTTTTTTTTACCCTTTATATATAATTCGCTATCACAAGATACAACGGGTCATCGCTTTCAGTGTCAACTGATGGCTTATATAATAAGAAAACATTTAAAAAAGAATACGGTTTACTTTATAACAGAAACACTTTTTTCATTTCTATTTATTTCTTCTGGGCTTCAAATCCCGGTTCAGACATTTATTAATTTTTCATGTCATATTTGGTCTACATTGCTAAATGTTAAATTTAATGACAACATATATGTGTGTGTGTGCGTGTGTGTGTGTATGTGAGTGTGTATGTGTGTGCGTGTGTGCGTGTGTGCGTGTGTGCGTGCGTGCGTGCGTGAGTGAGTGCGTGTGTGCGTGCGTACGTGCGTTCGTGCGTAAGTGCGCGCGTGTGGGTCGTGTGTGTGCGCGTGTGTGTTCGAGTGTGTGTGCGTGCGTACGTGCGTTCGTGCGTAAGTGCGCGCGTGTGTGCGCGTGTGTGTTCGAGTGTGTGTGCGTGCGTGTGTGTGTGCGCATGTGCGTGCGCGTGCGTGCGTGTGCGCGCGTGAGTGTGCGAGAGTGTGTGAGTGTGTGTGCGTGCGTGTGTGTGCGTGTGCTTGTGTGTGTGTTCGTTTGCGCGCGTGTGTGCGCTTGTGTGCGCGTGTCTGAGCTTGTGTGCGCGCGTGTGCGGGTGCGCGTGTGTGTGCGCGTGTGCGCGTGTGTGAGAATGTGTGAGTGTGTGTGTGAGTGAGTGAGTGAGTGAGTGAGTGAGTGTGTGAACGCTGTAGAAACCCTAATTTTTTAATGTATCGAAACAAAACTAGGCGTATATAGCGATTAATAAAAATACGTAATGTCGAGTTCTTTAAGCACAAAAATTGGACCAATTGAATATAAGTTCACCTGAAACCGATTGATTCCGATTGAAGGTCTTTCCCCTTTTCAGCGGTTGCCCTTTTACCAGCCGGCTGCTGGCCCTTCACATCCATATGTGTCAATCACAGAGGTAGATGATCAACAGCCAGTGTAGGGGTGACATGTGGTTAGCATGTCGAGTCCCCCAGCCGTTATAGCTGGTTCCTCAACCTGGAGCCGGTACTTATTGTAGCTACCCAATTGCCTCACGATGCTGGATGAACACCGGTCCCATACTGGCCGAAATACCATGAGGAAATTTCTTCCCCCATGGAGACTCGAACCAGCGCAAGCCCCGTAGCTCTGCGCCAAGGCTTCCTACCTTAACCGCTCGGGTACGGCGCGGGACTCACCTGAAACGAAAACTTAAAAATCTTTCTAGCGGTCATACCTTTCGAGTTTTTTAAAGACACTCATGATAATAATATGTTATTGAAATAAAACTAACAAACTGTTCTCGAAACATCAGCGAAAACCGAAGAATCACTAGAACTGGAGATTTACACGAGATCCGAAATTTCAAAATTACTCTAGCAGCCACCATGTTTGTTTCGTCACAATGAAGGCCTACTGAATACAATACAATTTAATTGACCTCATGCCCCAAATGGGAGTCAATGGCCAATCAAATTTCAATGAATCTTGTTTTACAACCAAACACAGTCGTGTTTCATCTCGATATTTATCAACTTAAGTTTATCGTATTAAAGAAAGCTCCTCCTTTTTAATATTGTGAACAGGTCAGAGCATTATTTTGCAGTAACTGACTCTCTAAGTTATACGTTGAATATAGCAATTATATATTAAGATGTAAGAATCCTAGAATGCATGTGGCTCCCAGATTGTATACATAGTGCACGAATGTAACCAGATATCGCTTGCGGGATATAATATAAAAATGTGTAGAAATTGATTATACCACGGTAAAAGGAAACCACTGTTTGAACATTGTTAAATGTATTATTTCCCACGTATTTACATTCCAGAAAAATATAATTGACATATTTACATCATAGGACATCATAAATTAATTAATAACTTATAATGTTGGTTGAAATATGCACTTTTATGTGTTTCATTGTTGCTGCACTAGGGTGCATTCTTACAATATTGCGATCTTATTTGTCAATGAACAATATGATCTGGTTGCAGTGGATGTAGAAATGAAACGTGTCGAACGTTTCTCATTTGTTTTCAAACATCACCGTTTACATTAAATGTATAAATATTTTAAAATGACTATATTTAAATAATGATTTGTGAGTAAACAGCTTAATTATATTCATTAAATAGTCCTAACAAATGCAACTCTACATTTTCCAAATTCTATAGATAAATTTGAAATCACTTCTGGTATTAATTCTGATATAGTATCCTATAATATGCATAAGTTTAGATAAATTATATTTTAATTAATTGATGGGAAAATAAATATGAAGAAATTACCTATATACATTTCTCTCAAATTATACATCAATAACCAATAGGTCATGACTTAGGGCTATTTCATAGCCTTTTTTTACTGAGGTCCATCACGTTTGGCATCAGATATATAAACTACGTTAACAAAAATGAAAATTGCTTTAAAAAATAACATTGCGCAAAAGCATTGTGGATATAAATTACATTTTTACCCTTTTTTACTGAAATTGTAGGCGTAATTTGACAGCATATCGACAAACTCTAAATTTTAGGTAGGCCTACATTAGTAGAGTGTTTAACTATAATAATAGCAATACTACTACTACTACTACTACTACTACTACTACTACTATACTACTACTAATAATAATAATAATAATAACAATAATAATAATAATAATAATAACAATAATAATAATAGGTCTTAATGAAAATAATGATTAAATAATATTAATAACTAAATAATAAAAATAGGGACTGGCTCTTTTCCAACAGATATGCGGTAGAATAAATTTAACGTTAAAAGAGGGGGGAAAGAGAAAGGAAACTCAAATTAAGTTCAATATAGTGACAGCAATACTAGTTCAACTATATGGTTGAGAAACGTGGATCATGACACGAAATAACATTAACAAATTGCAGGCCATAGAAATTAAGTTTCTGAGATCAGTTAAGGGTTATACTAGGTTATATAAATTTAAATATGAGGATATAGGAAAATAATTAAATATAATATCATATCAGAGAGGATAGGATTCATCATTATAGAGATCAATGGATTGAACACCTGGGAAGAATGAGCTACAGTCGTATTCCTAGAAGAATTCTTCGTTATAAACCTGGAGGAAGGAGAGATTTAGGAAGACCACTGAAACGTTGGTTGGAGAATATGTGAAGCCGGAACAGGCTTAAGAGCCTAATCCCTGATTGAACAAGAAGATAAATATAGGCTAATAATAATAATTGTATTGTATTGTAAGCCTATGTTTTCCCTCTACAGAGATTTAGGCGCTCTCCCCCTACAGGGAAGATTTGAACCATACTAATTTAGTTACACTTGTTTTCGTATAGGTGTCATTTTTGAGTGGTACGTGGTCAGCGTTCCGCCTCATGCTGACATCTAGGAAACCAAGGTAGTACTAGGACGGGAAAATTCGGTACATTTTGCTTAGAGGCCTTTTCGTTCAAGCTTAAGGATTTTTTACGAGCCTGAATATCTTCAGACTCGGGACCCACGGCTTAAAGTCCCTCCCGGATGACTTGCTCCTTGGATTTTTCCTTCCTAAAAAATCAATCGACCCCGGCCGGGTTTGAACCCGCGACCCTTGGGACCAGAGGCAAGGAGCATAACCACTAGTCCACCGCGGCCGACAATAATAATAATAATAATAATATAATAATAATAATAATAATAATAATAATAAAATATCCAAATTCTACAATACAAGGTTGGGCCCCGATTTCTCTAGGAAAACAAAATCTGGCCCGTGACACAATATTTGTCTCCAGAAAAATTCTGTTGATTTTTTTTTCTGTTGCACATGATAAACGCAGTCAAATATTTTATATACAAGGTATGGTGTACTGTCTGAACTTTTTTTATAAAGGGTTCTTTTCATCAAGGATTTTTCTAGAAAACGATAGAGTTGTCTGTAGCTAAGTTACAATTTAACAATAATGTAAACTCGTCTTTGTAACTTGTCCCTCCAGGGAACAGCACCGAACAGGTTTGCTTCTATTATGTTCGTCTGAAACAAGTCGCAGAACACATAAATATTCTGTCTTACAATCATCAAGTGTTTCTACATTATTGCCATTTTGTATTGTGTAGATACATCATTTAAAAAGTTGTACTTCTTTCCTTCAACTTATTTTATTTCTTCTTATTTATAAACGCTTTGAAATAAAGAAAACGAAGAAGCGTCATAATTCAAATATCATGGAAGAATAATAACAAATTCTTATATGCATCAATAGTTTTTAAAAAATCACAATGAACCATTATTGATGTTAGATTTAGAGATGGATCCGGATTATAAGACGCTAACATGTACATCTTATTGTAGGTTCATTGTACCATACATCTATACTTTACAGGCTGAATGAGATATCTACCCAATGATGATATGTAGTATGTTGCAGTGTTCCTGGTTCTATACACATCAAGCATTCACACCCATGACTCACACCGCCATTTATTTGGGCTGGGCCCAAACGACCTGGAGGAGAAGCTACAACTCTCCCTTTAACCCTATTCTGTACGCAGTTGTCACAGAGGCTCGGAGTCATGAGGATGTACGTGAACTTACCTCTATTAGATACCACAACCACATGTTTTAAACACTTGGTTTGCTAAACTGTACCGAAATAGAGATTTAGATACAGGGATTACATCATGCTGCGCAAACTAAACGTCATCACGTCTCCATTTCGTGTGCGATCTTTGTGAACAGTGCCAAATGCTCCCCCACCTACCCCTTCCCTTCCTAGTACGCAGCGTGTGCTATCGCGCATTCTCCCCTCTCCTTGTGAACTCTCACAAATAGCTGTGTTTTGTAACATCGCATCATCATCTGTTGAGTGATCGTCGGAGTCTGGTTAGTGTAGCTCAGAAGAGCTACTTTGGTATGTTAGTTCTGTAGGCCAGGGTGGGGCCGCAAGAACTGTATACCCAAACCCGAAGCTGGACTAGTATGAATGTAAAATGATGTATGTTTGTTTATATTATTTTTTTGTATAGATGAACAATCATAGTATTCTTTTCTTTGTTAAATTAATTATTTATTCATTTATTTTCATGTTATATGTGACTATACTTTTTGACTCGCATTAAAACTTTAGTTGTGCATTTTAAGTGCCTTTTTGCCTAATCATTTAGTAGCTAGCCTATGTCAGATATGAAAGTAAAATTCCAAAGCTTACTCAAGCGTGTGTTAGTTCCTCTTTCCTTAAAGCTTCCGCGATTATAGCTTGTAGCTCACTGCACATTACATGTTTGATAATTTAGTAAGGAAAGTTGAATTAATCTTTGTCTTTTATAGGCCCGGGCAAAGATGTCATAAATTGAGCAGTCTATGTTTTCTAATCAAAATATTTATCAACAATAACGGGCAAAGATCCAGCACCAACACGCGGTGCAAAACTAGACTATTTTAACAATAACGGGCAAAGATCCAGCACCTATACGGTGCAAAACTAGACTATTTTAACAATAACGGGCAAAGATCCAGCACCAACACGCGGTGCAAAACTAGACTATTTTAACTAAAATCAGATGAGGTGAAAGGTGTTGTAAAATGAAGATGAAATAACTTGATGGGGGAAAAATAACAAAAAGAGTGGAAAGTGATGGTATGATGGAATTCGGGATATGGGAGAACCCCGAGAAAACCCTGTTAAATACCGGCGTGGCCCACCATCAATACCCTGTGAAAGCGCCATGATTATCGTTAAAGTTACTAAGTAAAAGGTTTAAATATTAAGGTGAACTCTCTGATATGAGTCGTCCTCAACTAATAAAGATTTTAGTTGATTTATATTGTCGGTAAAATCACTTTGAAGGACTTTCATAAACGTGTTCCATCACCATAATTTAAAATGGGCGAGTAATAGACGTTTCAGATTATTGTTCTGTAAAGAGGGTTCAGGTCATTTGATGTATTCTCGTTCAATAAGTTTTAGAGGTAAAGTGGGGGAATTCCGATCATGGATTAATTCCGATTACGATTTTATTCAGAAATCACTATTACAACCGCGTTCTGCATATTGCTGGTATCTTCTGCGAAGTGTTTTAAGCTTTGTGTATAATGCCAATGTTAGTTGATGAGCATTTCTGTAGTGTGCTGGACATGTTGTGTTTTGTATACTTTTCTTGTAAGTAAGCAATACTGATTTATGTCAAGTGTGTTAGGTATTCACCGAATGATGTATTAATTTTACAAGCCGTGATAACAGTAAATATTAATGAGAAATAATTACTTACAGAGTCAACATTTGACTCCAATACGAAATGGTGTCAAATTATTTCCAACATGGCACGTTGGGGAAACTCCGATCAATAATGATCTGAATTACTCCGAGTGGTAGACGTGGCTCCGCATTGTTCGAATATGTTTTTATTATTATAGTTTAAACAGTGCAATTAAACATCTGATGAAAGATACGTGATGTGATGGAGGCCGAGACAGCAAATTGTGGTGCAGATCCACTTCATGTTCAGACGGTTAATACACAATGCAGTGGATATGACACAACAAAGAATTAAGTGTGTGATGTTTGTTCCCAGAGACAGTAAATTTTGCATCTGTATGTACTCAATATTTTTCATTAGTTTTCAGTAAAGTGGTCGAAATTACGCAAGTGTATGGGGAAACTCCGTTCATACCTGGGTACTAGAATATATATTTTAGGTTATATTTGTATTTATATTTTTATGTTTACTTAAGTAAGTAAAACAACAGTAAACAATTATATTTTTTAATTGCTGTTTACGAATAAAATTACAGTTATTCTGCTAATTGCTAAAGTGATCGATATTCCCCACTTCACCCTACATTCTTAGTTTCTTTAGTATGTGGATTTTTTCAAGGATGTTATTTTTATAGTTGCTATTCTCTCTGTGTATTATCGATAGTGTGTTATCGCTTGTGTTGAACTCATGGATTGATTCTATTATATTATAAAGTGTTCCCAGTCGGCCGCGGTGGACTAGTGGTTATGCTCCTTGCCACTGGTTCCGAGGGATTTTTTAGGACGGAAAAATCCAAGGAGCAAGTCCTCCGGGACGGACTTTAAGCCGTGGGTCCCGAGTCTGAAGATTTTCAGGCTCGTAAAAAATCCTTAAGCCTGAATGAAAAGGCCTCTAAGCAAAATTTACCGAATTTTCCCGTCTTACTACTACCTTGGTTTCCTAGATGTCAGTATGAGGCGGAACGCTGACCACGTACCACTCAAAATAACATCTATACGAAAACAAGTGTAACTAAAATAGTATGGTTCAAATCCTTCCCTGTAGGGGGAGAGCGCCTACATCTCTATAAAGGGAAAACATAGGCTTACAATACTACAAAGTGATCCCACTACGGGCTTCAGTAGGCCCTTGAAGTAGTGGGAGGACGAGGCTTCTATCTTACTAGAGAATCGGCACAAAATATCAGTTTGATTGTCATCCCTGTTTGACGGTCGCATTTATCCCCAGAACAAGCATGTGGTAACCGTTTCTGTAAGAGGTTGAGTCGCTGGCGCATCGTATTTCCGTCTGTTAAAATTATTTTAAGTATGAGTCTATGATTAATTTATTTAGACATGTTCTGCTGAAATGCCACCTTCAAGAACACAAATTCACAGAATTGTTAATAAATCAGAAAATACTGGCTCGCATTACTACAACACATTACAGTGGAATAATTCACTCGCGCCAGCCATAATGTAGTTTCCAGATAACCCAGGAAAGACGACACCTTCAACATACAGTATCTAACAATTTGAAATGTATGGTCGAAATTCTTGTAAACAAAATTAGGCTATTATTTACAACATGTATCGGCCGCGATGGACTAGTGGTTATGCTCCTTGCCTCTGGTTCCGAGGGTCGCGGGTTCAACCCCGGCTGGGGTCAATGGATTTATTAGGACGGACATATCCAAGGAGCAAGTCCTCCGGGAGGGACTTAAAGCCATGGGTCCCGAGTCTGAAGATTTTCAGGCTTGTAAAAAATTCTTAAGCCTGAATGAAAAGGCCTCTAAGTAAAATTTACCGAATTTTCCCGTCCTAGTACTACCTTGGTTTCCTAGATGTCAGTATGAGGCGGAACGCTGACCACGTACCACTCAAAAATGACATCTTTACGAAAAAAGTGTAACTAAAATAGTATGGTTCAAATCCTTTCCTGTAGGGGGAGAGCGCCTAAATCTCTGTAAAGGGAAAACATGGGCTCACAATACAATTTACAACATGTGACGCCACTTTTTATTTCCTTCATAGAACCCTGTCAAATTTTACTCTTATGGTTCAAATTTTCCAATTATTTCCCACCATTTACAGTAATTTGTACATTTTTCTAACAATTATTTCAATATATTTTTCTACAGTATTTAATTACTAGGGTTGAAAAAAGTATTGGTTATAGGCTAGGCTGCATCGTACTTAGTTCGTTATGTTTACAAACTGCACATTGACACGTGCTACTCGGGACAGACTTCAAGTACAGTCCGCTTTGTGTAAGAATGGACTCATCTTTGCACATTTTTTTGTTTCTGCATTCTGATACAACCACACGTCACGTAATTTACTGTTTACACGTCTATTACTGAGGAGAGTCCAACATACACATTCTCCGCTCCGAGCAAGCAGTGAAGACGCTCAACAAAAACACGAATTTTGTAAACAATGTGTATCGAAATTAGTTACAACCCTGATACAGCAATTTTTTCAGCCCTATTAATTGCATACATGAAGCATGAAGACATGACAGCCATATTGATTTTAACGAATATTGTAAGATAGAAACAAAGGCATGTACCAGTGCAGCCAACATAGACTACGTACTAATTAACTGTACACATATACTTCAGAATTTCAGAAGTTACTATTTAGTTTTGGGCGCTGCATTCTTTCACAGGATACAGTCTTTATACTGCGTTAGATTAACTTTTAATTTGGTCTTTCACAGGTTTAAAAAGTTTTAAAGTGATCCCACAACAGACCCGGAGGCCCTTGGGGTAGTAGGAGGTTAAGGCTCCCACTTTTTTCTAGACAATCGGCACTTTATGTCAGCCGGGTTGTCAGCCCTGCGTGACGGCCACCTTTATCCCCAGAACAAGCGTCTGGTACTCATTTCCGTTAGAGGCTGAGTCGACCCCAGGGTCATAGTGCCGCCAGAGGGTTTGGGTCAGTTTAAAAATCCTGACCCCAACGGGACTTGAACCCTGGACCCTCCGGCTTGTAGCTCAGTGCCTTAACCACTACGCTACGGCGTGCCCCCCCCCTTTCACAGGTTAGAGTACTTAAATTGCGTTAGGTCGTTAAATATACTGCATATGTTGGCTGCATCCCTTGATTGCGTAGTGTAAACAGCTTCGCGTCTGTTGGCGCATGCGCATGGTTTTGATTGGAACTTTAACATCATATGTTGTAAAGAATTCACCAATTTCCATATATCTTTAAATACAGAATATGAAGCCGTTATCGCTAAGTATGTTCCGCCCACTTGTGTAAGTTCTAATGAGTAAATAAATACAAATGTTGGTGGAATAGCAGACCTCATATTGTAATTAAATGTTTATGTCCACCGCTGTGGTCTCGAGGTAGCGTGCTGCCTTGTCACGCAGCGGGCCCGTGTTTGATTCCCAGTCGGGGCAGTTTTTCTGGGAGAGGTTTTTATCGGGGTTTTTCCTCACCTGTAAGACAAATGTCAGGAAAACTTTAAGGCCCAAACGGTCCCCGAAATCATATGGCCACCATCATCATCATCCTTATCATTATCATCATCATCTTTCATCGGTGTGGAAAGCAACGGGAAGCTACCACCCCTACAATTCCCTAGTAAAGCTGCAAGCATAGCATCAAAATGCTATGATTGCAGTGAAAGACCTGCCTTCGGGCAGAATTACTATGGATGGATTACTGTAACAGTTATATTAAATTATAGTTCTTCAAACATTGTATTGAGACCGTAACAGACCACTAGATCTATCACATGAAAGGAAGAAGAAGTGAACGTTCTAATTAAACGCTGTGGGATTGCTGGATGTTAGAGGGAGAGTAAACACAGTAATTTGTTTACTTATTAGTCTGTAGAGTCCAGTATGGATAAAACAAAAGAGCTGGATATCCAACTTAAAGAAACGACAATTAATTTTGCTTATAGGGAATATTTATTAAAACTATTTAACTCATGCCTCAAATGAGGGCCAATGACCAATCACTTTTCAATGAATTTTGTTTTATAACCAATGACAGTCGTGTTTCAATCATTCATCGAATTATCTTTATTACCTCCTGCTTTTGTGATAATGAATGCTCCTCTTTTTTAATATTCTCAACAGGTTAGAGTATTATTTTGCAGTGACTGACTCTCCAACAATTACTTTGAATATAGTAAATAATGAACAAATTCCTCCGAACTACACATTTGATAATTGTGTGTTCAATAATTGTGTTTTAAATAATGATTTTACTGAGTTTTTACTATAAAATTAAATTAATAACCAATAATGTTGGTTATGATATACATTTGATATGTATCATTTTTTCTGCACTAGGATGCATTCTTACAATATTTCGATCCTATTTGGCGATAAATAGTATTTTTGCGGTGAAAAAAACAAATGAAACATTACCACACATTTTTTATTTGTTTTCAAACATCGCCGTTTACATTAAATATATAGATATTTTTAATACCGGTAACTATATTAAAAGAATGATTTTTGAATAAACAGCTTAATTTTATTCGTTAAATAGTCCTAACAAATGTCACTCTTGATTTCCAAATACTCTAGATAAATTCTCGATTCACGAAGTGAATTAGATTTTAAAATATGGCTAGTGCGGGCTTAGTAGCGGAGAGTGAAAAGGCCGCTCGAACAGTTATAATGTATAATAGTATAGAATTTCTATTATAATTTCATAAAAATTATAAATTAATAATAATTGCAAACAAATAAATAATCCTGATATAATTCCAGAATTACTCCGAAAGCTTCAATTCCCACCTACCGTCATATGCTGGCCTTGACTGCATGAATGACCACTACACAAAATTGTCTATGACCATCACCAAACTGTCCGCTCAACTTGAGAAGAATATGTATTCAAACATTGTTGCTAAATGTTTTGAAGTTAGAATAAAATGGACTTTCCTGATAATTAAACACCTAGCCTTACATATAATATTTTAATTTCACTTGATCGAACAGATAGTTCTGTTTTCTTTAGGTCGGTTCTTGTTTTCTCTGTGAATGGTCTGACACAAGTTTTATAGATTCAGATTCTGGTTTCTTTGCTCATATGTTCACTTCTCCATACTGTGATGGATTGTTGGGCCTGTTTTTGAATTTCGCTGGCGGCGAAGAGAGTCGGGTTACGCTTTGTATGGTGGAACGAGATTCGTGAACTGTCGAGCTCGAATCACTGCCCGCGAAGAAATTTCAATATGTATCTAAGTATTTGAGAATAAAGTACTTAGGAAAATTTTTGAACCAAAGAGAGATGAACAGACAGGTGAATGGAGAAGACTACATAACAATGAACTACATGGTATTTATGGGAAGCCAGATATCGTAATAGGAACAGTTAAGTCTTGTAGACTGCGATGGGCAGGACATGTTGCACGTATGGGGAATGAAAGACTTGCATGGAAGCTTCTTGTAGGAAAGCCAGAGGGAAAACGCCCAGTTGGTAGACCAAGAATGAGGTGGGAGAATAACATTAACTATGATTTGAGGAAAGTAGATTATACAGGGAATGATTGGAAAGCATTAGCTGAGGATAGGGATGTATGGAGAGCTTATGTCCGCGCGGCCTTGAACCTACGGGTTCGATAGTGCCAGTGAGTAAGTAAGTATCTATACCTACATTCTGGAAGAGCCGGTTCTCGAGTCTTCGACCTCGGCGACCTGCTTTTAGGAAAATAAATACATCTAATACGCAATATTCCACACTCCTTTTCTTGTAAAACGACTGATTGCAAATGCCCAACATATATTTTATTTTCATGAACATACAAGTGTATTTTATACACTAATTCACCAACTTCTGCATTAGTCTGTAAAATTGCGGTTCATTTCTGTTCCTTGGATCTCCTCGAAAGGTTTCCCAATCTCATTTTACGCTGTTTTCTATACCTGAAATTGTCCTTAACAATTCATTCCATATCATAATTTCTGACCGTTCTTATAAATGAGATTTTACTTGAAATTCACTTTCTGTAACAGCCAGCGCTTCTTCCAACAGCAGCACTTCCTTCACACAGCAGCACTTCCTTCACACAGTAACATTTCATTTTACTGCGGTTATGGAGACATTGAACCCTCGTTCTTGTTCAGCGCCATCTACACCGAATATTAAACACAGTGCCTTCTTCACTCATAGCCTACAGAATGGGTTACAATACATTTAATATTATGTTATCAGATTATGCAGAATTGTAATGTTGTTTCTGCTGTTTCGAAACAATATTTTTTACCATAATTTTCGGTTGTTTTGCGCATTAGCTAAAAACGACTAGGATTCCACATTCGTCGCATATATAAGGAGATGCGAAGATCTTACCAGGCAGTTGTAGTTGTGTCCTAACAGTTTAGTCCTTCACAACTTGCAGTATGAAGCAGGGGACGATGGTTATGACAACGCCTCTTCTCACCGGTCCATTTTAGTTCAGCTCTCTTGCAAGCCTGTATGCATATAATGTCCCTGACTATTTAATTCATGCCCAAAAAGGGAGTCAATTACCAATCACATTTCAATGATTTTTTATTTACAACCAATCACAGTCGTGTTTCGCCTAGAATTTACCAACTAAAGTTTATCATAATATAGAAAGCACCTCCTTTTTAACATTCTGAATAGGTTATAGCATTATTTTGCAGTGACTGACTCTCTAAGAAACGCGGCAATCAAATTGTATATATAGTACATGAATGTCAACACATAGCGCATGAGGGAGTTGATATAAAAACATTTGTAGCAATTGATTATACCACCAAAAAAAGAAACCACTGTTTGCACCTTCTTAAATGTATTTTTCCCAGGTAATAACGTTCCAGAAAAATATAATTGTCATATTTACATCATAGGACATCAGAAATGAATTAATATAGTTTGATGTGTTTCATTTTTTCTCCACTAGAGTGCATCTTACAATACTGCGTTCCTTTAGCAATAAATAATATGATCTGGTTGCAGTGATGAACAAAAGAAGCAAATGAAGCGTACCAATCGTTTCTCATTTGTTTTCAAATATCGCCGCTTACATAAAATATATTTATATTTTAAAATAAATATATTTAAATAATGATTTGTGAGTAAACAGCTTAATTGTATTCGTTAAATAGTCCTAACAAATGCCACTCTTGATTTACAAATTCTCTAGATAAATTCACTCCTCACTTCGTGAGTCGTAAATTTTTCGATAATTTGGAAATCGCTCGTGGCATTGCTTATGATAACTTTATTACTTGCGATTTGTCTTCTGTAATATTAGCACTCGTGTAATCGAAGCTCATTACATGTTCTATACTCTTATTACTTACTGATACTTTAATATAACAAGTCCATTATATATTGTAAGCGATGTAGCTTTTTTTTCCTTAGGTATACAGGGTCAACGGTAATTACACCGACAAACTTTAGGGACTGATTCCTGACTGAAAATGGAGGAGAAAAAGGTCATATAAACATGTGTCCGGAAATGAACGATGTATGTGCAACGACAACAAATCGTCCCGGCATAAATACATAACTTAATCGCATCCACGTCACAAGAGATGTTCAAAGTGACTTCCATGCGTGTAATTCACGCTTTCACACGTCGTATCATGGATTGCCTCACTCTTTCGCATGTTCCGGCCTCATTCCGAATAGCGTCACAGGCGACGTGGACGTTGAAGGGTAAGCCCATCAAGAATTGGTTCAGCATACACGACGCTTTACAGATGCCCCCAGTCCGGATTTAATTCCGGAGATCTAGTAGGCCATGCAAGAGGGCCGAGAGAATAATGTCATTCGTCAGTGCCATCTACCGTGGCAATGATGCATTTATAGACACTTACTCATAGGACATTTTCTCCTCCATTTCCAGTCAGGAATCAGTCCTTGCAGTTTGTCGGTGTAACTAAAATTCACTCTGTATTATATTGTTTAGCAATTACCTCAAAACTATGTAACAGCTTGTGTAAATTAAAATATCAGTTAATAACAGCACATCCTCCTCTTAACATAATATTTTTGTCTCTTCTCCTC
The DNA here is from genome assembly GCA_030220185.1 of Diploptera punctata. Classification (NCBI taxonomy): domain Eukaryota; kingdom Metazoa; phylum Arthropoda; class Insecta; order Blattodea; family Blaberidae; genus Diploptera; species Diploptera punctata. The sequence goes on along the minus strand of JASPKZ010005276.1, from coordinate 813,966 downwards.
CCAGTTTAAAACACTACTTACTTGTTTTGTTTCTCTCATGATTTCATCCACTATTAACAGTGGCGTGCATTTAAGGGAAGCAACTGTAGCACTGTTTTGGTAACAATATCGATACACGAATAAACAGTAATTTCTTGATAAAACTGTCGTCCGATTCCGACTTCACTCTGCTAATTAACTTCACATTTATTCGAAACATAACAAACCCATACGTTATATTATTGGTACGAAGCAATTTTACTTCCGCTTGTGTTGAGTGGCGTCAGATTGTTTTTGCGATCTCACCTCTATTTGTCGTGTGATTTCTTTTTATCGGCTACAACCGAAGCGATCTTTGTATTGGTTTCATCTTCCTCGGGTGTTAGCCTACTGTAAGTCATGTCGGGAGAATGTAAGAAATCACGAGGAAGTGAACTTTCAAACAATTTAGCGCCAATTCAGTGCTAAACAAATGTACTAACAATAAGTAACTGTTCAAATTAAAGGACATTTAGAAAAATATGGCTCAATTCAAATGCCCATGAAGAATAATTACATATGTCAATGAGGTGCAGAATAAAATTAAACACAAGCTTAACTCTGGAAACGAATGCAAACTAGGGACACTGTAAAACAGGGAGACTGTTTCTAAAGAGTTAACTAAAATATATAAAACGTTTATTCTCCCAGTTATATGTTTGCTAAACATGGCCACTTCTTTAAGGAGGAGAAAAGATTTGAACAATAACTTAGAGAATAAAGTTCCTAGGAGCATTTTTTAACCAAAGAGAGATGAACAGACAGACGAATGGAGAAAACTTCCTAACAGTGAGCTACGTGATCTTTATGAGATGTAATGAGAATAGATAAGTCTCGTAATTGCTATGGACAGGACATGTGGAACGAATGACGAATTAAAGAGAGGCAGAGACAGAAAACACTCAGTAGACAGGAGAAAAATGAGGTGGGAAAATAATTGTAACCATAATTTGAGTGAAGTAGATACAGGGGATGATTAAAAAACTTTAGCTCAGGATAAGGATGAATGGAGAGCTTATGTCCGTGCGGCCAAAAATCTACGTGTTCTATAGTGTCAACGTGTTATATCAGCGGAATTAAAATTCCATATTTCTTTTCTGCGAAGTACTGATTATATTAAATTAAATAGAATAGAACTTAATATAACTTTTTGTTTTACTGTATAGGCAATGATAAGGGAACTTTTTGTTTTATTAATCATACGTTCTGGCTCAGATTTTTTGCTTCCTGAGTAGTAAACCCCAGTTCGAATCCCGGCTAGATTGAAAATTTTAATTGCTGAATTAATTAAATTAAATTAATTTTATTGTAAAATGTTCAGTTTCGGAGCCAGCACGGTGCTGATGAACAAATTTTGAGAGCTAGAATGTGCACAAAATTCCTGAATTAGATTACAAATCCGTGTTTGTACGCATGTTGAGAAGGCATGTGGTAATATTGAGAGTGATTTGTCCGTCGTCGGATGGGAAAGTTAATCCTGGCAGTTCCCTTGGTGCTTTTCGATAGGAGTAGGCTAAATGCCGGCACCGGGTTTCACCTTCTCTCTTCTCTTCAACGATAGAGCACAGTTTACGCTACACAAATTACATAAAACATACATTTATCATAAACTCCTCTCTGTACACAGCACTATAGGGTTTTTCACTTGTAGAAAATAGCACTGCTTTTATACATAAATTCTTGCCTATGGCCCTAAAAGTGTCCTTTTATGTGAAATTGATTTATTAGTTACTTCATTTTGAATAAATAATTTAGTTAAATAGTTTCACCTACAACTTAGTGATGGGCGCCGGATTTACGGAACAGATACCATTACGGTACGTATAATTATGAACCATATATTTAATAAAGTTATGGGATGAACTCAATTACCTGAACAGTGGCCAGCGAAGATGCTATTGAACCATCCTCTTTCAACGAAACTTGGAAATAATTATATTTGCATCTCTGTCATTCAGTCTACGGCGTAAAGTAGCAACAGCGTTCCCATATGTGCGAAACTGTTTTGTAGGCATGAAAAACCCTATAGAATACATCATCTACGTAATTTAATCTGAGAACGTGCTGCCTACATTGAAAATAGATCACATTAATGACATCTATCCGCCAGCATGGAAGCTGAAGCATGGGGCGGGACGAGAAAAAAAACACACACACATTTTTACTGTTAGTTTCCTAGTACTTTTAACTTAATTGGTATTCTGATACAATGTTAGGCAGGGAAGCCCGGGCTCCCTTGAAAAACCACCACTGCAGTAGAGTTAAGAGCTGTTACAGTTTATAGCAGTGTTTACGTGTAGAGAATACGTATTGTAGTTATACTTGACGCCTGCACATCTGGTCTGTACTCTTGAAATTACAGCTGAGTTTTAAAACCGTTACATCAATGGAGATAACCACGTATTTTAATCTCTACCACAGAACATTTTCATTACTACATCAGGGGAGGTTTTTATGGGGTGTTGCAAGGTTTGCCCAACCACCAGCTTTCAAACAACGTATTCTTTAATTAATGACTTGATAGGAAGAAACATTATTAGGTTTATTTTTATAAATTTTAGAGTCAGGATTTTGAAACGAAATTTTTCTTGAATTTTGAAATTCCTGGAGAAAAAGATTTGATTTGGAAGTTCATCTCTCAACCTAAACAGGAAAGAGGAAGCGACATTACAGGATCGCCAAAAATATCAGAACAAGCTATGATAGAATGCAAGTACCTGAAACATTTTCTACTTATTGTGAAGTGAATTTATTAACTTTTACTTCCTAATTAAGATTTGAAAATTATAATCATTTTAATCCAAAGGACCTGTTAACATGTTATTTCCAGTATACATCGAGGCATGAAATAGGCTCATTACAAAAACATAGAGCTCGAAGGTGAATTTATTAACTTTTACTTCCTAATTAAGATTTGAAAATTATAATCATTTTAATCCAAAGGACCTGTTAACATGTTATTTCCAGTATACATCGAGGCATGAAATAGGCTCATTACAAAAACATAGAGCTCGAAGGTGAATTTATTAACTTTTACTTCCTAATTAAGATTTGAAAATTATAATCATTTTAATCCAAAGGACCTGTTAACATGTTATTTCCAGTATACATCGAGGCATGAAATAGGCTCATTACAAAAACATAGAGCTCGAAGGTAACGGATTTCTTGCAAATTGGGCAGAACAAATCTTCGTAGGTTTTTCGTGTGATTTCCCAGCTTTTAGCGTGTATGGAGCTGCATCTGTGTACATCAATAGACCCCTCTCTTCTTCTACGCAATCTAGCCACAGTACCTCAAGTCAATGAACTTAGTAAATGTTGAACTAGGCCTACTAGTTGTCTGCAAAGGTTCTACAATAAATTAAATAGGGTTTTGATGCAGCTTTAGAGTCCAACTTTCCCAGAGTTAAGAATAGCGATGAAACGGATTGCAGTATCCGTCGTATCGTAAACAGTAATCCATATTGGTGATTTGCCTATGTCAGCGCTGATTATTCCTAGCAGCTATGTCAACATAACAATATTCAAAGTAATTCTCTCTGAGAGTGGACTCGCCGGGAAAATTGCGGTTTAAATATTTTTCTAAGAGAAGTTTAATTTCAGGTACCTGAAGTTTGTTCCAGAGTATGTTCCCTGCAACTAGTGCCATATACATTTGTTAGCAAAATTCACTATTAGACGATGTAGGCTGTCCCTGCAGCTCTGTAAGTAGTAGGCCTACCTATTTCTTTCAAGAAGCCCTTTGTTTATTCCTAGATTATTTGGTAAATGTTCAATTTGCGATTTCGTCGTACATCCTGTACGTTTATGACAAGTTTGGTCAGGGACTGTTTTACTAACAGTGGTGAAAACACTCTCAATAGAAATCCATGTTTTCAGCTTTGATAAAAACGAAGACGCAACCGGTGCCATGGTTAACTTAAATGCAACTGACTGTCACAAATTATGAAGGAAACGTTTAAAGCGAGTCATTGCTCACATCGAACCCGTGCAATTTAGCTTTTATAATAATAATAATAATAATAATAATAATAATAATAATAATAATAATAATAATAATATTTTATTTATTCTGGCAGATTTATGGACATAAAACCTTCTCTTCCACTCAACAAGCAGAAATATAGAAATACATGATCTTGAAGACGATTTCCGGGCTGTAGGCCGTGGTCTTGAGGCTTGACGTTCCCCGAGGTTTCGCCAGAGAGTGCGTTCGGCATCCTCTAGGGTTGTCTTGAAATCGGACGCAGTCTCTGGCGAAACTTCAAGTCTCAAGACCAAGGCCTACAGCCCGGAAATCTTCTTCAAGATCATAATAATAACTCCGGCCGTGAAAGCCTAAGTCAATACATAAAAATACTTGTTTACAGTACAGATTATGTATGTACAATGTTAATTACAAAGGGTTAAAAAAAACATTGAAAGTTGCAGTAAATTTAATGTACAAACGACAATTTTACTATAATAATAATAATAATAATAATAATAATAATAATAATAATAAAGTTACTTTAAATTGGACGAGAAACCGCAATTAATACATGTATCTTTGAATGTAACGGAAATGTATGGGACTGGTGGCATTATAAAACTTACAATTATTTCCCCTTTCGTTCTATTGGCCTATAATGAAATTAATGGGAGTTTGACGAAAATTTATAAAAATTCCACAATAATATTATAAATAAATAAATAAAGCCTGACATGTCCCTTTAGGGCAAAGGCCTCCCTGTACAGGGGTTAAGCTCTATTTGAGAGTGTCACCCGGTGAGCTACTCCGTGGTGAGAAGTTGACTTGGATGTAGCACTTGGTTTGTATACACTGTCTGTTCTGTGATTAGTTAATACACAGTTGGCTCTCCATCGTTCTCCAGCTTTTCCTGCATCTGGCGACTCTGGACCATTGCGCCCCTGCTCGTTCTTTGAAGATGTCAGCCCATCGTCGTCTTGGTCTTCCGCGCTGTCTCTTGCCTGTGTACGGGTCCCACATGGTTGTTTTTATTGTCCATCTGTCGTCCTGTATTCTTGCGACGTGGCCTCCCCACTTCCATTTTTTCCTGATGGCTTGTTGTGCGGGATCAGTTGTTGAGGATATACAATAATATTAAAATATTTAAATTAAGTACTATGTTTAGAATTATGTATTATATCTCAAAATATGTAAAATATGTAATTTAAAACTTTGGAATAAAGCTCCTTTCAGTGTAATTCGTCGATATTTGAGCTTTTTTTGTATAGATAATGGAATTTATTGTTTTTTTTAAAGACAAGGAATATACATATGCATTTACTTTGCGCACGCGCCGGGCCGTACGTGCGTTATTTTTCCATCAATTAAAAAAATAATCATAATATAAACAAATACCTACATGGCTACACACGTGTATCAAAACAATGTGTGTATATATATATATATATATAATCTATATCAACATTACATACAAAATAATACACTTCTACACTAATCGATGAAAAGAGCATGTGTATAGATATATACAAAAAGTATCATTCTGTATATTAATAATTTTAAAAAATTGCTAGAAAACAAATTTAAAAAAAGAGCAAAAAACACATATATACATACACACACCCACACACACATACACACGCTCGCGCTCATACCCCCCGTCCTTGCAGACATCAAATGCACTATCAGACTATTCAACTTATCAAACCTACTTATTATATAATATAATGAAATATTGAAAACAAAGACCATATTTGGATTCTTCTTATTGATAATACATACATCCTTATTGATATTTGCTATACCTCAATTTCCTTACTGTACCCAAATATTTGCATGTCTTTACTTCACTCTCGATCCGTCCTAAAAGATCCCAACACGCCACTCTCCCACGATCCGACCTGAGAAATATATCCGTCAGCTACTGTAATCTAAGTTGTTCTGTCTCTCTACAGAATGCTATAATATGCTGCCAGTTTTCACGGTCGTCGCATAGCGGGCATAGTTTAATGCCTTTCTCACTAGTTAAATTATGGGTCATCCATTTCCCCAAATGAAACCGTGCAATAGTACTTCTATCATCCCCATCCAAAGAGTCAATATACTTCTCTCTTTCCCACGAAAGTTTCAGTTCCGACTGCAGAGTGAGCGATTATTTCTGGCTACACTCGGCTTCTATATATTTCCTGTCTATAGGTTATCAACTATTAATCTCTTCTTAACTTCCCTCCAAACATTTATATTATTCCCCTTACTCCTCCCCCATACCCAACCCATCCCTATACCCTTCAATCACGTTTGTACACCGATTATCCAATCTCCCGAAACACACTGCCTTCTCTGTTCCTTGTTAACACTCTGCTCTGAGCGAATCCTGATTCCCGTTTATTATGTCCAACGTATATTTAATAGCCATAATTTTGTCCCTTATTGTGTAACTACATGTACATGTTGTTCATAAAATCCGGGCTCTAAAAATAACATATTTAAAATAATAAGTTTGTTTCTCTTTAGTCCGACAGGTTTAAATAAATGAGCGTAAGAAATTGTGTTTCTGCAATTTATCGAAATAACTATGTACACTGCTCAAACAAATTAGGGGATATTGTAGAATAACCTATTAATACTATGTTTTTAGGAACAGTATTAGATGCAATCACTCTATTACTCCAAAAGAATGTCAACAAGAGTTTGAAGTCATTACGTAACCTCTGTACCACACCAGATGTTAAACAGATCCTGATTAGCAATATGGCAAACAAACAAAGCAACATTAACATGGGTGAAAAAGTTTCTTTAGTATGGTGTATGGTCTCCTCGAACGGCCAGCACTGCCTCACACCTGTATGGCATTGATTCAATGAGGTTAGCAATGAGTTCTTGGGGGATACGTGGCCACTCTTCCATAAGAGCAATGTGCAGCTCTGGAACAGTTGTGGGAGGTGCTGGTCTGCCTGCAATGCACCTGCCTAATGCATCCCACACATGCTCAATCGGATTTAAGTCCGGGGAGGAAGCTGGCCATTGCATACGCTCGATAACCTCCACTTCCAGCATGTCGTCCACCAAGCCAGCAATGTGGGGTCGTGCATTATCGTCCATAAAAAGAAAAGAATCACCTATGGCATCAGCATAAGGCACGACAAAAGGTCGAAGAATCTCATCTCTATACTTTACCGCAGTCAAAGTACCACCTTGGATAACGTAGAGGTCCGTACGTCCACCACTACTGACTCCTGCCTACACCATCAATCCACCGCCACCATGTGGGGATCTTTCACGTACAAAAGCTGGATTGTTTCGTGTCCCTTTTTCTCTCCAGATGAATACACGCCGACTATCACATTCCATATTGAATCGCGACTCATCAGAAAAAAGAACTGATCTCCATTCACGATGTTCCTCCGCCCAGTTTCTGCGATCTCTACGGTGTTGTGGAGTTAACCTGGTACACACCATGGGCCTACGGGCATAGAGACCACTTCCATGCAGTCGATTAGGAACAGTTTGAGTTGACACCCTGCGTCCTGTTGCTGTTTGAAGTGTATTTCGCAGTTGAGTTGCATTCTGCTGTCTATTCCGATGGGCTGTTAACAAGAGGTAACGGTCATCCCTTGCTGTCGTTGCCCTTGGTCGACCTTGTCCGGCTCTTCTGTGAACAGTATGTTCTTTGAAAATGATTCCAAAGACTGGAAATCACGCTTTGAGACACCCGAATGGCTTGTGCCACCTCTTGTTGTGTCTGTCAAGCTTCCATCCTTCCTATGGCCCTCCAAGCCATTGGTTCAGGTAAATCACGTTGTCGAGGCATCACTGTCCCTAAGGCAAGTCATTCACTAACTGAAAACTGGACTGGATTTAAAAACAGTAACAAAACATTCACCCCCACACCACCCTTTCGCATCTACAGGACAGACACTGCCCTCTGGTGTGGTACCGAGGTTACGTAACAACTTCAAACTCTTATTTACATTATCTTGGAGTAATAGAAAGTGATTGCATCTAATACTATTCCAAAAAACATAGTCTTAATAGGTTATTGTACAATATCCCCTAATTTTTTGAGCAGTGTATTTCGTAAACTAGTAAACCAGTAACTGTAAGTAAGACTTAGTGAGAAATTCTCTTAGTTTACGCAGTTCCTGTGTGATGGCCTTTTTACTTTATGTATCAGATCATGTAACTGGTCGTATATAAGCCTACTTCTGTTTCATCTTTGTAACCTATTGAGGCATATACTCCTGTTATCATCAAATTATTTCTCATTTTTAAATGCACTGTTACTATTTTTCATGTATTATGCATATATTTTCTGATTTAGCCCTTTGTGATTTTTCTACTCCAGAATATAAAATATAATATTTACCACCGTTGTAGTCTCGAGGTAGCGTGCTACCTTGTCATGCAGTCGGCCCGGGTTCGATTCCCGGTCAGGACAAGTTTTCTGGGTGAGGTTTATTCGGAGTTTTTCCTCACCTGTCAGACAAATGTAAGGAACTTCAAGGACCAAACGGTCCCCGAACACCATCCTGTGACCATTATCAACATTATCGTATTAGATTAAGTTTAGTTTAAGGTCTCTTCTGGCACATCATTACTATCATAATTTTTCATAACATTGGGGCAGCGTAACCGAGCCTTCCAGGCGTCCCAACCTCAGAAGTGGGAAGTGTCGAGAGAACAAGAGACATCTAAACAAATTTTAACGACATGGTAACATTTAGTTGCCTACTAGATGTCTCGTTTAATTGGTATGTTGACTGCATACCATTCATGACATATGTAGGGAAATAAGCGTAACTAAATTAGCTATGTCTACCAACTCCTAACAAAGGAGAGCCTAAGGCCCAACATTGGGCTCTTACGCCTTTGTAGGTAGATAAATTATGTCATGGAGTTTAGTAAAACATTAAGAAATATTTATGTAAAATTTGCCATCCATTTCAAAGCCAGATTAAAATTGAACCGCTAATGACTTGAAATGTTAAGGACGTCATTAAATACTAGGTAGTTTCTTCGGTATGAAAGTAAAGCCTAGAATGCTCTAGACACATCTAGAATATTTACTGACCATGAAAGAACCTCAAACTTCAAAAAGAGGCTTCTTGAAGAATTCTACCTTCTCTGTAATGAAATGATTCGCTCACTTTATCCATGTATTACCTACGAACCAGTTATATCCCTGCATAAGTGAGCTAATATAATTAGCAGAGATTAAAACCAAGGTATACCCCAGGGAAATAAATAAATTCATGAACCGATATTTTGGAAATGCATGTTTAATGAAGTGATTGGAGCTTGGAGAATGAGCTATCGATTACCAATGTATCAAGCGTGCAGTTAATATTACAACCCCTGTTTAATCACTCACATACAGGCTAATGTAAAGTTTCAATTAAACTTTCATAAAACCCAAAGCATGTAAAGTGGAGTGGGTGGCATTAAAACACACACACATTTAAATATTGTAATATTGTCTATAGAAAAGCATTTTTCAACATCAGAAAGCGTAGGTTACTTTTAAAAAAGTCACAACAAGAAATAGTTTGATGATGATAGTGCATAAATATGTAAAAAATGTTCCACGAGCCAAATGAGGCAAATTTAGAACAATTAGGTGACATCAGACGGGAAACCACAAGGTATTTAAGAGTAAAAAAGAAGGATTATTTGAGAGAGCAGATAAATGGCTGTAGTACACGAACGTTGAAGATGTTGACGCTGTGTTGGTTTCAAAATGGATGTTGTCCAAGTTGTTCTGTGTCTATCTCAAAAAAAAGGAGGAAAATAAGAATGACAGTTTCGGTTTATACGGCATTTTAAAATAGCCAACAGTATTCAGGCAGGTATTTTCTATGGTAGTATAGAATGTCAATAAAAAGTTTTGATGATCTTTTGAATTTAATTTCTCATAAAATTAAAAAAACTGATACTGTAATGAGAAAATCCAAACTGCTTGAACATATCCAGTATATTGTTACATTGGTGACGCACATGTAGTGTGAATTCATTTACAAAATATAGCGTTGTCAACGCAGACCTCTTCGTTGAAACTTCCCAACGTCGAAGCAACGCAATCAAACATTTGTGTAGTATAGGCATGCATTTATACAAGCAATCATATTGAAAAAAAAAGAGTTCCTATAAAAGAACTTTGGCAACGTTAGTGTAGTACAGCCCTAATGATCTTAAAATGAATGCAAAAAAATCAGACAATTATATCAGGCAATTGCGATAGAGAAGAAAGGGTTTGAGTTAAATGAAACATAATTATAAATGACAGCTCGGATACGATTGCAGATTTCAGGATTATATTAAATCGATGGAAAAGTTATCTAAATCAGCTGTTAAATGTGCATGCAGAACATGAAGAGAATGATTTTTCTTCTTCTTCTTCTTCCTCTACGCATGAATGCTGGCTGCTTGTTGGGTGTTGATTCGCTACAGGTCCGGGGTAGAATGATTTATAGACAGGAGAAATATTAGTCACAGATTCAAGTGCATTAGAGTTTGAAATTGCGATAGAAAAATGAAATATGTATAAATCGTGAATTCACATAGGATCCCAGCAGGTCAGATAAAATCAAAAGGAGAAAACATATGGACATATGACACGAATGGGGAATGAAAGAGGGGCATGAAAACTTTGTGGGAAATAAGAGCCAAAGCGCCCATTTGATAGGGCAAGATTGAGGTGGGAGAATATTATTAACCGTGATGTCAAGGAAGTCGATTATACAGAAGATATTGTTAAAAATTAACTCAGGATAGGGATTTTTGGAGAGTTTGTTTCCGCGCGGCATGAACCTATGGTATCGATAGTGCCAGTGAGTTAGTTGACTGATTAGTTAGTTAGTTAGTTGGGTATTTGAATTTACCCACTTCAAATTTTCCCTCATTTGTCAATAAATGTCCATTTTCATTACGTAATGCATTTCTACGTACAACAGTGAGCTATGTGATTCCAAATGTTGAATTACCAAGTCACACATCAAGAAGATAATCTGCTATTAAATAATCCCTCCGATATGGATGAGAAGAAGATCACTGTACATCACATGGCCTACAATATCACCAGATCTCGCACCGCCTGTCCTGTGGGTTATTCCTTAAAGACCAGTTCTACAAGACACGAATGCTGCTGCTGAGTGATGGCCCAGGTGGAACCAGTTGAGGCTCCTTGGCAGCCAAATTCTCTAGTGGTTATCGTTACAGAGTTTTTCCCTCAAGTCAACACTATTTGTAGGCGTAGATTTTAAACTATAAGACGAAATAAGTTGGTGTTGAGATGAGGTATCTCCATCCGAGAGCTGGGCATCGCAAACCACATCGTCGGTCAAGCTGAGAGTCCGATAGCCGACGGGCCGAAATGAGCCACATTACTCCAGATGTGGTACAGTATATGATTTGAAAGGCTTACAAGAAGATTGTATACTGTTGTCAACAGTTCAACACCGCAAATGCTTCAAACACGCATTTACAGTTAGAATATAGGTTGAACATTTCCCGTGTTTTCTAATGGAAGGCATATTAAGGATTATGGAAAATAAGGTTAAACAATTCTCAGTTTTCACTCTTTGTAAAAATTCGTATTAGTTCAGAAATTACATAACAAATTATGTTATTACACTTAGAAGCACAAGAGGTGTTTTGAGGACAACTGGGTAACTGAGGTACTTTTGTACAATGTTAACTTGAAGTGTGCGTATAATGCATATTACCATGAGCCTATGTTTAATTTCTGTCTTCATGGACCACTCGTTATTACGTCTGATAATTGTTAATGTATCTTCACACGGGAAGTGTTGAAACAATTTTAAGAGGCTTCAAGCTGAGAAATAATTCAGTTTGTTATTTCACGGTATTAAAATAGATTCCGGACGACCTCCCATTAAGTTGGGTTCTTCTCCACTTACCAATATGTTGATGCAACACATTGTGAGGAAGTTTATGTACTAAATAACGGTTTAACATATATGAAAATATGTATTAAGGACAAAATATGTTGTATCTGTGATAGAATATCAAATTATATCCTTACATTTACATTAGTCCACCTCTGTGGTCTCGGATAGTGTCGCCGCCATGTACGCAGCGGGCTCGAGTTCGAGGCCTTGACATTGAGCTGATCACTGAATCGGGGAGGCCATCCATGTCTGTGTGTTGTCAAAACATGTATGATTCATAGTTTAAAATCTCTTCCTCGACAGGTCGTGCCATGTGGCTTGTGGCATGTAAAAACAACCTAAAAGGCGAGAGGTAATGGAATGGATGTTATCTAATACCTATATAAAAATGTTTGTTTGTTTGTTTGTTTGTTCGTACTTTATGCGCGGCCATACCGTTGATGCGATTGTGATGGGGCTTTATGTAAAATGTTGAGGATATTCCCGGGATGAACATAGGCTATAAGAGAGTTGTGATACTCAACTCCTACACCCTTAAAAATCGCCCATTGTAGTGGAAAACGTGAAAAAAGAAGCTCTTTGGACGCTTAAATGGATTACCCTGCATAAAACCATAACAAATATACAAAATTAATGTACACAGAATTGAATATCTCAAAAAGCTCTACAAAAAGTCCGCGACAGCAAATGTTTATCACTTACGGATAACTCACACAATAACCGTTTTTGTCTTTCATTGATGTCAAAAAGATCGAGGCTAGTACATAGATCCCAGTGTAAGCATAGCAGCACATGGCGGGTATTCTTTTACGGATAACTCACAATAACGAATTTTGTCTTTTAGCTCATTTATGACAAGAACATCGAGATAAGTAGATTCCCGGGCAACACCGCGTAATCTTAAAATAATTACGATATACATTTATAATTATTTTTCATTTTACTTATTCAACTAATCATAAGAAGTACATTAAGGTTTGTATTCCAGCTCATTTATGCCAAGAAGATGGGGATGAGTAGATTCCTGGACAACGCCGGGTAAAGAGCTCGAGGTATCTACAAATAATTACTATATATATATTTCCTCCCACTTATTTAACTAAACATAAAACATTAATTTTCGTATTTCAGCTCATTTATGTCAAGAAGATCGGGATAAGAAGATTCCCGGGCAACGCCCGGTAAAAAGCACGGGTTATCTAAAAATATAAATTTATAATTATTTTTCCTTTTATTTATTCAATTAAATATTAAAGCACATTAATTTTAATTTATTTAGGCGTAGCAGCGCACGCCGGGTATTAGCTAGTAGTTTATAAAAATGTCTATCTCTACTTGGTACAATAATGAAATTTATAGCAGGTTTTATTAATATTAGTTGGAGTTTATTAGAGTAAAAATATATTCCCGTAAATTTTATTTACAAATGGATCGTATAGAAAAATAAGGAGGAGGTACTCGGATATAAACCAACAAGGCATATTCGTTCATTGTACGAAAAAAAAAAACACTGTATTTACAAAGAGATCTAAAACAGTTTGGGCAAACAATTATATACACCGTGTTCCAAAAATATGGAAGGGTTTTAAGTAGTTGGTATAGCTTTACAAAATAAATTGGATGCGTGATTATTTGCTATAATGAAAGAAAAAACTGTGAAAGTTTCATATCCTGTATGCAGTGATTTGTTTCTTGTCATTATTATGTCACAGCGTTAAATTTGTGAAAATGGCGACTCCTATACAGAAGTCAATCTGTGGGTACAAATTTACGAGGTCTGGTTCAATCGTTGCAGTGCAGCGAGGAATTGATTTTCCGATAGGTATGAGTATCCGTCGATAGTGTTAGACAGTTAGAAACAACTCGATATATCTGTAAAAGGAAAAATCCAGGACGTCCACGAACACCAAATGACGCGCCGATCCTGATGACATGGTTTATTCTCAATACCTCCACGGTCTCCCGACCTCACACCTCGTGATTTCTTCCTGTGGGGGTATGTGAAGGACCATGTGTACTTACCACCACTTCCCGTGACCATCTAGACTTCATATATGGGTCCGAAACATGGACTCTTACTTTAAGGGAGAAAAGGAGATTACAAGTATATGAGAATAAAGTACTTAGGAAAATTTTTGGACCAAAGAGAGATGAAAAGGCAGGTGAATGGAGAAGACTACATAACAATGAAGTGTATATAGCATGGGATTTAAAGATATATCAGGGCTTGCTTTGTTTAGGTTGGGGGAATGGAAATTTCTAAAAATTACCTACGATCACGATATTCGAATATGTCCAATGTACAGGAGCTACGAAGACGAAATACATATATTAGGAAAATGTAACGGTTAGGAATACTGGAGGCATCAGTCGTTGCCGGAAAAGTTTCTAAATTCAAATCCTGATAGATAGATTGACATCCTATGAGTAAATGGTAAACCCAGAAAATTAGATAAGCATGGATAAATGTCTGGACAATACGCGAAAAATAAGAACAACACTCATTCGTAAATATATAATCAAGCGTAATATTATTATTAGTTAATAACTATACGTAATTTAATTAAAGTATAATAAAACTGTATTGTTTTTTATTGTGTCTTTTTGTTTTGTTTTATTTTATATTATTACCAGACATTCATTTATTAATACGAACTGTCAACAGCAAGTTGCACTTGATTTTGACGCTTCTAATCAACGCATCAATATATAATAATATAATATAAAAACAAAACACATATAACATTACAATTACATTGCTAATTAAACAATTAGTGGAATTATTTAGTGGTAATAATTAGATTTTTTTCACATAGTTATATTTTTCATTAAAGCTTGTTGTTCTTATTTTCCACGTGTTGTCCAGAAATTTGCACACCTTTATTAAATTTTTTGCACTTTCCATTAACTCATGCCATGGCAATTTGAATTTATAAATCTTTCCGACAACAAATAACGCCTACAGTTTTCCAAATCGTTACAATTTCTTAGTTGGTCTATATGTGTTTCGTTTTCATAGCACCCACACATTTTACATAATCGCATTTCGTAATCGACGATAACTTTTAGAACTTCCATGCCCTCATCCTAAACCAAGCGAGCCTTAATCTCTCTTACATTACTAGAATAAATGCGTATGTGTGTATATGGTTGTTTTCCCCAATCCTGTTTCAGATTATTTTGTAAGCATAGTAAACGATTTCCATATTTGAAATAACGCTTCCTGATGTATAATATAAAGTTTCATGCCCCATTTTTATTCCGCATTTGTGCCACATGTCCTATCGATCCCAGCATATGAGACTTAACTGTTCTTATTACATTTTGGTTTCCATAAAGGTTATAAAGGTCACTGTTGTGTAGTCTTTTCAATTCGCCTACTTATTTATCTTTCTTTGGTCCAAAAAAAATGTCTTAAGAATTTTATTCTCAAATACTCGTAATCTTTTCTCCTCCCTTAAAGTAAGAATCCATATAATATAACAAGGAGAAAAGCAGTTATTTACACTTTAATGTTTTTTAGTTAACTTGGGATAATTGTCATAAGTAATGCTACGAGTGATTTCCAAATTATCGATAAATTCAAGACTCACGAAGTGAGTCTTGAATTTATCTAGAGAATTTGGAAATTAAATGTGGCATTTGTTAGGACTATTTAACGAATAAAATTAAGCTGTTTACTCACAAATCATTATTTAACTATAGTTATTTTAAAATATGTATATATTTAATGTAAACGGCGATGTTTGAAAACAAATGAGAAACGATTGGTACGCTCTATTTTCTTATTTTGTTCAACACTGCAACAAGATCATATTATTTATTGCTAAAGGATCGCAATATTGTAAGAATTCACCCTAGTGGAGAAATTTATAACCAACGTTATAGGTATTAATTAATTTCTGATGTCCTATGATGTAAATATGTCAATTATATTTTTCTGCAACGCCATTTCCTGGAAAATAATTCGTTTAAGAAGTGCAAACAGTGGTTTTTTTGTGTTATTATCAATTGCTACAAATGTTTTATATTATCTCCCGCATACGCTATCTGATGACATTCATGCACTATATATACAATCCGGTTGCCGTATTTCTTAGAGGGTCAGTCACTGCAAAATAATGCTATGACATATTCAGAATGTTAAAAAGGAGGAGCTTTCTTTAATATGATGAATTTCAGTTGATAAATTCGAGGCGAAACACGACTGTGATTGGTTGTAAATAAAAAATCATTGAAATATGATTGGTCATTGACTTCCATTTGGGGCATGAGTTAAATAGTCTCTGTAATGCATAATAGCATGGATTTCCAGAGTTGAGTCTATGTTTAACTTCTTTGTGCATCGTATCTTCTTTATAATTATTCTTCCAAGTACATGAATTCAGCCATTACATGTTTGCCTCTGAATTCCCTAGTGTATCTATTTATATATTTTAATAGAGTTATCAACGAGACTAAATATACACAGGTATAGTTCATAATAATGTTTTATGTAGATATTGCAATGTTTTTCTTATGGTTAACAAACTTCTTTTTCTGTTCATAATCCATTTTTTCTGTTCATTTATCATAAATTCCATTTTTACCTGAATCATACATTTATGCTATAAATTGATTCCTGGACATCCTTTGTATTGGTGAATGCTTTTAAATGTTATTCATCCGTTTCACATATTACTTTGTTTCGTGTCGTTGCCTGGCAACATGTATTGTTGTTTTAACTGTTGATTAGAGCTGAAGAAGATAAAACTAATATTACTATTGAGAATTTCAAGTAATAGTTGTAGCATGTTGTTACAATTTAAACCGATTCATGCTGCCAGCGTCGAGGAAATAATTAAAGACGCGAAACAAATGAATGATGTATAAAGACGAATCATTTTTCAAAAGTAAGAAAGAAAATGTAGATGTTTCCATTTTAAATTTCAAACCTAAATTGCAGATAACTGGTTTTAAACTTCGCCTTCAATTTCTAAATTGGCGTGTTTCTTACTTAAATTGGCGTGTTTCTTACTTAAATTGGCGTGTTTCTTACTTAAATTGGCGTGTTTCTTACTTAAATTGAATTTAAATAAACAATTATTTAGATTGGCAAGTTTTAAGATTGAAGTTCTGAGCATTGTCTTTAATCATTCGCTAATTGCGTCACACTTTCCAGATGTCTTTTGTTTTTGTTACTCATTATTTTATATTGATTCATCACTAGATTCAGGATTTTTATGTAATAAAATATAAGATTTGCATTATAAATAGTATATTCTGTTTGTGTATGAAACCGTGAAAAAATATAGTGTGTAGTCTTACTTCTCGAAACACTTCAACTGTGTGAGATTGAAACGTCGATTTGAATAAATAATTTTTTTGACTGAGATAACGATAAATTATTGTTGTTATTGTTATTAACTACTCTCAGTGAATACTATTTATAAAAAAACATATTAAATATAATCTGTTTGATATGAAACCAAAACAAAAGACAGTCGTGACTTTAAACTTCTCATCTTACTATATTGCAATGTAAACTTTACATAAAAATGTTGACTCTTTGTTTTTTTTTTGTCTCTCCTTTTCGTTTACACCATTCTTCCTTTTTGTTTTACCTTATTGTTTTTACCTTTTTGTTAACTTTATTTCATTCTCACATATAGACACAAGGACAAAAGACACACCCAAACCCAAGGTGGAGATTCAAAATCCCCTACCCCGCCGGGAATCGAACCCGGGTAGCCGGAGTGGAAGGTAGGGACTCTACCGACTACGCCACGGCGACGGACAAAACTCTAAAACACTTTGACATTTAACTTTCTATGTTTATCTGTTGCTAAATTATTGCTTGGCAGCTAACGAAATGCAGTGCAAGTAATTAAACCGATGAATATATTCTGGAAAATCAGTGAAATCACACCAAAATAAAAAAAATGATGCTATTTTATAGTAATAGCCATGTTTGGTTCGTCAAAATTTATAGCCTACTATAAATATATTTAACCCTCAATTTGTCATTATTGGTGAAAGGAGTTTGAGGTGCGGCACCTTTCCAAAAATATAGCTGTTTTCATACCAATAGTTCAATATAGGATGTATTTTGAGAGATGAAAAGAAGCTAAATGAACACAATTTGTTGCACCTTTCCGTGAGTTTACTACATTTCTCTCCTTTTTTCCCTCTTCTTTATGCTTACATACCTTTTCCTCCACTCTTCTCTGCGTTTTTTAAAAGATTGGGTAGAAAAATAAAAGTATATTTTTTCTTCTTGAACAGAAGCTGTTCAATCAATAAGATCTCAATCAGAAGTCAACAATATTAAACAAATATTAAGACATAATTAATCAATTGAGTTGGTGTTTAATTAATAAAATATAATTTATGGAATTTATACTCTAGGAACAATGGCCAATCTGTAGTGCGAAGTCAACTAGAGTAAATAATAAATATTAAAATATCATCATCATCATCATCATAGTACATTCACGAATTTAGGCCATTTGTTGACCTGTTTCGGCCTCAAGAGAAACACCATCCAGAAGTCTTTTGAGTGGACGTCCTGGTCTTCTTCTTCCTGCAGGTTGATATCTTAACATTAGTTTGGGTATTCTGTGATCTTCCATTCGATGAACATGTTGTATCCATCTTGACTTATAATCAGAAATTTTGTTTTCTAAAGATTCCATGTGTAATTCTTCTAAAATATATTAAAATATAATTTATGTAAACCACCAGTAATTTATACCCCAGAAACAATGGCCAATCTGCAGCTGTGAAGTCAAATTTAAATTTCAAGAGTTGCTGTAACAGTTTAAAATAAGTTCAGTTAGTACTGGCAAGAATATAACAGTTTTCTATCCACCGACTTGTTGTTGGCTGAGTTGTACCAGTCTGAAACACAACGTATTTTTATTAGTATTACAACTGGGTTTTCAGTACAATAACATGGCGAATGTTAAGAAGGATAAGTTGTACGCAGTTTCAGAAGAATTCAAAACGCAATTTATCGAAACTGATGACATCATTCTTCGATGTTCCATCTGCGAAGTATATATTGGAATAAACCAAAGAACTATGAATTGCTTCTTATGGACTCTATAAAGAACAAAAATTTGGTGCAAAATGATATGTATACTATATATAAACTGAGTTCCTGTAACTGGTTTAAACCTTGATTCAATTGTTTCAGCAGCACCTTTTTTTAACCTTTTTATATGTATTTTCAGAACCTTTCCCCTCCCCTTTTACGACAAAAATTTACACCTTAAAATCCCGACCCTGGTCATTATGTTCTATAAGATATATTAATTCAATTTATTTAGTATTTTTAATAACGTGATGGGAAAATGAATCGATAGATATAGAAATTTGTGTCAAATTATACAACACTTAGTGAATAGGTAAATACTTACGGTTGTGCATGATTTGCTTTCACTGCCGTCCGACACTTTTAAATAAACTGACATCAGAAATTCAGTTTCTCCAATTTAGTATAATAAATATATACTCCGTAAACCAGAAACAAGAAACCATAAATTCAACTTGCTTAGTAATTTGTTTAATTTACACAGTTCCTGCGTGACGGACTGTTTTTACTGACCTAGTTTTTGTATACTTTTATTAAACTGACCCAAACCCTCTGGCGGCACTATGGCCCTGGGGTCGACTCAGACTCTAACGGAAATGAGTACCAGACGCTTGTTCTGGGGGTAAAGGCGGCCGTCACGCAGGGCTGACAACCCGGCTGACATAAAGTGCCGATTGTTTAGAAAAAGTGGGAGCCTTAACCTCCTACTAACCCAAGGGCCTCCGGGCCTGTTGTGGGATCACTTTACTTTTATTATTATTATTATTATTATTATTATTATTAATAGTGTAGCCCATTGTTGAGCCATAGCCTCTCCTTTATTAGGAGTTATCGCCTCACTATGATGGTTGTCCGTTTATATAAAAGCGGGTGACGCGCGACAATGCTTCACAATGATTAACATGCGGAATTTTTGTACTGGCGGTAGTCGGCATCTTTGTATTTAATTATATATAACAGCTGCGGGGAAACAAAGCGAGCCGCTGGACAACCATCATAGTGAGGCGATAAAACTAGACAAAGTTAATTTTAGTTAGTTTATTCGCCCATAGATGTTATGAATGCATGCGGTCAACAAACCGACTCAATGAGACATCTAATAGGCAATTACGTTATACTAGGACGTTGAGACGGGTAAATTTTGCTTTGAGGTATCTTTATTCAGGCTTAAGGATCTTTTAAGAGCCTGAACATCTTCAAACTCGGGACCCACGGCTTAAAGTCCCTCCCGGAGAACTTGCTCCTTGGATTTTTCTGTCCTAAAAAAGTCCACCGACCCCGGTCGGGTTTGAACATTTGACCCTCGCGATCAGAGGTAAAGGAGTAGGCCCTTACCACTAGCTAATTGATAAAATAGATATATTTAATTAAGTAAAAATAAAACTTACCGTTTTATGTGATTTTCTTATTTTTATTTAATTAAATAAGTTACGATTTTCATCAAGTAAACACCAATTCAATTGTTTAAATAAACATATATTCTGCAAACCAGCAAAATGCAATCATACATTCAATTTGCTGAGGAATTCGCCAAGTTTATCCAGTTTCTAGGCGACGTAATTTTTCATAATTACCTTTATTTCAGGATGGATTTTTTTTCGTCATAAGTGTCAATATTCTAAAACTTTTTATATTTTAATGCAGTGTGTTATATTTACATATTGACGCCTACGCATTCAAAATGGAGCTTTTATCATTATTACTGACAGGTGATAAAGATATAGTAACTTGGTATATGCAAAATTGTAATAGCTTCAACTGGACTTATTGATATGCGAGCCGTATGCTGTGTTAATACCGGCTGACACAGCTGTTAGAGGCGATAGCCAGCTCATCGGACCGTTAATCCACACCTTATCAGTCATGTTTCCACCATCTTATATTTAATGTGCAATCACTGACACCTTGGCATATTGCATCGTTGTGCTTTATATCCGTCCTCATCACATGCTGTGTTAATACCGGCTGACACAGCTGTTAGAGGCGATAGCCAGCTCATCGGACCGTTAATCCACACCTTATCAGTCATGTTTCCACCATCTTATATTTAATGTGCAATCACTGACACCTTGGCATATTGCATCGTTGTGCTTTATATCCGTCCTCATCACATGCTGTGTTAATACCGGCTGACACAGCTGTTAGAGGCGATAGCCAGCTCATCGGACCGTTAATCCACACCTTATCAGTCATGTTTCCACCATCTTATATTTAATGTGCAATCACTGACACCTTGGCATATTGCATCGTTGTGCTTTATATCCGTCCTCATCACATGCTGTGTTAATACCGGCTGACACAGCTGTTAGAGGCGATAGCCAGCTCATCGGACCGTTAATCCACACCTTATCAGTCATGTTTCCACCATCTTATATTTAATGTGCAATCACTGACACCTTGGCATATTGCATCGTTGTGCTTTATATCCGTCCTCATCACATGCTGTGTTAATACCGGCTGACACAGCTGTTAGAGGCGATAGCCAGCTCATCGGACCGTTAATCCACACCTTATCAGTCATGTTTCCACCATCTTATATTTAATGTGCAATCACTGACACCTTGGCATATTGCATCGTTGTGCTTTATATCCGTCCTCATCACATGCTGTGTTAATACCGGCTGACACAGCTGTTAGAGGCGATAGCCAGCTCATCGGACCGTTAATCCACACCTTATCAGTCATGTTTCCACCATCTTATATTTAATGTGCAATCACTGACACCTTGGCATATTGCATCGTTGTGCTTTATATCCGTCCTCATCACATGCTGTGTTAATACCGGCTGACACAGCTGTTAGAGGCGATAGCCAGCTCATCGGACCGTTAATCCACACCTTATCAGTCATGTTTCCACCATCTTATATTTAATGTGCAATCACTGACACCTTGGCATATTGCATCGTTGTGCTTTATATCCGTCCTCATCACATGCTGTGTTAATACCGGCTGACACAGCTGTTAGAGGCGATAGCCAGCTCATCGGACCGTTAATCCACACCTTATCAGTCATGTTTCCACCATCTTATATTTAATGTGCAATCACTGACACCTTGGCATATTGCATCGTTGTGCTTTATATCCGTCCTCATCACATGCTGTGTTAATACCGGCTGACACAGCTGTTAGAGGCGATAGCCAGCTCATCGGACCGTTAATCCACACCTTATCAGTCATGTTTCCACCATCTTATATTTAATGTGCAATCACTGACACCTTGGCATATTGCATCGTTGTGCTTTATATCCGTCCTCATCACATGCTGTGTTAATACCGGCTGACACAGCTGTTAGAGGCGATAGCCAGCTCATCGGACCGTTAATCCACACCTTATCAGTCATGTTTCCACCATCTTATATTTAATGTGCAATCACTGACACCTTGGCATATTGCATCGTTGTGCTTTATATCCGTCCTCATCACATGCTGTGTTAATACCAGCTGACACAGCTGTTAGAGGCGATAGCCAGCTCATCGGACCGTTAATCCACACCTTATCAGTCATGTTTCCACCATCTTATATTTAATGTGCAATCACTGACACCTTGGCATATTGCATCGTTGTGCTTTATATCCGTCCTCATCACATGCTGTGTTAATACCGGCTGACACAGCTGTTAGAGGCGATAGCCAGCTCATCGGACCGTTAATCCACACCTTATCAGTCATGTTTCCACCATCTTATATTTAATGTGCAATCACTGACACCTTGGCATATTGCATCGTTGTGCTTTATATCCGTCCTCATCACATGCTGTGTTAATACCGGCTGACACAGCTGTTAGAGGCGATAGCCAGCTCATCGGACCGTTAATCCACACCTTATCAGTCATGTTTCCACCATCTTATATTTAATGTGCAATCACTGACACCTTGGCATATTGCATCGTTGTGCTTTATATCCGTCCTCATCACATGCTGTGTTAATACCGGCTGACACAGCTGTTAGAGGCGATAGCCAGCTCATCGGACCGTTAATCCACACCTTATCAGTCATGTTTCCACCATCTTATATTTAATGTGCAATCACTGACACCTTGGCATATTGCATCGTTGTGCTTTATATCCGTCCTCATCACATGCTGTGTTAATACCGGCTGACACAGCTGTTAGAGGCGATAGCCAGCTCATCGGACCGTTAATCCACACCTTATCAGTCATGTTTCCACCATCTTATATTTAATGTGCAATCACTGACACCTTGGCATATTGCATCGTTGTGCTTTATATCCGTCCTCATCACATGCTGTGTTAATACCGGCTGACACAGCTGTTAGAGGCGATAGCCAGCTCATCGGACCGTTAATCCACACCTTATCAGTCATGTTTCCACCATCTTATATTTAATGTGCAATCACTGACACCTTGGCATATTGCATCGTTGTGCTTTATATCCGTCCTCATCACATGCTGTGTTAATACCGGCTGACACAGCTGTTAGAG
Source organism: Diploptera punctata (assembly GCA_030220185.1). Taxonomy (NCBI): domain Eukaryota; kingdom Metazoa; phylum Arthropoda; class Insecta; order Blattodea; family Blaberidae; genus Diploptera; species Diploptera punctata. Next base: position 790,556 of record JASPKZ010005276.1, on the reverse strand, counting down.
GCGATAGCCAGCTCATCGGACCGTTAATCCACACCTTATCAGTCATGTTTCCACCATCTTATATTTAATGTGCAATCACTGACACCTTGGCATATTGCATCGTTGTGCTTTATATCCGTCCTCATCACATGCTGTGTTAATACCGGCTGACACAGCTGTTAGAGGCGATAGCCAGCTCATCGGACCGTTAATCCACACCTTATCAGTCATGTTTCCACCATCTTATATTTAATGTGCAATCACTGACACCTTGGCATATTGCATCGTTGTGCTTTATATCCGTCCTCATCACATGCTGTGTTAATACCGGCTGACACAGCTGTTAGAGGCGATAGCCAGCTCATCGGACCGTTAATCCACACCTTATCAGTCATGTTTCCACCATCTTATATTTAATGTGCAATCACTGACACCTTGGCATATTGCATCGTTGTGCTTTATATCCGTCCTCATCACATACTTACGTGTATTAACCACAACCGTTTACAGTTTTCATTCACTAGACATGGAATTCTCCTCCATCCTATGTCAGAGACCGCCAAACTATAACATTTTTCAAAAGCGAACTGAACAACTTTCATTAACGAAAAGAAAACACCTCAACAAATACAATGATTTTAACAATAAATAATTTATTTTATTTTATGAAGATAGTATTAAAATAATTAAGAAGTGAGGTTAACTTTGCGGAAATTTGTATCATGTTTGTACATAAAAATGAGCGTGAGTCTATCTGTCCTTTATGAACTCAAAAACTACTTCTTCTTCTTGTAAGCCCATGTTTCCTTTAACAGTGTTATAGGCGCTCTCCCCCTAGAGGAAAGTTTTTGAACTATACCAATATATTTAATACACAATTGATCTTCTTGGTGATACAATATTAAAATATATATACAGTCAATATGCCCATTTCACCAATAAATGTTTAAAATGGTCAACAAGTTTCTACAGCCAAGCTGTCATTCTCAAGACCAGATATTGGTCAATATCTGGTCTTGAGAATGACAGCTTGGCTGTAGAAACTTGTTGACCATTTTAAACATTTATTGGTGAAATGGGCATATTGACTGTATATATATTTTTATACCAATATAGTTACACTTGTTTTCGTATAGATGTCATTTAAGTGGTCCATGGTCAGCGTTCCGCCTCATACTGACATCTAGGAAACCAAGGTAGTAATAGGACGGCAAAATTCGGTAAAATTTGCTTACAGGCCTTTTCATTCAGACTTAAGGACCTTTCATGAGCCTGAAAATCTTCAGACTCAGAACCCACGGCTTAAAGTCTCTCCCGGAGGACTTGCACCTTGGATTGTTCCGATTGAGGGTCTTTCCACTTTTCAGCGGTTGCCCTTTTACCAGCCGGCTGCTGGCCCTTCACATCCACATGTGTCAATCACAGAGACCTTGGATTGTTCCATCCTAAAAAAATTAACGATTTAATGGTGTTTTTAAAAATAATAATAATAATAATAATAATAATATAATAATAATAATAATAATAATAATAATAATAATAATAATAATAATAAAGATATTGAATCAAAACACATCAATTTCAAGCTATTTGTGATACAATAAATAGAACATTGAATAATAAAGCCCATAAACAAACAAAATTAAAATTTTATAAAACAATGGCTGTCCCTGTCATTTTGTATGGGAGTGACTCTTGAATTACCACTACCAAACAAGAAAGTAAAATCCAAGCAACCTAGATGAAATTTTTAAGAAGAGTAAAAGGCTGCATTAGAATGGACCAGATAAGAAACGAGGATATCCGTGAAGAACTGCAGATCTACTCCATAAAAGAAAAGATATTTAACAACAACATACAATGGAAAGAACATGTAGAAAGAATGGCAGAAAGTAGATTACCAAATAAAATCTTCCATTATTTTCCAAGAGGAAGAAGAGATGTTGGACGTCCTCGGACGAGATGGTCTATTAATGAAGACGGAACAGGCAACTCTTGCCTAAACCAGGAAGTGAAGAAGAAGAAGAAGATAATAATAATAATAATAATAATAATAATAATAATAATAATAATAATAATAATAATAATAATGTTTAATTTATTCTGGCATAGTTAAGGTCATAAGGCCTTCTCTTCCACTCAACCAGCACAAATGCAAATAAATATTTGACAAATATGGATATACACAAGACTAACTATAAAGAGTTAAGAGTACATTAAATGTACCAATGTAAATTTCATGTAGAAACAACATTTTATACGACAATAACAATAATAATACTTATGATAATAATAATAATAATAATAATAATAACGATAATAATAATCATAGGCTAGATATAATAAATTATACGAGAAACACCAATTAATATTATTTATCTTACACTGGGTAATGGCGAAGTCGAGGTTAGAGCAAATATAATAATTTAGATTTATTTTAAAAGATGCCAATATCCGGCAGCCCCTTATTTCTTGTGATATGGAATTCCAGTTGCGAGAAGTGAAAATATTATATGACAGAGTGATGTGATGTCCTATGTTGCGGTATATTAAGAAAGAGACTACGTTGTGAGCGTGAGTTTAACTTATGGTTTGAGGATAGATACTGGAAGCAGTATGATAAATAATTGGGAGTCGAGGTATGTAGGATCTTAAATAAGAGAATTAGACAGTGTAATTTTCTTCTCTCTTGTATATGTAGCCTTGACAATTTATGGAAAAATGGAGAAATGTGATCGTATTTTCGGACATTAAATATGACCGTCGCGACGATCATATTTAATGTCCGAAAATCGTCGTTTAGAAAAAGAAAAAAAAAAAGGGGAGAGTTAATGTATATTCTACATACTGTAGGGTTGGAGCTAAGAAAAAAAGAACGGTGCACTAAAAAAGTCGCTTTTTGCACGCTTAAATGGTTTGCGCTGCCTAAGCCATAACAAATACGCAAAATTAATGTACACAGAATTAAATACCGGTACCTCAAAAAAAATCTACAAAGTCCGCGAATGTATATCTATCTTTTACGGATAACTCACAATAACCATTTTCACCTTTCAGCTCATTGATGCCAAGAAAATCGGGATAAGTAGATTCTCGGACACAGCCAGGTAATCAGCACGGGGTATCTAAAAATAATTTCGATATAAATTTATAATTATGTTTATTTTTACTTTTTCAACTAAACATAAAACACGTGTAATTTATTTAGGCGTAGCAGCGCATACAGGGTATTAACTAGTATAAAATGAAACAAAATGCCTTAGTGATAATTCCGCTTAAAATTCAACAACCTGTCTGGAATGCAGATTTTCCCAATTAAAATTACAAATACGTAAAAGCAATAATGTCGTTATAAAAAATATCCAAATTGATATCTACACATGTTACGCTCTTAAACAGAACATCATCAGGATAGACAGTTCAAGTACAAGAACACAACTAATTATTGTATTGTCATTGGTCCTTTACAAGTATAGAAAGTTTCAAGTCGATCCAATGATTTTAAGTGGGTGAAAATCGCGTTGAAAGATTCCGTTACAGAGATAGATACAGCTCAAGCTAATATAAAGCGTGTAAAAAAAGGTCTATCTTCTTTACTAACATTTACGTCCTGTTATTCTACCAGTTATATTATATGGATGTGGAACATGGACTTTTACTTTAAGGGAGGAGCAAAGATTACGAGTATTCGATAATAAAGTTCTTAGGAGAAGAATAAAGAGGTGAATGGGGAAGACTACATAACAATGAACTACACAATATTTATGTGAAATCAGATGTAGGTCTAATAATAATAGTTATATCTTGTAGACTGAAACGGACGGGACATGTGGCACGAAAAGGAAATGAAAGAGGGGCATGAAAACTCCTTATAGGAAAACCTGAGGGAGGAAACCTTCGAATAGATAAGCTAATAATGAGGTGGGAGAATAATATTAATCTTGATTTGTGGGAAGGTAAATTATACCGGCGAGATTGGAAAATGTTGGCTCAGGATAGGAATGTGTGGAGAGCTTATTTTCACATGTCAAAGAACTTATGGGTTCAATAGTGACAGTGAGTTGGTTAAGTTAATTAGAGTATATATAGTTTTCTCCATTCACCTGATTTACATATTACTCTATCATTTTACTGTCACGAGTGTCCAGTTATTTTAGTCTGTATACATGGTGCTATAATATTTCCCTTGCAAACTTCTAGGACTTGTAGAGGGGACCGAGTTGATAATATTTAGAATAAATTTGAAACCATGTCCGGAAACTTACTGTTTCCGTGCTACAGCCGTTTGAAAACATGTTTTAACGCGACCACTTTTACAAGTAATTTATTATGAGGCGTGACACAGTACATCACTTGTTTTACAATTCAACTCATTAATAACCAAAGGTCCACTGCTGTGGTCTCGAGGTAGCAGGCTGCCTTGTCACGCAGCGAGCCCGGGTTCGATCCCCGGTCGGAGCAGTTTTTCTGGGTGAGGTTTTTATCGGGGTTTTTCCTCACCTGCAAGACAAATGTCAGGAAAACTTTAAGGCCCAAATGGTCCCTGAAATCATATGGCCATCATCATCATGATCATCCTTATCATCATCATCATCAGCATCATCCTTCACCGGTGTGGAAAGCAACGGGAAGCTACCACACCTACACAATTCCCTAGTAAAGCTGCAAGCATAGCATGAGGATGCTATGATTGCAGTGAAGGACCTGCCTTCGGGCAGAATTACTATGGATGGAATAACCAAAGAAACAAAATGGAAACTGAATCATGACTTGCAGCAATAATCCCGGATACACCCTCCATAATCAATTTTTGCAGTTTTCAGAATTTCGAAAAATTTTGACATTCTTTGAAAAAACACAAAGTCTTGGAATACTCAATTGGGGAAATGTTTTATTTAGATGAATCACAAAGCTGTTACTTGTTAGAGACACGTGACATACATTCAGGCAATGCTTGTTTTCAGATGACTGTAGCACGGAAACGGTAAGTTTCTGGACATGGTTTCCAATTCTAAATATTATCAACACAGACCCATCTACAAGTCCTAGAAGTTTGTAAGGGGAATTTTAGAGTACCCTGTATACTCGCCGCAGTCGTCCACTCTGTATCAGATGATATTCTTCTTTAAATAAGTTAACTTAAAATGAAAACTATTAAAATTTCTAACTACTTCAGCACGACGGAGAAGCAACTTTGAAGATTGAAATGTGATTAAATCTTTGTGAGATAGCTTTAATTAATCGATAGCAGCTTCATAACTTAGCAACATTCTCTCATTTTCTCGCTAAAAATGAAACTTTTATGTATCTTATCAAAATTCTTAATAGAAATTTATCGTTGATCTTTAACATCTTTTTCCTTCCAAATTAGGTAAATTGTATCAATAAATACCAAGTGTTGTGTTGATATAAGGACCTATGATCTCCAGTACCTTATTACACGGTAATTTGATGTTCATGTACGAGACGAACTTTCACCAATTGTTGAGGGATGTTGTACGGGTGTTTTGATATAAGGAAACCATACTTAAGTGTATGTTATTGAACTTACTTACTTACTTACTCACTGGCACTATCGAACCCGTAGTTTCATGGCCGTGCGGACATAAGCTCTCCATACATCCCTATCCTGAGCTAATGCTTTCCAGTCATTCCCTGTATAATCTACTTCCCTCAAATCATAGTTAATGTTGTCCTCCCACCTCATTCTTGGTCTACCAACTGGGCGTTTTCCTTCTGGCTTTCCTACAAGAAGTTTCCATGCACGTCTTTCATTCCCCATACGCGCAACATGTCCTGCCCATCGCAGTCTACGAGACTTAACTGTTCTTATTATATCTGGCTACCTATAAAGACCATGTAGTTCATTGTTATGTAGTCTTCTCCATTCACCTGTCTGTTCATCTCTCTTTGGTCCAAAAATTTTCCTAAGAACTTTATTCTCAAATACTCGCAATTTCCTTTCCTCCCTTAAAGTAAGAGTCCATGTTTCGCACCCATATAATATAACTGGTAGAATAATAGTTTTATATATTTTCAGCTTAACGTTTTTTGAAAGGAGTTGGGACATCAAAAGTCTCTGTAATGCATAATAGCATGCATTTCCAGAATTGAGCCTATGTTTAATTTCTTTGTGCATCTCATCCCTACTTGTGATTATTGTTCCTAGGTATTTGAATTCAGTCACTTCCTCAAAATTTCCCTCATTTGTCATTAGCTGTCCATTTCCATTATATAATGCATTTCTACGTGTAACCATATATTTAGTTTTATTGGTTTTTACTTCCAGTCCTAATTTCTTAGTGTTACTCAATAGTGTGTGCGTGTTGTCCTTTAGTATCTCCTCGCTATCGGCCAATAGTACTACATCATCAGCATAAACTAACAGCTTATTAATTCACATCATACCTAATTTGAAGTTGATCTGTCACACAAACACCAAAGATTAAAAGGTTATTTTTATATCATAACAGTACGTGACTAATGGAGAACATTTATATGAAGTTTTGAGACAATAAGAGCTGCATTAAATGCAATACAACATTGTGTAATGGGATGTGATAAGTTATGAAAAATAATTATTTTCTGCACAACATAATTTTATCTTAGAAATATTCTTGGTATAATAATGCTGAAATATAGTCTACGTCTAACTTTACTGGCTCACTGGCGAACTCGTAGGTTCGAGGCCGCGCGGACATAAGCTCTCCATACGTCTCTCTCCTCCGCTAATGTTTTCCATTCATCTCTTGTTTTATATCCTTCCCTAACATCATGGTTAATGTTATTCTCCCACCTCATTCTTAGCCTATATACTGGGCGCTTTTTCTCTGGAGTTTCCACTCCTCTATTTCATTCCCCATTCCTGCCACGTGTCCTACCCATACCAAGCCAGTATAGGGTGATATGTGAACAGCATGTCGGGTCGTTCAAACATTACAGCTGGTTTTCTCAACCTAGAGCCGATACCTATTGTAGCTACCTCACGATGCTACCTGCGCACCAGTCCTATGTTACTTAACCAGGCTAATTTAGTTAAGCTTATTTCCTTAAAATGCAGGAAGGGTATAAGATATATGGTGAGACATATAGTAAATAATTAAGGTGTTAGTACATGGATGAATGAGCTAAGGTAAAGCGATCCCACCAAAGGCCTTAGGAGGGCATTTAATGTCAGCCAGGTTGTCAGCCCTGCGTGATGGTCGCCTTTACCCCTAGAAAAAGCATCTGGTACTCCACTCCAGGGCCATAGAGCCGCCATAAGGTTTGAGTCAATTTAAAAATCCTGACCTCACCGGGACTCGAACCCTCGGCCATCCAGCTTGCAGCATAGTACCTTAACCAGTACGATACGGCGTGTCCCTTGGATGGATGAAGGGCGGTTAAATTTTGCACAAAGGTACTTTTATTCAGGCTTGCGCTTCTTTTATGAGTCTTAAGATCTTCAGACTCGGGACCCTCGGTTTGAAGTCCTTCCCTAGCACTTCTTCCTTGGATTTTTAAATCAAAAATCAATCTATCCCGGCCGGATTGAACCCACGACCTTCGAGCCTACAGGCAAGGAACAGAACCACTAGACCACCACTATACTGGCTGATGTTCTATGAGAAAATATGTTCCCCGTGTTCCTCTAGCTCTGCATCAAGACATAATGCCTTAATTCACTGGAATTCACTCCCTCTGTAAGATGTATGTAAATATTTGAAAATGATCAGAAGCTTTTACATATTTTTATATGTTCATATATTATATGATGTTGTTATAGGATTGATTTTTTCGTGGAATATTTGCTGAGTAGTTTGTGGAGAATAGCAACTTGAGAAGGTGAAGCTTAAATCCCAGCTGGAAATGGATACCACAAGCTACAAAGTGGAAAAGATACGAAAACTAGTGTTCACAATAGAAGCGTGTAGACTAAACAATAGCTAGCGATATCACAAACACACACACACACACACACGTTCTCTTCTTTTGTGTTATTCTATCCAAATGCTTTGTCATTTTCTCAATGTCTTCATCTTTTTATTCTCAAGGCCTCAAATTTGCTGCTTTTCCCATATTTATTTACATGATTATGTTTACATTGGAAAAGGCTGATATTCTGGCCAAAAATTATTTACATTTCAGGACAAGTGGATATTTGCATATCTATTTCCTTTTCCTTTTCTACAGGGCATTTCAATATGTGTGAGACGAGAAGCAATCCTACCAATAGGCTTTACGCCCTTTGCATCTAGTCATAGCCTCTCCTTTTGTTAGGAGTTTCTAGACCAAGATAATTTAGTTACGGGGGGGTGATGGGTGAAAAATTGACCATTTGAGATCAAAATGGACATTTTTTGTTTTTTGTACCAACCAATACGTAGTCTGTATTCTAATGTATATGTCGGCAAAGTTTCTGAAGTCTATGACGCTTCTAAGTGCCCTAAATTACGTCAGAGTTAAAAGGCTGCGCCAGTTAAATGCCACCTGCATGCAAATCTTTAAACTTGTTTTGCTACACTTTTATTTTCACTGCATTTTTGTACATTCAAAATTAAATGGAATTCACAAATGTTGTCCTAGAAGGTTCACATTTTACTGCATGTCCTAAAACAATGGGTAACAAAGTAGTGTATGGATTTTACGATTGAAATAATATTTTAAGAAATAAAAAATAAAATGTATGCAATTATTATTCTTTTTTGTAATTCCACGCATGAGGTACAACATTATTTGTTTTCTCCCTTTGTAATCACATTATAAGAATTCTAATGCATGATGTTTTTCTAAATATTGTAGGGGTCTTGTAAAAAATCAGGCATTTTACCAAAAAAATTGTGGAACCCTTTTAATTATAATATATGCATATTTAAAACAATATAATATTTAATAACTCATAAAATAAATGGCTCGCAAGATCGCAAGAATGAAACTTAAACACGTAATTATGCATCATGCAGTGAATGTGTGTACAAAAAATGAAGTCACAAAATGTAGAAAATAGGAATTTCACCCATCAGCCCCCTTAAGAGTTATTTCCTTACAGATGATACGTTCGGATTACTAACCCAATGAAACATCTGCTAGCTAACTTAAATTATGAACGTCGGTAAACATTGCTTAGATACGACTTTTCTCAAGCGGCTCCGTGGCGCAAGCGGTTAGACACTCGCCTCTCACCGCTGGGGTCCCGAGATCTAGTATCGGTCAATCCATGTGGGTTTCGTGGTGAACGAAACGGAGCTTGGGCAGGTTTTTCTCGGGGTTTCTCCCGTTTTCCCCTGCTGCAAATTTCTTTCTACCATTTCGCCATACTCATCTCATTCATTTCGTTTTATTTCGTTAATCCGCCCCTATTATGACGGTGCGTCAGGAGTGGTCGGCCGGTACTTTTGTAGTTCACATACCTCTATAAATTTAGGGGCTTCATTTCATCTCATCCCTCGACCGGACCCTGAGTCGGACACTAGTTGAGGATATTTATTTAAAATTTTATTCAGGCTTAATGTTATTTTATGAGCCTGGAAATCTTTAATCTAGGAACCCACTGCTTGAAGTCCCTTCGGAATATTTGACCTTCAATTTTTCCATCCTAAAAGGTTCGACCCCGGCCGGTTTTGAACCTACGACTATCAGGATTATAGGAAAGGAACACAACCACTAGACCACCGCGACCGACAAACTGAGTCCACTACAAACCTTAGGAGGGCCTTGAAGTAGTAGGAGGTTAGGTTCTCACTTTCTAGACAATTGTCACGTGTTGTCAACAGGGTTGTCAGCCCTGAGTGACGGCCGAATTTACCCTAGAACAAGGCTATGGTACTCATTTCCGTTAGAGACTCAGTAGAACCGAGAATCAGAAGATTTAGGCCAGTTTAAAAATCCTGACCTCACAGGGATTCGAAACTGCATCTTTCCGCTGGTAGTTTTTTGCCTTAACCAACTATACTACAGCGTGCTCCGAAAAAGAAAACATTCATATGATTACTGTTTTGAATATATTTTACAAATATAAATTTAGTATAAAAGGTCAACTTTTAACTATCCATGGATATTTAGGGATGTTGAACGTGGACTCCATTTGTGACATCCCAGGTATCTACGTGATATTTTATTTCTTGCCAGACTCATTCCAAGATAATCTGATCAATAGATCAATTCAATTGAATGCGATGGATATCCGCCGCCTTAGCTGCTTTAATGGAAATGGTGGTATGCATAATAAGTCTTCAAATAACAAAAAAATGGCATAACTTAATTTGGATGACCTGGGGGGCCACATCATCAGTGCACATAGTTCAATCAAACATGGCCAATCCATCGTTGTGGAAGATAGGCAACTCGTTGATATGGCTGCGGTACGTAAGAGATGTTGCGGGGCACCATCTTGCTGAAAACTGAAGTCGCCTTTTCTATCGCTAAAACTTCCTTTTTGATTAATGGCTCCTATAATGAGCATCGACGATATTTTTTTATTATTGCGAACCAAAATTTGGAGAGTTAATCGTTCATATCTCGTTTGTTTTTTCTAAAATGCATTGAATGCAGTAGTCATATGCAGGTTTTTGTTTTGTCTCATTCACTTTAAATTGCCCTGCATTAATATTTGTTCCTTTTTTAGTACAGTTCTTATGGCTTGCATTTTAGAAGTTAAATTTTGTTTCTTATTTGTTAGTATCGGTCCAGCTTTGTAACTTGAAACTTTTTGAGTAATGTGAGGTTCCCCTGGAGAGGTTATCAGCGTTTGGCATGGTACTTCCAGTTGTAAGACACTTTGCAGGATACTGAGCAAACTTGTGAATGACATTTTCTCCTTTCAAAGGCAGCTTGAGACTTTGAAATAGATTTAAAAAAAGGACCCAAACCTAATATGTTCATTATTATGAACTTCTTCGAGTAATGTTAAGTTCCCCTGGAGAGGTTATCAGCGTTTGGCATGGTACTTCCAGTTGTAAGACACTTTGCAGGCTACTGAGCAAACTTGTGAATGGTATTTCCTCGTTTCAAGCACTACTTAAGGGGGAACCTACACCTTTAGCCATTACAATTATGGCATATTTCAATATTTTTTTCTCAGCAACAATGCTGGTTACAGAAATGAAATTTGGTATGTGATATCACCATTACAATGTGAGAATCTTTGGGTACTTAAGTACAATCCAACTTCAATCGTTATGGTTAATTAAATATTCAAAATGTCGGCTGAAAAGTTTGCTTTGTCTTGCCGTTTCCCTGATAATTTTCCTACCTTTCAATATATTTTAATGATTATTGTTTTATTTTACTCATTAATGTCGTAGCTACAAAATATACTACAATTATTTAATTATATGGAGTGTAAATATTTTATTTTACATTTTAAATTGATGCACACTCATTTTTGTTAAAATTTGTATAAAAATATGTTTTTAAATAAAATATAGCAGGTACATTACTAATTTTAGTATATTCTGTTCATCTCTGCAAATTACATATACATGCAAACTTACATCACAATATCGTGAAATATTTGGGAGTTATCGGGGAAACCGTATTGAAACAATTACGTGACAAGCGAAGATGTAGGTACCTTCTAAAATTAAAGGGCTCACTGGAGAGACAGCATTGCACATTTTTAAACATAACTCGAAAAGTAATAGAGACATCAATGAAACTCTTTCACGGATATAAAGATTAAGTTTCCATCTATATGAATAAAATTTAAAAATGACTTTTCTGACCCTCAAAGGTGTAGGTCCACCCTTAAGACTATGAAACAGGTTTCAAAAAAGAACCGAAAACTAATATGTTCATTATTATGACGAAATTGTGTTTATTTTGTGTTTCTAGTCCATGAGGAAGGGAAGATAACTTCTCGTGGAATTTTAGAGCGTATGCAACCGGTGAACAACCACCATAGTGAGGAATTGTGGTAGCTGGAATAAGTAGCGGCGCCAATTTAGAAACCTTAACCACGCAGAAATCGACTAAACTAAGCGAATTTTTCAGCAAGTCGAAGTTATTGTATGATTTTGCTATTTTGAGGGATTTAGGGCCTATCTTTCTTTTGTTAGCCCTTAAATTGAAAAAAACTCAGTTTATTACCGGTGTACGATCTTATTTAATGTGCGGACTGCAGTGAAAATAGACCATCCATAACGCTAACTTATTATCTGTTGCATATTGCAGTTCCGTTATCATTTTTAATACAAGATCCTTTCTAGTGGGTAGAAGAGAGTTTACTCAAATTTGATTGGTTACTTCATCTTGACGTCGATTAGCCCAAACACGAATTTGCGAAAAATTGGCAAAGAAAATACATAATAATAATTAATTAACACAAAATAGAACGTCCTTCGCAGGATTATTCGTAAATGAAACTAAAAACACATTCCCACCCATTTTTTTAGTTCGACGACCATTTTCCCGAATGGCCTATTTACCTGAATGCAAATTCACGAATACCAATTCTCTAATATAAATTCACTCTTAGTCACAAATAATTAAACTATTTCAATATCAACGTAGTAAGAAAAAATTACTACATAATACGTAAGACCAGTAGGACTATTCAAAATTATGAAGGGTTATACTACACAACAAATCGAAATATCACAATAGAAAACACTCCTAAAGCAATTGATATCAAATTATTTCAGAAGAAGTAATCAGACACGGATACCTATGTCGCTGAATTTAGTCTCGGCAGTCCAGTAAAAGCAGGGACCAATAAAATGTTTATCACCGTCCCAAAACGGCCGCGACCCGTCATACTGCAATTCAAAATGTTGTGTTACGTACAGCTAATTCTTGACTCTCTTACAAGGAAGCTGCCAACCGTTGTAGTTACATGAAAACTTTGAACCTACCTTGACATTTCTCCCAGAGAAGCGTTGTGATGTACCAAGACCATCCATAGTAATTCTGCCCTAGGGCAGGTCCTTCACTGCAATCATAGCATTTTCATGCTATGCTTGCAGCTTTACTGGGGAATTGTGAAGGTGTGGTAGCTTCCCGTTGCTTTCCACACCGGTGAAGGATGATGGTGATGATAATGATAAGGATGATTATGATAAGGATGATGGCCATATGATTTCGGGGACCGTTTGGGCCTTAAATGTTTCCTGACATTTGTCTTACAGGTGAGTAAAAACCCCTATAAAAACCTCACCCAGAAAAACTGCCCCGACCGGGGATCGAACCCGGGCCCGCTGCGTCATAAGGCAGCGCGCTACCTCGAGACCACAGCGGTGGACTGTACCACGACCATGTGCAAAAAATGATCTGCCGCATTTAAGTGCAGAGCACAGAAACCAAAACCAGAAACCTGCAATGTCAACCCACGTCCCCGAGTGAGTAGAGCATAAGAGAGTCTAGAGGGACGCGACGTGCGCAGGTTGTCAGAGTTATCCAATCTACATAGTAAGAAGTTGTATTAATTCATGTTGTTTTAGAGATATGGCATTGGATTTTAGCGCCTTGCAGTTAAAACAAGCAGTTAGGCCTATATGTATTTTTTTGGGCACGGCATTGGTGCGGCACAAAACTTCTCTGGGAAAATTTCCAAGGTAGGTTTCGGCATGGAATGTCGATAGATTTCCCTTGTTAGAAGCATTGCTCACAATATCGTTTTTCTAAAGATAGCTTGTAATAAATTAACACTAATAAATCTTTAATTCTGTTAAATTAAAACTAATAAATCATTGTGTTCATTTTGAAAACTACAGTAAAACATATGCATTGGTTCCATGAAAGTTGACAAGTTATATCGGCGGCCAACTTAACAAAAACATTATCATTATCTGTACAATAGCAGTGCTGCTGAACAAATAAGGAAAGGAATGTTTTAAAACGCACACAACTAACATACGAATAAAATAGTGTTCCATCCATCCATAGTAATTCTGCACGAAGTCAGGTCTTTCACTGCAATAATAGCATTTTCATGCTATGCTTTGCAGCTTTACTACAGAATTGTAGGTGTGGTAGCTTCCCGTTGCTTTCCACACAGCTTAAGGGTGATGATGATAATGATAAGGATGATGATGATGGCAATATGATTTCGGGGACCGTTTGGGCCTTAAAGTTTTCCTGATATTTCTTACAGGTGAGAAAACACCCCGATAAAAACCTCACCCAGAAAAACTGTCCCGACCGGGGATCGAACCCGGGCCGGCTGCGTGACAAGGCAGCACGCTACCTCGAGACCACAGCGGTGGACTAAAATAGTATTAAACACACAAAAAAGGAAAAGGTGAATTAAAATTGAATTTTCAATTAATTTTATTCATTTCTCTTGTTACTTCCACCACTCATCTTTCAAAAATCAACTTGTACACTAGAAACTACTGCCCAACTACTGCCTCTGGAAAATACATCCATGGATCTATTCTAAAAGAGATAAGAAAAGGCATAAATATTGTACTGTATGTACGTAAAAATTCACCGTAAACCTATTTTATGAATTAATGGAGCAGAATGAAGAGTAACTCATTCCTAGAGGATTAAAAATGAAATTTTAACAATACTGTAATCATATTAGGGAAATTCGATATATTGTTCAGGTATCTAACGAAAATGAGGCCGCTAACTTCAGGACAAGCGTATAGTTTTGACACATATTTGTAGATAGGTAGTTCAATATGGTCAACATAGACAAGTTAAATTATTAATTAAACGTAGTATTGAATTTGAAATGTTTGCCCAACTTCCAAGATACTCAGGTGGCCAAGATACAGAGTTGACCATGCAAAATGACAATAATGATGATGTGACGATTCCACAGAAATGCGATCAACTTGCAAATGTGGCCAACTTCACAAGTTTTTCTTACTGTACTAATGCATTTCATGATAAAATTCCGTTGAGATATTAATTGCAGTTAGTAAAATATTATAATTGTATAATACAGGCGCTATAATTTTACTTAATTTCATAACAATGTAATTTTATTCGGGTATCAAACTATTCGGAAAATGTATTCTAGATATGGGATTGGGGATTTGTTCGGAAAAATAATACTAGGGAAAACGGCACTAGGAGAAATGTATTTGGGGAAACTGACCAGGAATCTGTCATATCAGCCATGAAACATTATTATATTAAATTAAATATCATTAATAAGTTAAAATTATACCTTGCCAATGGATTTATGTGTTGGAACTCTTGGACCATAATTAGTGTGGCCATAGAACTGCTAACCACCAGCTTGGAAGGTCGTAATACAGTAAAACGTGTTTAATCCGGAACCTTAATAATGCGGAAGTCTGTCCAATGTGAACAAATTTATTGGTCCCGGAAAAATAATAATAGTTTTACGTGTATTTATTTTGTATAAAATGGAATCTGTCCAACACGGAAACTGAAGGATATTTCTACACAATTCGTGAAATAAAATGTTGATCAGGCGGAAAGATAGAGAGAGAAATAAATTAGTTTCCACTTCATTGAATTCCGGTTAGGCGTATAAGTAATTATTCCTGCCGCCGGGTGAAAGTGGTGTTTCTACCTGTATCTGGAAGTTTTCTTTCGGCCTTACTAAACACGTGTTTTGCTAAATATAGGTTCGTTTGACAAATATTTGGCTTGTGACATCTGTCTTACAAATAACCAGTGCACTGTAAAATCTTAAATTAGTTTAAGATCAGAGACCGATTGTGTACTTATCATTCCCAGGTAGTGTTCTGAATTTACGGAATAAAGATGACCAAACCGTATTATCATTGTCATTAAACGAAAAAAGTGAAAGTGATTGTTGATAAAGAAAAACAAACTCTCAGTGCGCCAAGTAATGACCAAATTTAAATGTGGAAAACATAAGTTTATGAGATTTTAAAACACAAAGAAAAGATAATGAATGAATGGGCGTAAGGAAATGGTGAAATGAAGAGGACAGCAAGAGAAAAGAACAACTAACGAGGTGTGGGAGTGTTTTACAAGTCCACGATTAAAAAATCTCCAAAATTCCGGACCGATGCTCCGAAGTCAGGCTCTAGCTGCTGCTTTTTCCCTAAGGAATAACGGTTTTAGGCTATCTTCAGGTTGGTTGTGGACAGGTTTAAAAGACGACACAATGTAGTATGGAATGAAATTTGTGGGGAATCAAAGGATGTGGACGAAAGTATTGTTAGTGAGTGGAAATCGAAACTGTATACTCTAATTTCAGGATACGCGCCTAAGAGACATTTTAACGCTGACGAAACGGACTTTTTTTTGCGCGTTACCGCCGAAGTCGCTCTTACATACTATAATCCACTTTTCAACGTCAGCGGAACTACAATTAATCCAAGATACGTAAAAAGACATATATGGTGCTCTGTAATCTAAGATTGGTTATTAACTTTTGTGTTTTTGTAATGCGTAATATTTTCTAATGTGGAAAAAAAGTGGTCCATTGCGATTCCGCTTTGAACAAGTTTTACTGTATTTCTCGTTGTTTCGCCAGTTTAAAGGTTAAACAGCTTGGCTTCGACGTAGGACACCTACCCCTAGTTGTAGGTAAATGTAAATTTATTTGGTATTGATTACACCCCTGGTACACGTTTGTAATTAAGGGAGACTGAATTTAATGAGTTGTACAAGGTAGATGCGGCTTCCTAATTGGTTAACACGTTTCATAAAATGTGTTGCATCCAAAAATTAAACTTGTCGGTTGGTGTGTGGTATGTTAATCAGATCGTTAAATGAATCAGCACAGTGTTGTCCTCTTTTCATCACGTCTGTGGGCGGATCACTTGTTACACTAAACACGATCACTTAGAATTCCTACCTAACGCTATTATTTATCACTATTTTAACAAATTGTTACAGCTGGTGATGTTTCTGCTGTCAGAATTTCCATTTGCTTCTGTCTGATCCAGAGATGAGCAATTTGCGCTCTTTAGGGAGCAAACAAATGCACTCCAACAATACCTATCCCCTACATCTGAATATCTGTTTTCAAGATGAATGACAACACAAAGTGGGTAGTCAGTGACGTTATTTCAAGCTAACATAACTAAATAACTCACTAGCACAATCAAACCCTAGGTTCATGGCCGCGCGGACATAAGCTCTCCATACATCCCTACCCTGAGCTAATTATTTCCAATCATTCCCTGTATAATCTACTTCCCTCAAATCACAGTTAGTGTTATTCTCCCACCTCATTCTTGGTCTACCAACTGGGCGTTTTCCCTCTGGTTATCCTACAAGAAGCTTCCATGCACGTCTTTCATTCCCCATACGCGCAACATGTCCCGCCCATCGCAGTCTACGTGACTTAACTGTTCTTATGATATCTGGCTTCCTATAAAGACCATGTAGTTCATTGTTATGTAGTCTTCTCCATTCACCGTCTGTTCATCTCTCTTTGGTCCAAAAATTTTCCTAAGAACTTTATTCTCAAAAACTTGTAATCTCATTTCCTCCCTTAAAGTAAGAGTCCATGTTTCGCACCCATATAATATAACTGGTAGAATAATGGTTTTTTATATTTTCAGTTTAACTTTTTTTGAAAGGACTTGGGACATCAAAAGTCTCTGCAATGCATAATAGCACGCATTTTCAGGATTGAGCCTATGTTTAATTTCTTTGTTCATCTCATTCCTATTTGTGATTGTTGTTCCTAGGTATTTGAATTCAGCCACTTTCTCTAAACTTCCCTCATTTGTCATTAGCTAACATAACAGCTAGACATTATTTCGTGAAGAGTGGGAAATTAATTCTTCATTCAGAATAATAAAAAAAAGAAAAATATGAGTGATGATTGTCTTCAAAACAGATCTGTTACGCAAACGACATTTCTTGATGTACTGATGAGCATTTCTTGATGTACTGATGAGCATTTCTTGATGTACTGATGAGCATTTCTTGATGTACTGATGAGCATTTCTTGACGTACTGATGAGCATTTCATGACGTACTGATGAGCATTTCTTGACGTACTGATGAGCATTTCTTGATGTACTGATGGGCATTTCTCGATGTACTGATGAGCATTTCTTGATGTACTGATGAGCATTTCTTGATGTACTGATGAGCATTTCTTGATGTACTGATGAGCATTTCTTGATGTACTGATGAGCATTTCTTGATGTACTGATGAGCATTTCTTGATGTACTGATGAGCATTTCTTGATGTACTGATGAGCATTTCTTGATGTACTGATGAGCATTTCTTGATGTACTGATGAGCATTTCTTGATGTACTGATGAGCATTTCTTGATGTACTGATGAGCATTTCTTGATGTACTGATGAGCATTTCTTGATGTACTGATGAGCATTTCTTGATGTACTGATGAGCATTTCTTGATGTACTGATGAGCATTTCTTGATGTACTGATGAGCATTTCTTGATGTACTGATGAGCATTTCTTGATGTACTGATGAGCATTTCTTGACGTACTGATGAGCATTTCTTGATGTACTGATGAGCATTTCTTGATGTACTGATGAGCATTTCTTGATGTACTGATGAGCATTTCTTGATGTACTGAAGAGCATTTCTTGATGTACTGATGAGCATTTCTTGATGTACTGATGAGCATTTCTTGATGTACTGATGAGCATTTCTTGATGTACTGATGAGCATTTCTT
Organism: Diploptera punctata; assembly: GCA_030220185.1. Taxonomy (NCBI): domain Eukaryota; kingdom Metazoa; phylum Arthropoda; class Insecta; order Blattodea; family Blaberidae; genus Diploptera; species Diploptera punctata. Next base: position 772,038 of record JASPKZ010005276.1, on the reverse strand, counting down.
GATGTACTGATGAGCATTTCTTGATGTACTGATGAGCATTTCTTGATGTACTGATGAGCATTTCTTGATGTACTGATGAGCATTTCTTGATGTACTGATGAGCATTTCTTGATGTACTGATGAGCATTTCTTGATGTACTGATGAGCGTGGAAAATGTAAACTTTCAGGCATGTTCACAAATACGTGTATTGACAAAAATATGTCTCTCTAAAGAAAAGTTACATTGAAAATATATAAAACTCTTATTCTTCCAGTTGGATTATATGGATGTGGAACCTGAACTCTCACTGTAAGGGAGGAGAAAAGATTACGAGTATTTGAAAATAAATTTACTAAGTAATTTTTTTGGAAAAAGAAAGAGACGAATACACGGGTAAATGGAGAAGACTGTTTAATAATGAATTACATGATATTTGTGGGAAACCAACTGCAATAAGAATAATTAAAAATCATAAATTGCGATATGCAAGTCATGTGGCGCGGATGGTTAACGGAAGAGGGACATGGCAACTTTCAAGAAAAGTAGAGAGAAGAAGCACCAATAATAATTTGAATGGGAATATACAATGTTTGGAAGGTAAATTACACAGGGGATGAATGAAAAATATTTGTTTGGAATAGGGATGTTTGCAGAGTAATATATCTGCGCCGTCATCAAACTACGGGTTCAAAAACACCAGTGAGTTAGTTTATAATAGTATGCCTGATAAAAATGTTAATTGTGGTAATGTTAACAAAAATAGTAATAATAATGATAATAATAATAATAATAATAATAATAATAATAATAATAATAATAATTGTAATAATAATGGTAACGATAAACTAATGGTTAAGTGCTACTACCATTATTTCAAATAATACTCCTATTGCTACTGCTGTTGCTGCCACTATTACTGCTGACAATATTATAAAAGGAGCTATATTGCAGGGGGGACCCGACATGTTCACCATATGTTACCCTGTACTCGCAGTAGTTTATTTCTCGCATAGTAAATATCATTGCTCTTACGGAGCAATTCATGATGGAAAATATGTTCTTTTATGCGAGATTTGATTTGTTATTTAATTGATTTAAAATAAATAATTAAATTAGTTAGTTTCACCTATGACTTTGACAAGAAAGTAGGCGCGCGCGCGCGATTAATAAAAGAATTACCAATATATAACGTATAATTATCAAACAATATTTAATACATTTAGGGGGTGAGTTTAATTACCGGAAGAGCGGCTTGCGGAGATGTCACTCAACCATCTTCTTTCAACGAAACTTGCTTTGTCCCGTAAAGCTATATATAGGCGTGTTTGGGGGGGGGACACGCCGTAGCTTAGTGGTTAAGATACTACGCTACAAGTCGGAAGGTTGAGAGTTCGAGTCCCGGTAAGATCCGGATTTTTAAACTGACCCAAACCTTCTAGCTGCATTATGGCCCTGGGATCGACTCAGCCTCTAACAGAAATGAATACCAGACGCAGGTTCTGGGAATAAAAGCGGCGGTCACGCAATGCTCACAACCGGCTGACATTAAGTGCCGATTGTCTAGAAAAGTGGGAGCCTTAACCTCCTACTGCGTCTAGGGCCTCCTAAGGCCTATAATGGGAACACTTATATATGTAGTGCTCATATCCCGAAAATCCACAATATAACATGTATACGTATCCATTCCATGCCATAGTGCCCTGCCCTAGGGCAGGTCTTTCACTGCAATCATAGCACTTTCATGCTATGCTTTGCAGCTTTACTAGGGAATTATAGGTGTGGTAGCTTCCCGTTGTTTTCCACACCGGTGAAGGATGTTGATGATGATAATGATAAGGATGATTTTCGGGGACCATTGGACCCTAAGCTTCCTGACATTTGCCTTATAGGTGAGAAATAACCCCGAAAAAACATCACCCAGGAGCCTGTCCCGACCGGGAATCGAAACCGGGCCCGCTGCGTGACAATGCAGCACGCTACCTCGAGACCACAGCGGTGGACATGTACACGTATATATATATATATATATATATATATATAGGGGCACGCCGTAGCGTAGTGGTTAAGGCACTGAGCTACAAGCCGGAGGGTCGAGGGTTCAAGTCCCGTTGGGGTCAGGATTTTTAAACTGACCCAAACCTTCTGGCGGCACTATGGCCCTGGGGTCGACTCAGCCTCTAACGGAAATGAGTACCAGACGCTTGTTCTGGGGGTAAAGGCGGCCGTCACGCAGGGCTGACAACCCGGCTGACATAAAGTGCCGATTGTCTAGAAAAAGTGGGAGCCTTAACCTCCTACTACCCCAAGGGCCTCCGGGCCTGTTGTGGGATCACTTTACTTTACTTTTACTTATATATATATATATATATATATATAAGTAGCCCACCGCTGTGGTCTCGAGGTAGCGTGCTGCATTGTCACGCAGTGGGCCCGGGTTCGACCCCCGGTCGGGGCAGTTTTTCTGGGTGAGGTTTTTATCGGGGTTTTTCCTCACCTGTAAGACAAATGTCAGGAAAAACTTAAAGGCCCAAACGGTCCCGAAATCATATGGCCATCATCATCATCCTTATCATCATCATCATCTTTCACCGGTGTGGAAAGCAACGGGAAGCTACCACATATACAATTTCCTAGTAAAGCTGCAAAAATAGCATGCAAATGCTATGATTGCAGTGAAGGACCTGCCTTCGGGCAGAATTACTGTGGATGGATATATAAGTATAATGTATTGTCATTCTCGAAGTCTACTAGATAAAATCTATATGGATTTGTAAAAAATATTTAAAATTATTTTCACAAGAACAACCTAAATAGCTCCATTCCTTCCGAATTCAATAATTATATAAAATCTCAACATGTCATCCATGGGTATCAAATATATGATGAATAGATGAAAACTTTCAGTCAATAAGTCTAAGTATCGGGATGAGTGGGGCACCTATACGTACTTACAAATGATGGAAAGTATAGGGAAATAAAGAAGCTTTTGAATCAAACAAATGATAAGTTGATTGTACTTAAGATCGATACTCTGTGTTTATGGGATGGAGACAGTTTGAAGTGACGCATGAGTGAGTACTTCGATGTCAGTTACCTTTATCAGGAGGTGATATTACACACCACACTGAACATAGGGCACATGTTGACCTCTGCATCAATGCTACCACCATCATAAATAGCACTATCTCGCTAATAAATTGATGACCTCACTCTAACTGCGTTAACTATAGTAGTTTCATCTTCGCCAGAGGCTTCAAGGTCAAGTCACTGTATCTCCCACTATACACGCAAATACTGACCCTCAACTCAGTTGAGCTGCGCAGTCGTATTCGCATGATATCAAAGGATCTCTGCAAGAGGACCGGATTATTATGTGACAGTCACGTAAGAAGTTACGGTATAAGGAGTGGGAAATTTCAAGTGGAGAATTCATATGTCATTGATATCTGGTGAAAATGAAAACGCTATAATCGAATTGTCGGCAGAGGTAATGTACCTTGACTGTAGTCAAGAGTTCAAACACGGATAAGTCCATTGATTTTTAGGATAGAAAAATCCAAGGGAGAAGTCTTCCGGGAGGGATTGTAAGCTGAGAGTCCCGAGTCTGAAGATTTTTGGGTTCGTAAAAGAATCGAAAGCCTGAATAAAAAAGCCTCTATACAAAATTTAACCGACTCTCATCTATCCAAGTCATACCTTAGTTGGCTACTAGATATCTCATAGAAGTGATGTGCTAAGCACACGCCACTCACTTACATATATATGTAAATAAACTTGAGTAAATTAGCTTGGTTAAGTAACTTCCGCTAGGGAGTACCCGTGTCTCCACACGAGACGTATGGTACATATACATAATCGATAACCACAGCAAGTCGAATTTCTTGTGCAATTTTGCTGTTTCACGGAATATACAATACTTTCTTTATTAAATCTATGTCGATACTCTAAAATAAGTAATTTTTTTTAGATATTCTTCTTCTTGTAAGCTTTGTTTCCCTTAACAGAGATTTAAGCGCTCTACCCCTACACGGAAGAATTTGAACCATACTAATTTAGTTACACTTGTTTTCGTATATATGCCATTTTGAGTAGTCCGTGGTCAGTGTTCCACCTCACACTGACATCTAGGAAACCAAGGTAGTACTAGGACGGGAAAATCCGGTAAATTTTGCTTAGAGGCCTTTTCATTCATGCTTAAGGATTTTTTACGAGCCTGAAAATTCAGACTCGGGACCCACGGCTTAACGTTCCTCCCGGAGGACTTGCTCCTTGGATTTTTCCATCCTAAAAAAAATAATCGACCCCGGCCTGGTTTGAAACCGCGACCCTCGGGACCAGAGGCAAGGAGCATAACCACTACTCCACCGCGGCCGATTACAATATAAAATAATAAAATTAGTAACTGGTAAGTTCTAGTCGTCTTAACATTGTTTAGAATATTAACTAGGTTGTCTCATAAGTAATGTCGGTTTTAATGTAATTTTGTGTGTCTGGTGGTATTTATATATTATTATTTTTTTTTATTATTATTATTATTATTATTATTATTATTATTATTATTATTTTATTATTATTATTATTTTATTATTATTATTATTATTATTATTATTATCATTATTATTATTATCATTATGATTATTATCATTATGATTAGTATCATTATTATTATTATCATTATGATTATTATCATTATGATTATTATCATTATGATTATTATCATTATCATTATCATTATCATTATCATTATCATTATCATTATCATCATTATCATCATTATCATCATTATCATCATCATTATCATCATTATCATCATTATCATCATTATCATCATTATCATCATTATCATCATTATCATCATTATCATCATTATCATCATTATCATCATCATCATCATCATCATCATTATCATTATCATCATTATCATCATTATCATCATCATCATCATTATCATCATTATCATCATCGTCATCGTCATCATCGTCATCGTCATCATCGTCATCGTCATCATCGTCATCGTCATCATCGTCATCGTCATCATCGTCATCGTCATCATCGTCATCATCGTCATCGTCATCATCGTCATCGTCATCATCGTCATCGTCATCATCGTCATCGTCATTATCGTTATCGTCATTATCGTTATCGTCATTATCGTTATCGTCATTATCGTTATCATCATTATCGTTATCATCATTATCGTTATCATCATTATCGTTATCATCATTATCGTTATCATTATTATCGTTATCATTATTATCGTCATCATTATTATCGTTATCATTATTATCGTTATCATTATTATCGTTATCATTATTATCGTTATCATTATTATCGTTATCATTATTATCGTTATCATTATTATCGTTATTATTATCATCGTTATTATTATCATCGTTATTATTATCATCGTTATTATTATCATCGTTATTATTATCATTATTATTATCATTATTATTATCATTATTATTATCATTATTATTATCATTATTATTATTATCATTATTATTATCATTATTATTATTATCATTATTATTATTATCATTATTATTATCATTATTATTATCAGTATTATTATCATTATTATTATCATTATTATTATCATTATTATTATTATTATATTACTATTATTATTATTATTATTATTGTTATTGTTATTGTTATTGTTATTGTTATTGTTAATGTTATTGTTATTGTTATTGTTATTGTTATTATTATTATTATTATTATTATTATTATTATTTTTTTTTTTTTTCATTATTTTTTTTTTTCAGCATGCCCCATTACCGTAGTAATATTACATGCATAACATAACAAACATAAAATCAGATTACATAACATTACATAACATCACATATTTGGTTTTTGTTTACATGTTTTTTTTTTATCTTCGTCACTTGTTAATCACTCATTTTCATACACTATTGTTTTTATATATCTTTTGAAATGTCTTAAATATTTGTGTATTAGGTCTTTCTCCGTCACAGGCCATGTTCCTCCTTCTTTGCTGATTTCTTCTTTCAACTTATTTCTAGAATGCTGCTGCAATTCACAACTATAAAGGAGATGTTCTACATTTTGAATTGCTTTTCTACATGGACAGGTTGCGTTGTTTAATATTCCAATGCGATGAAGATGTGATTTATTTCTTCCATGACCAGTTACCATTTCAGAAAATTCTGGAGTTATTTCACATTTAAGTTTTAATCTGTCTCTGACTGATGGGAAGAACTTCTTACATGTGGCTCCTTTATCTGCGTTGTCCCATTCGTTCTGCCATTTAATGGTTCCTTCTTCTTTTACCTGGGCAACTATTGATGATTTAGGTATTTTTGTATATTCTCTACGGTTACGCTGGTTTCTGTTGCAGCTTGTTTTTGCCAATTGATCTGCCATTTCATTCCCATAAATTCCAACATGTGATTTTATCCAGCCGAAATGTACTATCCAATTTTGTTCCCTGAGTTTTGCTATTGTTTGTCTTATTTTTGATATGATGTATCCCTGTTTGAAGTTGTTTTTAATTAGGTCGAGAGTAACTTGACTATCTGTATAAAACTGCAACAAGACTTTGTTCAGAGCTGTTTTGGTCAATTGATGGTATTGCTTCTAGAGCTTTAAGAATTCCTATCTGTTCAGCTTGATTATTTGAGCAAACGATTGGACAGCTTGGCTTTTATTGTATGCTCTAATTTTCCGTTTTTCAAGATAACTGCAGCAGCCCCTACCATTCCTTGGAATTTACTGCCATCAGTGTATATTTTTATTTTGTAGTTGTTCGATTCTTCATTGTCGCCCACATTAATTCTTTCTGCCGGATGTGACCACTCCTCCTTTTTGAGTGGTATGTCAATGTTTGTGTGGTCATCGTGTATGGCTCTATATAACTGGGCTGTTTCTTGTATACTGATAGTTATGGGTTTAATTCCAGCTAAGATACAAGATACTTCATATGGTAATGTTTTATAGGCTTTGGCTATGGTGACATTTATAATTCATGAACCCTCTTCAACTTTTTTAATTTTTTTTGTTTTCTTAATTCTTCCTCCCATATTGGGGCCCCATATGTTAACATAGGCAAGATTGCTCCATTGTATATAGTCTTAATGCTTTATGTCCCAGTCCCCACTGCAATCTAGCTACCCTTCTTAACATGTTCATTAGGCTCATAGCCTTGTTAGTTGTTATCTCAATGTGTTTATCAAAGCTTAGTTTGCAATTAAAGTGGATTCCTAGATATTTCATTTCTTGAACTTGCTTGATGCGTTCATGGTTGACGTATACACTGATATTTTTATTAATGGAGGTCCTTTTTCTTGATATTAACATTGCTGTGGACTTGGATTCATTGAATGTGATTTTGTTATTGTTAGCCCATAATTCTATTTTTCTTATGTCAGTATTTGCGTAATTTTTCTGCCTCATTGTCGTTAACTTCCTGTTGAGAGAAGTATTAGGTCGTCAGCGAAAGCGATAACATTAGAGTGATTTGAGAAGTTAAGATTCAACAGTGAGTTGTACATGATAGTCCAAAATCCAGGTCCGCTACATGATCCTTGTGGGCATCCTTTGGTTACTTCCTTTGTAACTCTAAGCGTATTCACTGAGAACATTGCAGATCTGTCTCTGAAATAATTCTGTGCTAAAATGTATAGATTTTTTGGACATTTAAGTTGTTTTAGATTGTATAGTATGCTCGGCCACCATGCCTGCGTCCGAATGCACCTTTAACATCTAGACTTACCAGAACTACACTTTGTTTTATATTCAGGCTCTGTTTAATGGTTTTTGTAAACCTCCATTACTGCTTCTATTGTTCCTACTTGTGGGGTAAATCCAAATTGGTTGTTATTAAGTAATTTATTCTTGTACATGTGATGTAGAATTCTTTCGATGAGTAGCTTCTCCAGTACTTTTCCCGCTACATTGAGGAGGCTTATTGGTCTGTATTTTGACACTTCATTAGTATGCTCCTTGCCTGATTTAGTGATTGGAACTATTATTGATTTTTTCCACATTTTTTGGGAATATTATTATTATTATTATTATTATTGTTATTGTTATTGTTATTATTGTTATTGTTATTGTTATTGTTATTATTATTATTATTATTATTATTATTATTATTATTATTATTATTATTATTATTATTATTATTATTATTATTATTATTATTATTATTATTATTATTATTATTATTATTATTATTATTATTATTTAGCATTATTAAGCTAGCTCGACCTAATGCCAGAATCCGCTGGCACTCAAGTTCCATTCATCTATATGTATTGGAATTTATAAAATGTGTTTAAAATTCAGTACTTGATCGCAAGAAGGATATCACTGGAGAGAAGTCAAAGCTCTGTTTGCTTTGAAACCTGTGTGTTGTATGTATTTACTTGTAGAATGATACAGTTACAACTGTTTTCATTATCTTATTTGAAAAAAAATAGAATTCTGAAAAGGATATATTCCACTGATATATTTCTTTAACAATCCAACTTGAAACCTACGTCAAAAAACTTGTATTCAAACGTACATACACTCTTAAAAAAGCCCGTCATATAGGAACTGCAAAAACAAAGTGAATTCCTCAATAATCTGTATTTATGCTTCGATTTGCCTGGTTTACGTAATATACAGGGTGTTTCGAAATTCAATGCTCAAACTGCTAGGTATGATGCAGAAGGCAAAAACAAATATATTTTGTTAAATAACCATGTGTCGGAAATTCGTACGTATTGAGTACAGAGCATGCGAAAGTAATACGGGAGTGCAGAAGGAGATTCAAAACAAACAATTTCTTTTAAACCGTTACACTAAATGATTTGAAGTACGTAAATGTTGTGATGTCATACTTTTCAACATTGAGTAAGGAAGTAAGGATGCAATTGGGTGTAATTCAAATAAAACAATGTTACATGATTACATTACTTTAATGCCCTGACCAACATTTACAATAAATGTTCGAAATGAGCACCATTTACCTCGTTGCAGAGCCGGTACCGACGTAGTAGAGAGTCCCTTGTCCGCTGGAAAATGTGTGGCGTGTTCTGTAAGTTTGTTGCCGCTGCAAGAATTCTTGCTACGAGCTCCATCTCAGATTCAACAGGGGAAGAGTATACTTGGGTCTTCATGTAGCCCCAGAGAAAGAAATCCAATGGAGGGAGGTCCGGGGATCTTGCAGGCCAACTTACAGGTCCACCCCGGCCGATCCACCTATTCCCAAAAGTGTTGTTTATTGCGGCACGCACTGGGTCTGCAAAGTGAGATGGGGCCCCATCATGTTGAAACCACATCCTCCTCCTGATATGGAGAGGTACATCCTCCAGTAAAGTCAGCAGGTGAACTTCTAAGAACAGTCTGTACATTGGCCACCTGAGTCGAGGAGGCAACATATAGGGCCCAAGCAAGTAGTCTCCTACGATACCGGCCCAAATGTTTACAGCAAATCTTCTCTGATGACCCCTCAAAACTGTAGTACGCGGATTGTCATCCGACCATACATGAGAGTTGTGTGAATTGTACATACCATCTCTAGTAAATTGAGCCTCATCTGAAAACATCACAACTTCAGGAAACAGAGAGTCTTCATTAGTTTGTTGCAGAAACCAGCGTACAAATTGAAGACGATGTGGGTAGTCATCTGGTCCCATGGCCTGCACTCTCATAGGACGAAAAGGATGAAGTTGCTGTTCATGCAACACTCTCCATACAAAACTATGGTGAACACCGAGCTCAGAAGCAATTGCTCGTGTACTTGTCTCTGGATTGCGTAACAGCACGTTTAGGTGTACGAACAGTACGTGGTCTGCCTGCTTACCACCAATGTGCTAGTCGATCGTGGATTGAAGTAAATGTACGATAATCCGGACATCTTCGTGCAGGGTAACGTACGCGGTACATTCTCTGGGCTTGCTGACTATTACCCTCAGCCGCACCATAGACAAAGTGCATGTCTCACAGTTCTCTCCATGAGTAGCGTTCCATGCTGATGCTTAGTCCGTTACACAGTTACTAGTGCTGTTTACTTACTCAGTGTCGAAATATGGCATCACAATGCACTGCACACTTCAAATCAAGTACAGTATTTAGTGTAATGGATTTGTAAAAATAATTGCTCATTTAATATCTCCTCCACTCTCGTACTATCTTCGCATGCTGAGTACTCAATACGTATGAATTTCCGACACATGGTTATTTAACAAAATATATTTGTTTTTGCCTTCTGCATCATACCTAGCAGTTTGAGCATTGAATTTCGAAACACCCTGTATATTTCTTTGTTAACTACTCGTAAATCTTATGTTTTAAGTTATGTTGCGAGAACAAATACGGCAGTCGCTATAGAGATTTTAAAATTATAGCTTTCAGGTAAACCTCCACACATAACAGTTCGAGTTCGTTGATGTTTGGAGAATTCATTTGTCTTAATTTCAGTAGCGCACACCGTGTTTCGTTGAGAGATAAAAAAAATGCCCCGCTAGAGCGATTTTCAAATATTGATTCATATGAATCCCGATGATCCGATTTTTCTGGCTAAGGAACTGGATTTTGGTTCTCTTAATTGTTTACTAAACGTTCGGTTTGGTTCCGGAAAACAAAAATTGCGGCCACTATAGCGTTAAAACACTAACACGCAAACACACACACACAAACCCACTCACTAAACCAAACATACATACAACACATCAACAAACAAACACATTCACAAACACAGAAACAAACTAAAGTAACTCACTCACTGGCACTATCGAACCCGTGGGTTCATGGCCCTGCAGACACAAACTCTGCATACATCCCTATCCTGAGCTAATGTTTTCCAATCATCTCCTGTAATATCCATTTCCCTGAAATCATTGTTAATGTTATTCTCCCACCTCTCTCTTGGTCTACGAACTGGGCGTTTTCGCTCTGGTTTTTCTACAAGAAGCTTCCATGCAATTCTTTCATTCCCTATTAGTACCATATGTTCAGCCTATCCAGTCTAAGAAACTTAACTGTTCTTATTGTATTTGCCTTCCTATAAAGACCATGCAGCTCACTATTGTGTAGGTTTCTCTATTCACCTCTCGGTTAGTCTCTGTTTGGTCTAAAAATGTTCCTAAGAACTTTATTATCAAATTCTCATAATCTTCTTTCCTTCCTTAAAGTAAGAGTACATGTTTCGCCTCCATATAATATATTTGGGAGAATAATAACTTTAATGTATTTTCAGTTTAACGGTTTTTAAAAGAGTCGCTATGGCAAAAGTTCCTGTAATTCGTTATAGCATACATTTCCAGAATTGAGCGTATGTTTAATTTCTTTGAATATCTCGTACGAAATTACTACGAGTAGGAATAATCATACAAACGTGAATGACGTGTAGATATTAATTAAACAATGCCTTACTTCTAAGAAATGTATGTTATATAAATATGGGCCTCAGGTAACATCCCAACTTTACCAAAAAAATTAAAACTAAAATAATTGAAACGGCGATTCTTCAATCTATATTATATGGAAGTCAACACATTTTCTTTTGCTTTAAGCAATGAGAAAATATTACAAGTATTTGACAATAAAGTGCCCTAGAAGCTGTTGGATCCAAAGAGCGTTTGGACGAACATAGGAACGGAGAACACTGCGTCATATTGGACTAAATTGAAAACCAGATGTATTACTATTGGCAGGACTTGTATTACGAATGGATAATGAACAAGGGATATGGGTATTTCCTGACGGAAAATGAGAGCAAAAGCGTCTAGTGGAAGATCAAGAATGAAATGGAAGGTTAATATTCATAATTATTTGAGGCAGAGGAATTGTACTTGGGAGTTCAAAATAAATGGGGAAAATGGAAACATTCCTGTGACCAGTTTATATTGGATTTATTTTACAAATACAAATTTAGCATGAGAGTTAACTCTTCAAGTTTCAATGGATATTCACAGATGTTCAATATGGCCTCCATTTGTGACACGGCAGATGTATACCGATATTCCATTTCTAGCTTGAACCGTTCTTAGATAGCCTGATCAATTGATTTAACTGCTTTAAATGGTGTAAGTCCTATAGAAAAGGCGGTACTTACGCCTACCATAGTGCAAGTATGAATAAGAGGGATTTTTGTCTCCCAACTCCTTTCAAAAAACGTTAAACTGAAAATATATAAAGCTGTTATTCTCCCAGTTATATTATATGGGTGCGAAACATGGACTATTACTTTAAGGGAGGAGAGAAGATTATGAGTATATGAGAATAAAAGTTCCTAGGAAAATGTTTGGACCAAAGAGAGATGAACCAATAGGTGAATGGAGAAGACTACATATTAATGAGCTAGATGGTCTTCACGGGAAGCTAGATATAATAAGTTAATTCTCGTAGACTGCGATGGGCAGGACATGTGGCACGAATGGGGAATGGAATAAGTGTATCGAAACTTCTTATAGGAAAACCAGAGGGAAAACGCTCAGTTTGGTAGACCAAGAATGAGGTGGGAGAATAACATTAACCATAATTTGAGGGAAGAAGATTATAAATGGGACGATTGGAAAACATTAGCTGAGGATACACGTGTGTGGAGAGCTTATGTCCGTGCGGTCATGAACCTGCGGGTCCGATAGTGTCTGTGAGTTAGTTAGTTTTAGTTAGTAAGGGTGGGTGTTGAACATGACATGCACTTCATTCAACGCAGTATGGCTAATCCGGTGAAACTAAAATTACTAACAAGGGAACTCTCAACCATTGCATGCCAAAACCTATCTTGAAAATTTTCCCAGAGAAGTGTTGTGATGTACCAAGGCCGTGACCAAAATACTATCTGCTGCTTTTAACTGCAAGACACAAAAATCGATACCAGGATCCAGCAATTGCAACACACTTTACGGAGCATATGGACCTCCCTACTTAACTAAAAGCGCAGTGGAGTGAGGCGGGGACGCGGCGTGGATGCCCGATATTGAGTTCATTCAATCTGCAAGTTTAACAGTTGTCTTACTTCCCTATAATCAAAACGAGAGGTTGGCGCTGGATTTTAATGTCTTGTAGTTAAAAGCGGCAAATATTTTATTTTAACACGGCCTTGGAACATCACAATGCTTCTCCAGAAGACATTTCAAGAGGTTATATCAATGTGGCGGGGCACCATGTTGCTGAATAATGAAGTTGCAGTATACCTTTTCAATCGCTAAAAGCGTAATTTTGATTCATAGCTCCTATAATGTGCATCGACATTTAATTGTTCTCGTTGTTGCAAACTGAAACTTGGAGAGTTGCCCTTTAATCCAACATTTATATTTACAAAATAAATTCAATGCAGCGATCACAGGAGTGTTTAATTTTTGTCACATTTATTTTTAATAGCCCTGTACATTGTATATTTGGAATTTATCTCATGATAGGAATGTGTGGAAAGCTTATCTTCGCACGGTTATGAACCTTCTGGTACGATAGTGAAAGAGGGTTATATATATATATATATATATATATATACATACACTTGTGCATGTTAGTCTTGTTGCGGACGAGCTGCTTAATGAAACCACTGAGTAGGAAAGACATTAACCCAAAGTGAATGTTTAGCTTGGCTTTTTCTAAACGAAATATTTACACCCTATCAATATTCTACTAGCACATAGTCACGGCAGGTATGTATCTTGATATGTTGCAACTTTTCTTATAGCCACAGTTGCTGTAAGATGGTATCGTGGATACAGTCATGTTGCAACAAAGTGGAGCACCACCACACTTTGCTGTCTGTTCATATATCAATGGCATGTTTGCCAACATTTGGATTAGAAGGGCATCTCCTCATATCTGCACACCGTATTCGCCAGACCTCACACCTCTTTTCTTTTTCGCTTGAAGATTCATCAAACAACGTATACAGAACCAAGATTCATAATATCCAATTGCTGAAAGAACGTATACGCCAAGCGAGTGAAATGATTACAGAGGGTATGTTGATGAATGTTTTCCGGGCGATGGTGCGTCGTTGGGAAAAGTATTTTCAGATTTAAGGAGGTCATGTGAAACACTGACTTTGTAGTGGATAATAAATTATAATTATTGTTTTATTTGGACGACATAATCCCAAAAATGTACTGGGATTTTATGAGCAGACTGTGTTTCTGACACTCCGTCATAAGGCGTTCGATTTTATCTTCAGTGTCACTCTAATCAATACTATGTCATCCGAATAACATATGGCATTGATTTCCATATTATGCATTTTATATCCTTTCATGTCCTTAATATCTTCAAATGCCTCATCAAGGACGATGTTGAACAACAGTGGACTAAAAGAATCCTTTTGTTTTACTCATCGTTTTCACTTGAACCTTTCCTAAAAGTTCGACTTCGTATTTTATCCTAATTCCTACTTTATTTTTAATTTTAGGGTGGGGATACCAACCTGAACGATTACAGGCGGGAATTTATCTTTTATTTTATTTTAAAAAATTATTAACCTAATGGTCGCCCTGCGGACGAAATTCGACCACAATTCATTAAATTTTTACGTTTGTCACAAATTCATCATTATGCATTAATTTTCGATTTAGTTTAAAAATACGAACGATAGGAAATATGTGGTATAGCTTGGCTAAACCATGTTTGATAAACAAAAATGCGTCATGTGACATTTGTATACTATTTATACTATTTAAATTTGCATTTGGACTATTATGCGCACGGGAATATATTATATCCCTTCTTCTTTGTCTCTTACTCCAACCCGTCAATGTTCTATGTCGAGGCATAATGGAAATAGGTACGAATATCTAAATATATCCATCCATAGTAATTCTGCCCGAAGGCAGGTACTTCACTGCAATCATAGCATTTTCATGCTATGCTTGCAGATTTACTATGGAATTGTAGGTGTGGTAGCTTCCCGTTGCTTTCCACACTGATGAAGGATGATGATGGTGATGATGATAATGATAAGGATGAAGATGATGGCCATATAATTGCGGAGACCGTTTGGGCCTTAAAGTTTTCCTGACATTTGTCTTACAGATGAGGAAAAAACCCCGATAAAAACCTCACCCAGAAAAACTGCCCCGACCGGGGATCGAACCCGGGCCCGCTGCGTGACAAGGCAGCACGCTACCTCGAGACCACAGCGGTGGACTCTAAAAATATATATATAAATGTAATTAAATTACTGAAAGAAAGGTTAGACATGATTTAATTTAAATAATAAAATGTAAACACTTTTTTTAAAATCACTAATACGTAATACGTAATAAACCACTAATAATAAGCAGGTTGCTGCTGCACAATTTTCTTCTTTACAACAAAGCACTTTCAGTATGAACGTAAACAAAAATGAACGAGTACACAAATAAACAAATGAATGAGTAATACACATAAATTCCTTAGAGACATCAGTGATATTTATATTAAAATATATTTTTTTCCTTTTGAATAGTTTTACAGTAAGTTAAGAAGAAAGAAGTTACCTGTTCATTGTACAAATAATGACTTAAATATAATCTTATATATAAAAATCAATGTTTGTTTGTATGTTTGTTGGTTTGTTTGTTTGTTCGTATTTTTTGCGCGGCCATACTGTTGATCCGATTTTGATGGGGTTTTTTGCAAAATGTTCAGAAGATTCCCGGGATAAACATAGGCTATAAGAGAGTTGTGATATTGAACCCCTTCACACCCAACAATCAACCTTTGTAATGAAAAACGTGAAATAAAGTTCCTATTTTGACGCTTATATGGCTTACGCTGCCTAAACCATAACAAATACACCAAATTAATGTACATAGAATTGTATATCTCAAAAAACTCTTCAAAAAAAAGTCCGCGACAGCATATGTTTATCTCTTACGGTTAACTCACAATAACTATTTTTGTTTTTCATCAATGCCAAGAAGATCGGAGTAAGTCAATTCCATACTGTTGATCCGATTGAGATGGGGCTTTTTGAAAAATGTTCAGAAGATTCCGGGGATGAACATAGGCTATAAGGGAGATTAAATACTCAACCTCTTGACCCCTAAAAATCACACTTTGTAGTGAAAAACGTGAAATGTAGTTCCTATTTTGACGCTTAAATGGCTTACGCTGCCTAAACCATAACAAATACACCAAATTAATGTACACAGAATTGAACATCTCAAAACACGCTACAAAAAAGTCCGCGACAGCATATATTTATCTTCTACGGATAACTCACAATAACAATTTTTGTCTTTCATTGATGCCAAGAATATCGGGATAAACAGATTCCCGGACAGAGCACGGCTGGTGGTAAATGAGTAGCAGCGCACGCCGGGTATTAGCTAGTGCTTTATAAAACTCAACTTATATCCATTTCTTCTCAAAATGGCATACCTCCCTATCTTATTAGGTTGCTCTATTAATTTTATTTTGTTTAATTTAATTTATTTGTAACCCATGTTATACATACATTTTATTTTTCTGCTCTCCTCTCTATATGAACTTTAATTATGTCAAGTATCACACTCCTCCGTGCGCGCAAAAAGGGGTGCGAAGTTTTTCTTTCAGGTATTAATATATAGATCCATCCATCCATAGTAATTCTGCTCGAGGGCAGGTATTTCACTGCAATCATAGCATCTTTATGTTATGATTTGCAGCTTTCCTAGGGAATTATAGGTGTGGTAACTTCCCATTGCTTTCCACACCGGTGAAGGTTGATGATTATAATGATAAGGGTGATGATGATAGCTGGATGATTTTTGGGGAATGTTGAGTCCTAAGCTTCCTGACATTTGTCTTACAGGTGAAAACTACGAAAAACAAAACCTCCACCAGGAGCTTATCCCGACCGGGAATCGAACTCGGGCCCGCTGCGTGACAGGGCAGCACGCTACCTCGAGACCACAGCGATGGACAACATATTAAAAGTACTAGAATTTCTGGTACATTCCTTTCTTTTAAAATCTCTAAAATGTTTAATTCAAGTATGTCAAAGACTTTCTCTAAATTTATAAAATAAATAAAAGCTCGTTCAAGGATATTTCCAAAAATCTATGTTCATATAAAAATGATATCTGTGAATGAACGGAACTTGATGAGGTCTAATTTTGGACACACTGCATTAATTAATAGATAAATTATGTTTGATGAACTGTGGCTGGAGTTCGATTCCCTAGATGTCTGTGTTTGTTCTCGGCCACAGCTGTGTTTAGTTTAGAAACCAGTTGTACTAAGCTATTCCCACACTTGTTAACAGTGTATAATCTATTATCGTACATCCATTAGTACCGTCAATAACACCAAACACCAATCAAATTAATATAATAATAATAACCATTACGGCCCCTAGGTTTAGCCTTAGTGCCCCTCATGACAGCCTCATTCCGAGCCCAAGTCTTTAAGTTAATAATAATAATAATCGTCATGATTATGGGAATGGGAATCATGGTATGTTGAACGTAGTGCTTGGGAATAAAAGTATAATATACACTACGAAGAAAACTCAATTTCAAGTTCTGTTACAAAGCATTTTATTATACGGGAACAAACGAAGTGAATAGCAGAGAGTTAATCTTGTGGAAAGATAAAATAAAAAGAAACCAAAAATATTTAAATACCTTAACGAAACCATTTCTAGAATTAAGCCCTTTGAGTAAAATCCCGAAACCTGGATAGTACGTAGAAATCAAACCAACAAGCTGTTAACAGTAGTAATGAATTTTTGGAGGCGATCAACAAGAATTTAAAAAAAGGATACAGTTAGAAAGGAGCACAATAAGGGAAATTAAGTTGAAAAAACAGATATAATAGAATAAAAACGTTTGAAATGGTATGGGCACCTCATAAAATTGGAAGAAGATAGAATACAAAAGAAGACCCTTGTTTGGAAAGCTAAGGGAAGAAGTGGAAGAGGCGGATCTAGAGAAGTTTGATAGATGGAGTGAGAAGACATATGGAAGCTAGAGATTTGAGGGAAGAAAATGCTTTAGACAGCAACCTCTGTCTACAAATCGCTTTGGATTGAAGGAGAAACACTGTATTGTGGAATATTCCTAATTTAAAAAAATATTAATAATAATAATCAAAGGCTAAAACATAGGGACATGTTCCTAAGAACATGGAATGTTAGGACATTAATAAAATTCTTAGGAAAAAATTTGGACCAAAGAGAGAGATGAACAGTCGAAATGTATGGCGTGAACAATAACTGAATAATGCCGTATCCTGTATATTACTTTATTGGTCAAATTTTATTTTAACATTTAATATTAGAGTTAATTGTAATTGCTATATTAAAATGTATCATATGTTTTGTCCAGGTGGCAGGAAGAGAAGGCACATGGTTTAACTCCACCAGCCAAATAAATAAATAGTATAGATATATATTCCGCACCTGTGTATATGATTAATGCATTTTGACTTGTTCTGTATAATTAATGTTGTGCGTTGCTAAAGGATTCCTATATCACCAAGTCAGATATAATTAATACACAAGTTGTGCTTCCAAGTTTGAATAAACTTTCAACTTGCCTGGTGGGAGGGGGTGACACTGCACAGTATCAATATGAACACGATAATTCTCCCGCTTCCGTTACGATAACTAATAATATATCCTTACAGTCGATAATTATAATTCATGCTGGAAATATCATTATTCTCCAAACTTCCACTATGATATTGCACAATATATTACGGTGATTCTCTTTATGCATTATATTAATTCTCTTTCTTGTTTTTATTTTCTCTTTATTTGTTTATTCTTTTTTCTAGTTCTTATCTTTTCCTTAGGTTTTATTATTCTTTTCTTATAATTATCCATCCTCTTTTATATTACTTTTATTTTCCTTATTTTTCATTTTATTCTTTCGCGCCTTATTCTACTATTTTTCTACTAGTGTTATTCTTCTTTTTCTCTTCTTCAATGTCCGCCACATTGTTTACCTTTTTATTATTCTTCTCCTTCTAAAAATTTATTCTTTTTTCTCTTCTTCTAGTTATAATTGTCCTTATTGTTTTAGTGTTTCTCCTTTCCCTTATTTTTCTATCTCTTCTCACTCTCTCTTTCTTTATTTTTACATTCATTATTTTTCTTCTCCCTTTTCCTTATTCTCCTATCACTTCTTTCTCTCTTTTATATCTCATTGTAGTTATTCCTCATTCTTCTCTTCTCTTTTCTCTGTCTCTTCTTATTCCCTTTTTCTTATCTTCCGTATTATTTTCTTCTACTATTCTACTTTTTCTATCTCATCTCACTATCTTTGTCCTTCTCTTTCTTATTTCTTATTTTCTCTATTCTCCTTACTTTTTTCCTTCTTTCTCTTTTATTTTCCCTTTCCTACTATCCATTTTCTCTTATTATTATTTTTCTCTCTCATTTTTATCCCTTTTTCATTCTATTCGTTATTCTTTTTATAGTTTTCTTCTTTTCTGTATATCTCTTGTTGCTGTATTTTCATTCTCTTTCTTATTATTCTTTTTAAATTGCTTCTCCTTTACTTCTTTTTCTCCTTTGTTTTCTATCTCCTCTTAATCTCTTTATTAATCATTTTCCTCCTTTCTCTTCGTTCCTCTTCTTCTTTTTGTACATACAGCTCTTCCACCTTAACTAGTATCTCTTCCAGTATCATATCTCTTCTGTCCTCTCTTCCAACTCTTTCCTAAATCCCATAGATGATTTTCTACACAATTATTTCCATGGTGTGTTTCAGGTCTATATAATATTATAAACGTATGGAAAAAATGAATAAAACTTTATTAGAAATAATAAAAAATAAATAAAATGTTCTATGCTGTAGTTTCGAGATAGCGTCGCTATCTCGTACGCAGCGCACCCGGGTTCGATCCCTCCGGTTGGAACAAGTTTCCTGGGTGATTTTATTTCGAGTTTTGCCTCACCTGTAAGACAAATATCAGGAAACTTTAAGGCCAAGCGGTCCCCAAACGTCATCTGGCCATAAAAATCGTCATTATCATATTCGCCATGTTTATTGTGAACGTGTATGAGAATGGCATGTTTCATTTTAATGTTGTGTTGTCTCGGAGGAGGCGCCGTCATTGAGCTATCACTCATTCCATGTGAATGCATGGTCAAAAAGTATATCGTATGAACCACAGTTTAATATCCCTTTCCCGACAGATCGCGCCACTTTAGGGCCCGGGTAGCGGTGGGATGTAAAAAGTACCTATAAGGTGAGAAGTTAAACTAAGTTAACGGTATAGAATAAGTAATACAAAGAAAATTAATTTTACCGAGAAGCATAAAAGAAGCAGAAATCTGAAAAGAAGAGAAAACTTGCTCTTTATAAACTCTATTTTAAGGGAACGGAAAGGAATGAAATAAACTTTTATTTTTGTATTATTGTAACATTCTACGGAGTACTCCAGTCGTTTGTGAAGTACGATCTACGATCCATACGTAGCCCATTTACCCAACATAGCCTACCACAATGTTTCGTAGAAGACTTCAGTTATCTAATACCAACATTTTATGAATGCATGTGCCTTCAAATTTTCAGACATTATTTTAAAAACTAGCTTTAGTTTTATGGAATGCAGGCTTTCATAATGTTAAAAGATTTCGAGCTATGTGGCCGTGGTCTATCACAGGTGTTTCTTCCAGACGTTTGCGGAGGACATCTTCAGTAGCGAGTGCTTCTAGGTCGCGGACTCACAATCGAGTCTGAAGATGCCCTCCGCAGTTGAAGGAGAAACGTCTGGTAGAAACACCAGTTACAGACCACGGCCACATGGCCCGGAATCTTTTAACATTATATCTTTAGTTTTATTCAAAGTTTGGCTACAACTTATTCAAGAACCAGGAAAGAAAAATAGGAACATGTGTCTAGAGTTTCCGTGTGAACTGTTAAAACGTAAATCAATGACAAAACAAGCCAAGATTCCCTAGAGTTTGTAACACATGTAGGGAGTTGCGGTTTTCACAACACCGGACATCCCTCAATGTACAACTAATTTTTAATCATCCACTGGGACCTGAATAACAGATGAAGAAACGAGGGAAAACTCTTTTTTTTAGACACAACTCATTTAGTCATAATTCATATACATAAACATGAAGCGACATAATTACGTTATCTTATGTTCAAAATAAAAAATTAGGTCCATTTCGCAACTAGCCTAGAAGACTCTTGGCTACCACTCGGCCACTGGTCTCACATCCACATTTTTTAATAGCAGATATAGACAATCATCCAGCCATAGGGGTGACATATGGTCAGCATGTTGTGTCTCCTAGCCGTCATACTCAGTGTTCTTAATATGGAGATACTACTTATTGCAGCTACATAAATTCCTCATTGTTACGAATTCTGAATTCTTGAAGGTGTTAACATTATTCTCATGAACAATGTTTAACAATTGTTTTACAGATCTTCATCGATCCTATCTAGCAGATACCAGAAATGAAAATTACTAATAGATAACTAACTGGAACTATCGAACCCGTAGGTTCACGGCCGCGCGGACATAAGCTCCCCATACATCCCTATCCAGAGCTAATGTTTTCCAATCATTCCCAGTATAATCTACTTCCCTCAAATCATTGTTAATATTATTCTCTCAATTCATTATTGGTCTACTAACTGGGCGTTTTCCCTCTGGTTTTTCTACAAGAAGCTTCCATGCACGTCTTTCGTTCCCCATTCGTGCCATATGTCCTGCCCATCGCAGTCTACCAGACTAAACTATTATTATTATATCTGGCGTCCTACAAAGATCATGTTGTTCACTGTTACGTAGTTTTCTCCATTCACCTGTCTGTTCATCTCTCTTTGATCCAAAAATTTTGCTCAGAACTTTATTCTCAAATACTCCTAATCTCCTTTCCTTCCTTAAAGTAAGAGTCCATGTTTCACATCCATGTAGATGGTAGAATAATAATTTTATATGTTTTCAGTTTAACGTTTTTTAAAACGAGTTGGGACGTTAAGAGTCTCTGTATTGCGTAAGAGCCCGTATTTCCAGAATTGAGCCTATGGTTAATTTATTTGTGCATCTCATTCCTATTTGTGATTATTGTTCCCAGGTATTTGAATTCAGCCACTTCCTCAAAATTTCCCTCATTGTATTTCTATGTGTGACCATATATTCAGTTTTATTGATATTTACTTCTAGTCCCAATTTCTTAGTGTTACTACTAATATATATATATATATATATATATATGTATATAACTGTGTGTGAGTGTGTATCTGTTCGTTAACGCTCTGGTGCTAAGATATAGTCCTATTGATTTAATTTATTTAATAGCTTAAGTAATGTAATGGAAAATGCTTCAGTAGATAGAATTAAATGTATGTCAAAATGTGCAACAATATACAATTCGTACTCTTGTGGCTATATAAGCTCTGTTTTCACAGTAGTCCGGCTCTTTTAAATAAGTTGGCATCAGAAATGAAGTTTCTCTATTTAACAAAATACATTTAGGCCTACATTTCTGTAAATCAACAAAATAGCACCATATATTCGACTTGCTTAGGCATTCGCTTAGTTTAAGTGATATGACTGTGAGAGTAATGTCAAATATTACGTCTTGGGATCCAACTAACGGAACACTTGAGACGTTAGCTACCCACAGTGTGAAAACGCATCATTTCCGGACATTGGTACCTTATTAAAAATGATCAACACACCTCACCTCCGTTGTCCGTGCTTTTTGAAACACCCTGTATATTCATTGTTCCCAATGTCATGTGGTGAAACCTATTACGCGTCCTAGCGAGCTGTCTGAGTGATCATGACCTAGTGTAAAGATACGGAACGAGACCTATAGGAGAATAACATTTCTCATGGAATTTTAGACAGAGTTTTGTTTTATATCGCGGCTGGCCTAAAAGTGTTTTGATCTACCAGCCAGCTGCTTACACGTATTAATCACAGAGCTGGACAGCTATCCAACTAGTATATGGGTGATATGTGATCAATGTATGAAGCCCCTCAGTCGTCATAGCTCGTTTTCTCAACCTTGAGTCGCTACTTATTGTAATTCTTTATGTGGCCAAAAAACCACGAGAAAAATGTTTCCTCCAAGGAGACTCGAACCAACGCAAGTTCTGTAGCTCTGCACCATGGCATGATAGCTTAAACCACTCGGATACGACGCAGAACATTTTGGCGAGTGTAAAAGTAGCCAAATAAAATATAAAAATATATCTAAAGTTCATACTAATTTATCTATCAATATGTTTTGTAATAAGATACTGAAAGCCAATGTTTTCTTATATCAAAACACTCAAACAACATATTTCAACTAGTCCGTCGCTGTGGTCTCGAGGTAGCATGCTGTCTTGTCACGCAACGGACCCGGGTTCGATCCCCGCTCGGGACAAGTTTCCTGGGTGACGTTTTTTCGGGGTTTTTCCTCACCTGTAAGACAAATGTGAGGATACGTTAAGGCCCAAACGGTCCCCGAACATCATCTGGCCATCATTATCATTAATATCATATTCACCTCATTAGATTATGTTTAGGTTTAAGGCCTCTCCTGGCGCGTCATTACCCATCGTCATCACCCATCATATTATTGCGGCAGCGTAACTCCGCCTTCCAGGCGCCCCAACCTCACAAGTGGGTTACAATACGCCAATGCCAGGAGATAATACCTGAAATGTCGAATGTCAACAGGTGGCATTGACCACAAAAATTTTTTCAACTACTCTCGAAGTTTTTCTGATACAACAACAACAAATTTCTGTCTAATAAAGCTCTGAAGAATGTGTTTTCCTTATACCAAAACTCTCAGCCAACATCTCTCAATTTGCTTTGAAAGTTTATCTGAGACATCAATATCAAATTACGTTGTAAGGCTCGCCTACTCTATACTTTCGGGTCAGTGATGCCGTTGTTCTATTGCGAAATCACGTGAATTGATACTACTGAGTTGTTCTTCTTCATTATCATTTCATGTGATAGACCTAGCGGTCAGTTACGGTCTCAATCCAACGTTAGAAGGGTCTGCCCAATGATCTCTTGCCTAGTGGCTGGTAATTTAAGATTTGACGTGGTAATCTTGTCCCGCTTATTTTTCTTACGTGAGATATCCAGTTATTTATGTATTACACATCCAAGTTAACTGTTCACGGGCGGAGGGGAAGAGTTTTAGCGCTAGTGTCTCCGATCTACTGAATTTGTGGAAGGGATGTAGGAGAAAACTGTACATCCGATCACGTATTGAAAATGTTCACCTTCAAATGTGGGGGGAGAATCTCTAAACACATGTGAAAGATCTTGACATGGTTGTCAAATTAGTCATTTAAGAACGGAACGCTCAAGCGGTCGGATCATTTAAAATTACAGTATTTGCCGTATCTCCGTTACCAGCCTCACAATAAATCACAAGTGGCAACATGTAATGAAAAGGGCAAGGAAGGGACAGCTCATTCCTAGACGTAACCCCAAAAGTAACAGGGTTGTCAAGTTAGTCATTCTGCCACTGACCGCGCAGAACGACGGATCATTA
Organism: Diploptera punctata; assembly: GCA_030220185.1. Taxonomy (NCBI): domain Eukaryota; kingdom Metazoa; phylum Arthropoda; class Insecta; order Blattodea; family Blaberidae; genus Diploptera; species Diploptera punctata. The sequence goes on along the minus strand of JASPKZ010005276.1, from coordinate 747,642 downwards.
AAATACATAGTATTTGTCAGCTCTCTACCTGACAATCAAACAACATGATATAGAGGACAGGAAGTGGCAACATAGTAAGGATTAGAAAGAGAAAGACAGTCTGTTAGTTAACATATTTTCCGCCTGCACAAAACACTTGGATAGGTAATATTTTTGCACATATTCCATGATTGATTCTGATTGCAATTCTTTGAGAATCTTAGAATTTATTTTATGGTCTGTTCTTGAGTAACCTTCAATACGTCTCATAAATATAATTTCTGCCGCAGTTAGTCTTTGTTCATCTACACTGCGAATTTTCCAGGCCTCACTGCCGTAACATAATGTGGATCTGGCCAGTGTTTTATAAATTCTAGTTCGTGTGTGTTGCTGTACTGTATTTGGCTTGAAAATATTATTTATAATTTCTGTTACTCCGTTAAAATTTATAATTTTTTGACTAAAATCTTTTTCCTCTTCGTATGTAACTTGGTATCCGAGGTAGTTAAATGTGTTAGTTTGTTCTAATATTTTATTATTAATAACGATTTTACTGCGAACTGGATATTTTCCTAGGAAATACATAACTTTGGATTTTTCTGTTGAGATCTCCATGTTGTAGTTTATTGCAATTTGGTGAAAAGAGCGGACTGAACGTTGTAGGTCATCTTCTAAATTCGCTATAGACACAATGTCATCTGCAAATAATAGGGTGTCTAAATTATATAATCTATTAAGTGGTATACTGCCATGTGGTTGTAGTCTCCATTCTTTAATAACTGAGTTCATGTATATTATGAAGAGCATTGGTGAAAGACCACATCCTTGTCTAACTCCTTGATTAATTGGTCTGCATTCAGAGATTTTATTTTCAATCTTAACTTGGATGTAATTATCATAAGTAATACCACGAGTTATTTCCAATTTATCTAGAGAATTTGGAAATCAAGATTGGAATTTGTTAGGACTATTTAACAAATAAAATTAAGCTGTTTACTCACAAATCATTATTTTAATATAGTTCTTTTAAAAATATTTATATATTTAATGTAAACGGCGATGTTTGAAAACAAATGAGAAGCGTTTGTTATCTTTCATTTGTTCATCAATGCAACTAGATCATATTATTTATTGCCAAAGGATCGCAATATTGTAAGAATGCATCCTAGTGGAAACAAATGAAACACATAAACTGTACATTAATTAGTCTGATGTCCTATGATGTAAATATGTCAATTATATTTTTCTGGAACATTAATACCTGGGAAATAATACATTTAAGAAAGTGAAAACAGTGGTTTATTTTTTTTTGTGGTATAATCAATTGCAAAAAATGTTTTTTATTATCTTCCGCAAGCACTGTCTGGTGACATTCGTACACTATATATATATATATAATCTTATAGCCACATGCATTGAAGCATTCTTACATCTTAATATATACAAGTTGTTATATTCAACGTATTTTTTAGAGAGTCAGTCACTGCAAATTAATGGTCTGACCTATTGAAAATGTTAAAAAGGAGGAGATTGATTTAAAAGTAATAAAATTAAATTGATAATATCGAGGTGAAAAACGAATGTGATTGGTTGAAAAATAAATTCATTGAAATGTGATTAGTCATTGACTCCCATTTGGGGCACAAGTTAAATAGTCCTTATAAATATCATATATAGTTTTTATCAGTTGGTCTGGGATTCCATCATATTTAAGGATTTCTAATAATTTGTTTCTATTTACTTTGTCAAATGCCTTCTTCAGGTGAATAAATGCCAGGAGTGTTTCAATATTAAACTCTCTGTGTTCTTCTATTAGAATTTTAATATGGAAGTGCCCATCTGTACAGGATCTTCCTTTTCGGAATCTACTACTGAGTTAAAAATATGAACTCATTTGTCATATTAACGTCAAATGAGAATTTGTGATTAGAAGTTATTCTAAGTTACACTAAACTTAAATTATCAGGAGTAGCATAAGGCAGTCAGGTGTAGCATAAGGCAGTCAGGTGTAGCATAAGGCAGTCAGGTATAGCATAAGGCAGTCAGGTGTAGCATAAGGCAGTCAGGTGTAGCATAAGGCAGTCAGGTGTAGCATAAGGCAGTCAGGTGTAGCATAAGGCAGTCAGGTGTAGCATAAGGCAGGAACTGTCTCAACACTGATATATACAAGTTGGACCTTCCTCCGCCCCTTGAGATACCACGGACACAAACCCACACTCCCCAAGTCCCAACTTCTTTATCTCCTTTATCTACTTCGCGACCACTGTTCAAGTTCTTGACTTAAAATCAACACCCGGGAGAAGTCACAGGGATATTGCTAAGCTTCTTAGTACGTCAGGACGCTCATATCTGACGACCCCACAGTTGGTCCACAGGTTCCTCGAGCCTTAATATAAGAAGAAAATTCCAGCCCACTATTCTATTTAATAATCTAATCTCCCCTAAAAGATTAATAGAAGGAGGAGCTGCCATACTGCTTTGCTTGGAAGCATCGCAGATCCACCGACCATCCACCTGTTCTACCTCCAGGGACGCATCCTTCAGCCGTTGTGAGACCGGCTAAACTTGACTCACCAGGCCCCGCGGTGTGAGACTTTAGTACATCCAGGTTCTCATCTCCTGGCGACTGATATATACAGCAGAGACGTTTTATTTCGGGTGCATAATAGGGGATGGAATGTAGCCTATAAGATGACAAATAAGTAACGGGCCCCAACCGCCGGTAAACAGTGCGTATAATATACTGAAGACTATGGATTCCTTGTTTCAATATACTCGGGGAACATCCCTCAACAACCTATGAAAGTTTGTAATTCGCACATCAAATTACTCTGTAATAAGGTGCTGAAGACTATGGATTCCTGATATCAAAATATTCATCTAACATCCCTCAACAACCTCTTAATGGTTCCCGACAAATCAACATAGAAATCATATTAACGTGAAATAAGATACTTATATCAAAACACTTAATCAGCATTAGGCAACAATCTCCTCATGTTCGTATTATATATCATATATGCTCTGTTCACCGCTGTGGTCTCGAAGTAGCGTGCTGCCTTGTCACGCAGCGGCCCCGGGTTCGATTCCGGTCGGGACAAGATTCCTGGGTGAGGTTTTTTCTAGGGTTTTTCCTCAGTTGTAAGACAAATGTCAGGTAGCTTTGAGGCCTGAAAGGTCCCCGAACATCATCTGGTCAACATCATCATTATCATCCCCGAAGTTGAAAGCAACGGGAAGTTATCACACCTATAATCCCGTAGTTAAACTGCAAAGCATAGTATGAAAATGCTATGATTGCAAGAACACTATAGAATATATCAAAACACTGAACCAAAGTCCTTGAACAATCTCTAAAATATTATTATGTGCATACATGTTCATTATCTTCTCTCTCTCTCTCTTCTCTCTCTCTCTCTCCCTCTCTCTCTCTCTCTCTCTCTCTCTCTCTCTCTCTCTCTCTCTCTCCACGTATAACGATGAGCATTTTTTGTGTAATCGCCTTCCCTCAGTAAAAACTTGCATTGAATGCTTGAGGACAGATGCCACACCCTTTTGATTAGTCATTATAAAATATATAGTTTGCATGATTGAAACCAATTATTAAACGAACTGGCTATGATCAAATAACTCCTTACATATTGGGGTAGTAGTGTAACAAAAGTATTTCACATTCCAAATTCTAAATTAAAATTCGTATCAGAACACAGAGCTGGTTGGCCTCATTTATTTGTATCTGCACCCATTTCAATAGGTCATGTACAGCGTGTTCCACTTATACGTATAATGAAATTTGAAAGACGAGGTACGCACGTTTTAATCGAGTGTTGTTAATTTCAGAAGCGTCACATATTCTGTTTACAACAGCATACGCTTTTAATTAGTCTAGTTATCTTGAGCTTTATAATGAATGTCTATCTGAATGAAAATACAGGCATATTAAAATATTTATATATTTAATGTAAATGGTGATGTTTGGAAACAAATTATAAATGTTTGGTTATGTTTCATCTCTTTATTCACTGCAACTTGATGATATTTATCGCAAATAGGATTGCAATCAGCGATAACCCACTGGATCGCAATATTGTAAGAATGCACCCTAATGGAGAAAAAATTACACATATGAAATTGTATATTTCAACCACCATTATAGATTATTAATTTTTTTGTAAACAACTCAGTAAAATCATTATTTAAAAACACAATTATTGAACACACACTTATCAAATCTGTAATTCGAAGGAATCTGTTCATTATTTGCTATATTCAATGTATTATCTTATTATGTAAATATACGATATATAAACGTTCTTGAAGAGAATATACATAAGGAACTGTCGTCCATTGCATGCTGGTACTTACCTTGAAATTTGTCGAAGAGAAGCGTTGTGATATACCAAGGTCATATAAAGAACTGTCGTTTCTAACTGCAATACATAAAAATCGAAACCAGAATCCAATAATGGGAACCCACTGTACGGAACAGATGGACTCATGCTTAACTTCGAGCTGAGTGGAATGAGGCGGGACGTGTCGCGGACGGCAAGTTGTGAGGGTTATCGAATCTATCAATTCAGGAGTTTCAATACTTCCCTACAGTTTAAATGAGAGATTTGGCGCTGGATATTAACGCCTTGGTGTTAAAAATAGCAGATTGTTTTGGAGTCTGACTTCTTACATCAGCTTCTGTGGAAGAATTTTCAAGTAAGGTTTCGGCATGCAATGGTTGACAGTTCCCTTGTTAGCGCATTTTTTTGTCATGAGCAGCCGACATTAGTTTCTCATTGTTGCGACTTTACTCTATAGGATTGTATACTTAAAACTGAAGTCTTGGAGGATTTCTAATCTTCCTATTGCAAGATTTATTTGTGCAAGTGATCTGCAGCTTTTCTTCGCTATTCGTATAACCTTCTACATTCTCGTATTTTGTATAACAAATTGGACGGCGTTATGCATCAACCGGATATGTGCCATTATGTAAGTTTCGAGAAAAATACGTTCAAAGTTTAAGTCAATCTTCACTATTTATTGTAGCGCCAAACTAACAATACTGGATATGTTAGTTATTTCCCATGTTTGACTGTTATGCATCAACAATCTAATAGCGGAAACATTTGGCGCTTAGCTGCTCGATGCAAATTTAGATTAGAATTTATGAAGATCTGGTTTCATAGCCGTTTGTTGAAAACACATAATCTCTGCTAGGACGGATGGCGTTTAAATTTGCTTTAATAATAAGAATATATACGTTTTCGCTCTAGAAAGTGTGCGCACACTTTCTTCATGAACCCGTGCAACAGATGACATTAAAATTTCAATTTTTGAAAACGGCGCTTAGTTGGTTGATGCATAACATCATCCAATTATGAGTTTCGTACATTAAAGGAGTCCATCGTAATATTAGGTACATTGTCCTAATCAATTAACTTTACACGTAAATAGGGTAATATTTATACAATCTCCGTTACCTGCTGCTCTAAGGAGAATTACTATCATTTGTATATGTGGATGGTTGCGGATCGATGTACCTTTCAACGAGGTATGACTTTCTACGCCTTTCAGCCGTGGCATTTTGTATAAGTCAACGCCACGATCTTCAAGATTAGCTATACATTTATTTTAATTGTATAAGGATCCTATCGCTTCAAATTATATGGTCTGTTATTATTCGTTATTTCATTACAAGTTTTATATTTTCCATATCTTTTAATTCTTGATTATGGTTTATCATTGCTATTATAGATAGATAGATCATCGGTTGATTAATGTCTTTTACATCGTCCGATTCCTAATAGCCAATTTTGTCGGTCCATCCAATCTCCTGTTGTAGATGTTTCTCCTTCATGTATAAACATATTCCCTGACTCCAGGAGGTTTTAGGTCTTCCTCTGCTTTGTCTTCCCTCAGGTTTCCATTCCAAGACAGACTTTGGTAGTCGATCCTCTTCCATTCACTGGACATGTCCGTATCATCTTAATTGCTAGTTTTAATATACTCTAAAATAGTGTCTTCAATCTTCATTCTCTCCCTTATAACTGAGTTCCTAACTTTTTCTCTTCTTGAAATTCTTGCGGCCCTTCGTATAAAATCCATTTCCGTTGCCAAAAGGTACTTATTTGTTTTTGTTATTAATGGCCAAAGTTCTGCTCCATAAGTAATGATGCTTTTAACAACTGCATGATATATATTCATTTTATTTTTAATACTTATATTTTTATCCCACAATATTCCATTGAGGCAAGCAATTGCAAATTTTCCTTTATTATTTACATTTCTTATTTCCTTTTCATAACTCCCATTTTTATTTATTTTAATTCCTAAATATGTGATCTCACTACAAGATTTTATTGTTTCTCCAGTCTCCAAAATTAAATTATGTTCTGGTTCACCAATTGATACTTAAATATTTTTTTCATGTTTAAATTTAATCCCCACTTTTCATATTGTTCTATTACTTTTCTAGTCATATATTCTAAATCTTCATAATCTTGTGCAATTAACAATTGATCATCTGCAAAATGTAAGTTGTATAAAGTTTTGTTGTTTGAAATAGGAATTCCCATGCTTGAACATTTTCTCCTCCAATTCTTTAATATTTCATGTACATATATTTTAAACAGAGTCGGTGATAGACAACAACCTTGACGAAGACCTTTATTTATCGTAAAACCATGTGACAATTTACTGCCAATTTTAATTTTAGACATGCAATTGTCATATAAATTTTGTATAGCTTTAATTATTATTGTTTTAATTCCCATACGTCTTAAAGCAATCCATAGTTTCTTTATAGGGAAATTGTCGTATGCTTTCTCTAGATCTACAAATAGTAGGTGCAAAGGTTGTCTATCTTGTATTTTCTTTTCTATTACCTGCGTAATGCAAAATAAATTGTCGGTTGTGCTCTAAATCCTGACTGTTCCTCTAATTCCATATCACTATAGTTTTTTGACAAATAATATTTTAGTATACGTCCATAGGGTCTACTCATAGTACTTGTCACTGTTATACCTCTATAATTTTCACATTGGTCTTTTATTCCTTTTTTAATTATATTATAACTTATATAATTTTTAATTAACTTTTTAATTAATTTTAATAACTTATATAATATTTTATTATATTATAACTTAAATAATAATTATAACTTAAATAATTAATTTGATGGAGTTTATTGTAATGTAATTATTGGTTAATCAATGTTTTCAACAAACTCAAATAATTAAATGTTGTTGCACATTTATTATTAAAAATATATTATTAATAAAAGTGAATCGGCGAGATGCTAAAGGAAAACATCCCATATAATACAGTTTTGGAAAAAAATTCTGTAGAAAAATTGGTACAGTGAAGAGTAAAATGTACTATTTGTGACTTGTAGAACTAGTTGAGGGTAATATATTCGTTTTGTTCCCAATAACATAGGTATGATGTTTGTTGTTATTTCAGAATAAATGTCCAAAGTTCAAATAATATTTTTCTTTTACGTCTCACCAGGACAATATATGGCATATTTAAATAAGTATTAATTACAAAGACTTAAATAAAGTGTCAAATATAATATTTAAAAATATGTAATTAAACATCAATTTACTTCAAAGAATGCATTGGGTATTAATACATACATATGAATAAAATCGCACATTTTTCGCCTTGATCACTCACAGAGCGTGTATTCAGAAGCTGTATCAGTACACTAGAAGCAATTGTTGTAGAATTCCTCGAGTTCATTGGAATATTCAGTAAATTCACAGTTCCGTTATACTCGTTTTCATTATTCGCGAGTTAGAAAATTGCTACACAGTTGCTATATTCGGAGCTAAAAATTTGTTTATCGGGGTTCCAGTCGGTATATTAGAAGGTTTAATATCCGTTATTAACGCATCCGTTACTTTTTTACACGCTTTATATTATCTTGATCTGTATCTATCTACATAACGGAATCTTTCAACGCGATGTTCACCCACTTAAAATCATTGGATCGACTTGAAACTTTGTATACGTGTACCAATGACAATACAATAATTTCGTAACTTATTTTTTAAAATCATGGCCGGAATCATCAGAAAATCAAAGAAAGTGTCTGTGTAATTAATGTAACGGATTATTTCAACACGATTTTCACCCACTTAAAATCTTTGGATCGACTAGAAACTTTGTATACTTTTAGAGGACCAATGACAGTATAACAATTTAATTGTCTTTTTCTAAAATCGTGACCAGAATCATCAGAAAACAAAAAAAAAATGTTTGTGTAATTATGTAACGGAATCTTTCAACACGATTTTCACCCACTTAAAATCATTTGATCGACTTGAAACTTTGTATACTTTTAGAGGACCAATGACAATATAACAATTTAATTTTCCATTTCTAAAATCGTGACCAGAATCATCAGAAAACAAAAAAAAGTGTTTGTGTAATTATGTAACGGATTATTTCAACACGATTTTCACCCACTTAAAATATTTGGATCGACTTGAAACTTTGTATACTTTTAGAGGACCAATGACAATATAACAATTTAATTTTCTTTTTCTAAAATCGTGACCAGAATCATCAGGAAACAAAAAAAAAAGTGATTGTGTAATTATGTAACGGAATCTTTCAACACGATTTTCACCCACTTAAAATCATTTGATCGACTTGAAACGTTGTATACTTGTAAAGCATCAAAGAAATTTAATAATAATTTCATAAATGTTTTCTAAAGTCCTGGCTAGAATCATCAGAAAATCAAAATAATAAAAACCGGTATAATAGGTTGCGGACTTACCAACTTTTCAGTCATTCGTTATAAGAGCTCAGTTGGTAGACTCTATGGTATATAATTTCAGTAATCCATAGGTCGCTGGTTCAAATCCGGCCCGGAGTTTTTCTTTTAGAAGAGTATTACTTTTAGTTCCTACTACAATAGTATGGAATTTAAAGATATTTACATTTTTATATTATTCTGTAAAATATTAAAACGAACACTAAAAAAAAAAGTTTTTAAAAACTAAAACAACACGCTTTATTAGAGAGCCGAACTAAAAAATGAAAAATAATTTTAATTTCCAACATGCTTGGGATAAAATTAAAGTGGTCAACAAAAAAATCATCTCTAACACATTTAGAATAAAACTAGAGTTATCTACAAAAAAAGTAATTTTACCATCAAAAGCGTGCGGTGCTTTTTATGGTTTTTACATTTTCTTCTTAGAGACTTTACTTTTACCAATGTCTGTTTATTATCAAATATATTACTTGATATAGAGCATCTCACGCTTTTGATGGTCAAATTATTAATTTGTAAATAACTATAGTTTTATTTTAGATGTGTTGGAGTTGATTTTTTTGTTGACCACTTTAATTTTATCCCAAGCGTGTTGGAAATTAAAATTATATTTCATTTTTTAGTTCGGTTTTCTAATAAAGCGTGTTGTTTTAGTTTTTTAAAACTATTATTTATTTTTACTATAGGCACGTGACAAAGCTGTTTTTAGAAAGAGCGGCTCAAATCAAATGGACAAAAAATATCAAAGTAAAACAAACCTTATTTTCACTTAGACTAAAGATCGATGTTGAAAACTGCCTCCTCCGTTTTCACGTGCCACTATATCCATTGATAAATGCTATCCTCGCCACGAACGATGTTTTATTGTTTCAACTTGTTATTCGTTGCAATAATTTTGATTGAATAACACGTCATCTTCAGCTTTGCTGACAATTTATGTCGAGTAAAAGGAAAGAAAAGTAAGTTCCGAAGCGGAAAAAAGTAGTGTTGCCGCTTAAAGTAAAAATATACCCAATGTTTGACTGTTTACATGTTGGCGAGTCGTGTGCATCCATATCACGCTCTTTCAATGTTAGTGAAAAAACTGTACGATTCATCAAGAAATCCGAAGACAAAATAAGGAATTCTATCGCTGAATTCACAGCTGAATATAAATCTGAATTGAAAGACCTTTCAAAAGCGGCAAAACAGGAAAAAATTACTATGTTGTTTAAGCCCTTGCATAAGCCTGACAGTAATAACAAAACATTTTAAAAATCTCTCATTAAATTGATTTTATTCTGACTATTTAACTCATCCCCCAAATGGGAGTCAATGGCCAATCACGTTCCAATTTATCTTGTTTCACAACCAATCACAATCGTGTTTCACCCGATATTTATCAATGAAGTTTATCACATTAAAGAAAACTCTTCCTTTTTAATTTTCTGAACAGATCATTGCATTATTTTGTAGTGACTGACTCTCAGAAATACGTTGAATATAACAATTTATATATTCAGCTGTAAGAATCCTAGAATCCATGTGGCTACCAGATTGTAAATATTGTGCACGAATGTAATCAGAGACTGCTTTTGAGATATAATAGAAACATATTGTAGCAATTGATTATACCACAATAAAAGGAAACCACTGTTTGTGCTTTCTTAAACCTATTATTTCCCAAGTATCAACGTTCCAGAAAAATATAATGGACATATTTACATCATAGTACATCAGAAATCAATTAGTAACCTATAATGTTGGTTATAAACAGTTTGATGTGTTTCTCTTTTCGGCACTAGGGTGCATTCTTACAATATTGCGATCCGATTTGGCAATAAATAATATGATCTGGTTGCAGTGATGAACAAATGAAACATAACAAACATTTCTCATTTCTTTCCAATCATCGCCGTATACATTAAATATATAAATATTTTAAAATAACTATATTTAAAAAAGATTTGTAAGTAAACAACTTAATTTTATTCGTCAAATAGTCCTAACAAATGCCACTCTTGATTTGCAAACTCTCTACATAAATTCATTCGTCACTTCGTGACATCGTGAATTTATCGATAATGTGGAAATCACTCGTGGCATTACTTATGACCAATTAACTCATCCCCAAATGGGAGTCAATGACCAATCGCGTTTCAATGAATTTTGATTTACAACTAATCACAGTTGTTTTTCACCTGGGTTTTATCAATTTAATTTTATCACAATAAAATCAAGCTCCTCCTTTTTAACATTCTGAATAGGTCAGAGAATTATTTTGCAGTGACTCTTAATGTTGGTTATAAACAGTTTGATGTGTTTCATTTTTTCTCCACTAGGGTGCATTCTTACAGTATTGCGATCCCTTGGCAACAAATAATATGATCTGGTTGCAGTGATAAACAAATGAAACAACAAACATATCTCATTTGTTTTCAAACATCGCCATTTGCATTAAATATATAAATATTTTAAAATAACTATATTTAAATAATGATTTGTGAGTAAACAGCTTAATTTGATTCGTTAAATAATCCTAACTATTGAACTCATAGACTGATAATCGTGCCTCTTCCTGTTCGTAATGAGAGATATCTCCGTAAATTAACTTCTTTGATAAGGATATCAGTTGAACAATGTACGATCAATACAGTACAGGAAGATTTGCCGAAAGAAAACAACTTCAAAAATTGCCAAAAAAATATAACAAAAGTTAGTTCTGTTGCTCTAAAAAAGTATTAAATGTTGTATAATGAATCTGCATTATTGTTAATAGTTATTTCTCATACAATGTTAATAGTAATTTTACCTTTAGTTTTTTTAATCCCTTTATGCTTTATGTGGGCTCAGACAACAAACCCTAGAAGGCCAATTGCTAGTATAGCAAAGATTATCCCTAAATTACCGAAGGCCTCCTTTTTCCCACTATCATACAATCATCTGTTATTGATTTTTCCCAAGGCCAAAGAGATTTAACTGTAAAGATATGCTATTTATAACTATCCAGCCAGCTTACAAAGCGCCCGGAAGTAAGATCTGAATACATAGTCTCACACTTGGTAAGTATTAAACATTATAATTATTTTTAGCTTCTGATTTGTATCCTCTATATACCCACAGAAATTTACCATTCCATAACCACGGTTTCTGTATTCACGGTATATTTATGGAACATTTTGCCTGCGAATAAGGAGCTTTCTGTACTCATTATCTTGATTTAAATCCACGCTAAAATAATATTTTCCTTTTGCATGTCACTGAAAAAAACAGAAGGATAGAATACAGACGGCGGAGATAAGGTTCCTAAGACAAGTAAAAGGATGTACAAGACTTGATAGAATAAGAAATGAGGATATAAGAGAAGAATTGAAAGCACAACCTTTATTGGATAAGGTCACGAATTACAGACAGAAATGGATTGATCACATGGATGGAATGAGTAAGGAGAGATATCCAATGTTAGCAAGAAATTATCAAGCAAGAGGAAGACGTGATGTTGGAAGACCTAGAAGACGTTGGGCTGATGCATCATGAAGTCGGAACGGGCAATTGCCTAATCCCTGGAGTGATGATGACGATGATGGCATGTCATTGAACATTGTACATATAATTTTAACAATTAAATGACGGAATACTTTTTTTTATCTTTAACATTAGAAGTGGATTATGTATGGCTATCTTAGTTTGAAATCACCAAGAAGTAGAATTAAATTATTTATTTGGTTTTCTGTGGTCTTAAATTGTAAGTGATAATAGCTATTTGACGGTTAACTGCGATACTATATTCTAAATCTTTAAATCTTTGATCTAAATCTTTATTTATGTTCTGTTGGCACATATCTATAATTACTGGGATAATGGCTACAATATTTCTGTTCCTGGCATAATAGAGCTTACATATGCATTGGCTCTGTTAACTGCATTCTTACTTGCAATTGCCATCTTCAACAATTAATTCTTTGTAGGAACCACATACATTATATTTGTGAAAATCAACCACCTTTGCTTAAGATCCTTCTTGAACGTAAATCTTGAATAGGGAGGTGATATAATGTTTCTCAATTGGGCAAGTGGGATGGTAACAACACTCAGAAAGAATGAGAGTTTTTAAAATATAATTGTGACTTCAAAACTGCATAAAATTTAGAAATATTGTTACTTTAAGCACCTAGAGCTACAGTATGTGTTATTATTGTTCTAGAAATTAAAATAAGAACTGAAATTATAGTGTCGTAAAAATGTCTACTACTTCGTTAATTTTTAATGAAGATTAGTTTAATGTGTTGTACGATGATAACATACGTAAACAATAACAATATAAGATACATCAAGCTAGAGACAAACATATTTTAATAATGAAAACCTCATATTAATACATACAGTTGGGAAATTTCAAGGCATTTTTTTAACTTTCAATGACAAATACACGAATCCTAACACCATTTATATTTTTCTGGCATTGGCAGGTAGTTGGTCGTCAAGAAAGAGGAAACAAATACAGTGCATTCAGGTACAGCATTCAAAACTTTGCAATCAAATTTACAGTATAATAATGGTCTCTTGAAATTCTATAAAGAAGAATATATTTACGTGTTGTACGTTAGTTCTCTCAACAGACACATTATAAAGATTCTTTAAAAAATATGGCAGAGTAGGCCTATAATAAATTTCATTTTTTACCAGTATCCATACATAGTAATTCTGCCCGAAGGCAGGTCCTTCACTGCAATCATAGCATTTTCCTGCTATGCTAGCAGCTTTACTAGGGAATTGTAGGTGTGGTAGCTGTCCGTTGCTTTCCACACCGGTGAAGGGTGATGCTTATAATGATTATGATGATGGCCATATGATTTCGGGGACCGTTAAGCCTTAAAGGTGTCCTGACATTTGTCTTACAGGTGAGGAAAAACCCTAAAAAAACCTCACTCAAGAGCCGTCCTTACCGTGAATCGAACCCGGGGCCGCTGCGTGACAAGGCAGTACGCTGCCTCGAGACCACAGCGGTGGACTTTTATCAGTATATATCTAATTAATTCTAAGAATTTTTAAGTACAACATCAAAAATAGACATTGAAATACCGTTGGAAACTGGTTTGTGAGAAGTATTGTTCCCTTAAACTTATGTGGAGGTGGGGTGGTACCATTACTCCACCACATTAAACATTTTATTTTTAGAAACGAATACCCGTAGGTATTGTGACATAATTATAAAATCATAAATTACAGATATTAATAAGAAGGTATTAAAAATACAAAACATAAAATTATTAAAAAAACAATGTAAGTTTCAGTTTAGAGTGGTATAGACACCCCGCCTCCTCACTTAGGGTTAAATACAACCTGGACGCAATTACTATTATCTGCAGCTCTATATGTTATACGTATTAAGATTCTTTCCTTCAGTTGCAGAGTTATAATGTATGGTGTTCGGGGTTCTTGTGTAGAATGCATACTGTTTTTTATGAGGGTTAGCAAGCATTCATTTTTCCACCCCTCCGGATTTATACATCAAAATAAGAGAAATAATTGATTTATTCTTAATTAGTATTTCACGACAAATTAATTTCTCGGAACATAATGATAAAACGAATTATTATCCCTTGGGGAACAATTACATTATTTTCCACTATATAAACATACCAATTACAAATAATTACCCTTCGTAAACACACAAACTTAAACAATTAACAAATACTTCCCTGACTTTGAAAGAGTAAATAGATTTCATTTTTAGTAAAATAGTTTACTGAAACTGTGAACAAGAGTGCTTTTCAAATGGGTAAAATGAAAACTCTATATTGTTTCTTCAAATGCCTGTACTAAAATAGTTCTTTATGGTGTTATATAATGATAAATACAGAATATAGAAATGTTATTACACATAGATTGACATTAACTATGGAACCTTTATGCAAATGACAACAATGAAAATGATGTTTAAACGGATATAAAATAAGAGCGTAATATTGCTTTGAAATCGGTATAATGTTTACTGATTCGACCATCTGTTAATAATACTCATATCATATTATTATTGTGACGTAGACAAAATAGAAAGAGGATCAAAATACAATATAATTCATAGTGTATTATATCCACTGTTGTTATTATTACGTTTATTATTATCATTCTAACGTATTTTATTAATATTATTAATATTATCATTGTTCTTATTATTGTTATTTTATTATTATTATTATTTATTATGTTATTTTAGTATTATTTTATTACTGCTAACATTATTGTTATATTATTATTATTATTATTATTATTATTATTATTATTATTAACTATTATTATCATTATTAAATCTGGCAGTAAATATCAGTAAAACTAAATGCATGGTCCCACATAAAAATACAGTATATTATACATTGGAAATGGACAGTTAATTAGATATTGCGTAAATTTTGAAGAAGTGACTTCACTCAAATACTTAGAAACAATAACTAATTATTCCTTAAAATTACGAACAAGAATGAGGTGCTGAAAGAAATTAGACATAGGCTAGGCTCATTTCTATAAATGCATGTTTTATGCATTACAGGAACTCTTGTCATCCCAATATCTCTAAAAAATGTTAAGACTGAAAATACATAAAAGTGTTATTCCCGCAATTATATTGATGCGAAACATGGACTCTTACTTTAAGGGAGGAGGAAAGATTACGAATATTTGAGAATAAAGTTCTTAATAAAATGTTTGGATTAAATAGAGATGAGCAGACAGCAGAATGGAGAAGACTACATAACAGTGCGCTACTTGATTTTTTATGGAAAACCAGATATAATAAGATCAGTTAAATCTCGTAGACTGCGTCAGCAAGACATGTATGAATGATGAATGAAAAATAAACATGCAAAATTTTTATAAGAAAACCAGAGAGAAAGCTTCCAGCATGTATGTCAAATACGAGGTGAAAGAATAACATTAATCATGATTGAAGGGAGGTAAATCGTACAGTGGAAGATTTCAAGACATTAGCTCAGTTTAGGGATATATTGAGTGCTTATGTCTGCGCGACCACGAACCTCCTAATACGATAGTGTCGGATAGTTACTTAGGGCGGAATTCATGAAAAACATCTTTACGCAAAGAGCGACTCTTTCCCCCTGTCTATGACGTAGAGAGTATTCATAAAACCGGTTTTATGATTACTCTCTACGTCATAGAGAGGGGGAAAGAGTCGCTCTTTGTAGGGCGGATTTCATGAAACCATCTTTACTCAAAGAGCGACTCTTTCTCCCTCTCTATCACGTACAGAGTAATCATAAAACCGGATTTCTGAATACTCTCTACGTGATAGAGAGGGGAAAGAATCGCTCTTTGCGTAAATATGGTTTCATGAATTCCGCCCTTAGTTTCTAATATTTATATATTGTTGAATGTTTTAGAAAATGCAATGTTATGGGAAAACTAATCATCATCATCATTAACATTCACGGATTAAGCCCATGTGGCTTGTTCCGGTCTCACAGAATATCATTCAAAAAGATGAATCCATCTCTTTTTTCGATCTACCAACATTGCTGTATCCTTTTGGATATAATTAAATACAATTTGTGGTATGCGTTTATCTTTTATTCTCTGGAAATGTTCTTTCCAGTTTTATTTTCTAGGCTGTTTATTTTATCGAAAGGTTTAAAAATATTTAGCTATTTTCTAATATCTTCGTTTCTTCTTCTATCTAGATGTTTGCAACCAGCTACACGTCTCATAAATCTCATTTCAGCTGCTTCTATGATCTTCTCTTTTCTTTCAGTTAAAAACCAAAACTTAAAACAATACAATGGTAAATAAACTGCCATTGTTTTATAAAATTTTAGTTTTGTTTCCATTCCTGTCATCATCGTCATCATCGTTCTTCACGGATTAGGTATTTGCCTGTTCCGATCTCACATCTGTTCAGCCCAGCGCTTTCTTGGTCTTCCTACTTATTTCTGACCTCCAGGATTATACATCAGTGTCATCTTTGGTATCCTATCCTCCGTCATTCTTTGCAGATGTTCTACTCAATTGTTCCTGTGTTCTTCTATTTGTTGAAGAAGTGGTTGTATTTTTAGTTTCTCTCTAATATTCTCATTCCTAATATGTTCTTCTCTTGTACAAACTTTCACAGCCCGTAGGAATCTCATTTCCGCTGCCTGAATTTTACATCTTTCTTTCTCCTTCAGTACCCAGGCCTCACTTCCATACATTGTCACTGGTAGTGCCTTCGTTGAGTAAAATCTTAGCTGTGTATCCTTTCTTACTTTGTTCCTCAGTGTTCGTCTGATTGTTCCACTAATATGTTTAAATTTCTGCATTTTTTTATTTATATCTTGTTCTTCATAAGTTATATCGCAGCCCAAATATAAGAAGTGTGAAACCTGTTCCAATCCTTTATCCTCTATTACTATTTTTGTTCTTACTTTAGTTTTAATATTGAAATTATCATATTTGTCTTACAGTATTTTATTTAATTGATAGACTGCTGTTTGTAGCCTGACCTTGCATTTTTCAATATTCTCTTAATTGTGCCACATATATAATTAAATTTATTAAGTTTGTCAAAAATATAATTTTCAAAATAGGAGGGAATACTAATTAAACCCCCTATAACAGTGTTGGGAGCCAGAAATACGTTTTTTAATCAGGTGGAGGACCCCAGATTGAAAATAAGATATTCTACCAAAATTGTAATTAGCAAGTACATTTTAATTACTATTTATGAAACATCAATTATACATAGTCCACCGCTGTGGTCTCAAGGTAACGTGCTGCCTTGTCACGCAGCGGGCCTGGGTTCGATCCCCGATCGGGACAGTTTTTCTGGGTGAGGTTCTTCTCGGCGTTTTTCCTCACCTGTAAGACAAATGTCAGGAAAACTTTAAGGCCCAAACGGTCCCCAAAATCATATGGCCAGCATCATCATCCTTATCATTATCAACAACATCATCATCATCACCATCATCCTTCACCGGTGTGGATAGCAACGGGAAGCTACAACACCTACAAATTTCCTAGGAAAGCTGCAAAGCATAGCATGAAAATGCTATGATTGCAATGAAAGATCTGCCCTCTGGCAGAATTACTATGGATGGATGGAATTATACACGTATATTTATTTTATAAGTAACATACTTATTCTATGTGTCTAATCGAAATCAAAATCGCACAGAAGAGAAATTGAAAAGGGATATGTCATTTCGTTAACCTTGTCCTTGAGTCCCATAAATAGACTTTCACTCGCCACTATGGGTTGTTCGTTGGATGAATATTTTTATCACAATATAAAATCTATAAATGTGAATTAATTAAAAATTTACAATAAATAATGTAATGCTTTACATTTTAATATATTATAGAGCGATTCCATTAAAATGTCATACCGAGGTGAAAATTTTGAAACTGACGCATGAATAATTTTGTTGATATAATATATATCTGTAAATATTAAATTTTTATAATTCTATAAGAAAATGTTTCAAATGTGCATTATTTTAATCTAATAATAGCGGTAGAACTTGTCATATTCCAAACCTGAAAAAATACGCAAAATTTTACCAATCTCTTCTTTAATGATTTGGTCGTATGGATTCGTTTTATTTCACAAAATCTTTTCTTAAACCATGCTTTGGTCCTCCTTGGTCGTAAATGAAACAATTATAATTGCATTCTAATATTCTATATACCTTAAATGTGTCCTATAGTTGTTAACTGTAAGTTATGGTCAGTCAGTCACAGAAAACAGATAAAAATTACTGTACACAACATAATAATTGATGGATTAAAATTTCCTCTTGGATTCTACGTTATCGGTACACAACTAACAAAAACGTATTGATAACATTTTCTTGTAAAGTCATTATTTTTCCCGCTGGAGTCCCGTGACTGACTACTTTTTGTCCCCTCATTTATATTGCTAATACGCATGACGCAGTCAGTTGCTTGCTGAATTCAGCTAAGTATTAACATAAACATGATTTAGGAAATCTGGTAGACTGTTCGGTTCAGCTGTTTAATAAAATAATTACTGGCCCTTCTTATGTGACAATATGAGCTAAAAGGCAGTCAGCGGAAGGATTTAAATGTAGGGCAATTCCATGAAAATGTCTTACCGATGTGAAGATTTTGAAATTGGCGCAGAAGTAATTTTTTTTTCAAAGATATACATTTATACAGTTTAATTTTCTGATTCTAGAAGTTAATGTTTTAAATACGGATTATTTTGATTCTCAAATTAATAATAGAACATGACATATTCCGAAACCTGAATGTAAAATTTAACGAATTTTTTTTTTACGGTTTCACTGTATAAATTTGTTTTGTTTCACTGACTCTTTTGTTATACCATATTTCGGTCCTTCCTGATCGTAAATATAATACTTCTTCTTGTAAGCCCATGTTTCCTTTAACAGAGATTTAGGCGCTCTCCCCCTACACGGAAGAATTTGAACCATAGTAATTTAGTTACACTTGTTTTCGTATTGATGTCATTTGAATGGTCCGTGGTCAGCGTTCCGCCTCATACTGATATCTAGGAAACCAAGATAGTACTAGGACGGGATAATTCGGTAAAATTTGCTTAGAAACCTTTTCATTCAGGCTTAAGGATCTTTTACGAGCCTGAAAATCTTCAGACTCGGGACCCACGGCTTAAAGTCCCTCCCGGAGGACTTGCTTCTTGGATTTTTCCATCCTAAAAATCCATCGACCCCGGCCGGGTTTCAACCCGCGACCTTCGGGACCAGAGGTAAGGAGCATAACCACTAGTCCACCGCGGCCGATAGCTACTAATAATTGTATTATAATATTCTAGATAATTAAAATGCGCCCTATAATTATTAAGGGTAAGCTGCAGTCAGTCACGTAAAACATACAAAAATTATTGTATACAATACGATAATTGATGGATTCTAATTTACTCTGGGATTCTATGTTATCGGTGCATAACTAACAAAAATGTATTAACGACATTGTCTTGTAAAGTAATTGCGTTTCCCGCTAGAATCCCGCAACTGACTTGTTTTTTATTTATATTGCTACTACGCATGGTGCACTCAGTCGCTTGCTACACAGATTTTTAGAAAAGTGATTT
Source organism: Diploptera punctata (assembly GCA_030220185.1). Lineage (NCBI taxonomy): Eukaryota > Metazoa > Arthropoda > Insecta > Blattodea > Blaberidae > Diploptera > Diploptera punctata. The sequence goes on along the minus strand of JASPKZ010005276.1, from coordinate 727,822 downwards.
CAACGTCTTGCAGCTATTCCGGTAACTCATGGAGTTCACCATGTGAAAGTGTTGAAACCGTATGTTGTAGAATATGCACAAATTTCAAATCAACAATCAGTGCTAAAAATTCACAAGTATCGTGTGTGAAAGAAAATTATATTTTTATTAATGACATTTAAATAATTCCTCATTATGTGATTCTTCAATATGAATGTTATTCGCAAGTATCGTGTGTGAAAGAAAATTATATTTTTATTAGTGACATTTAAATAATTCCTCATGCGATTCTTCAATATGTCACTAGAATATTGTGTACTGGAATCAAAAACAAGTGTGCAGATATTACGTGATAAATGTGTGTGTCCTTGAACTTCAAAGGTTCTCGCATTAGTATCACCTTTGACATGCCATGTGTGTCGTATTATCGGGGATCCACAGTGCGATGTTGCCACATTATTGTGCTAGCATTCACTTTGTGAAACAGACCCATGCTTGTTGATTGCAACAACAGTTTTAAATCATATGAAGTTACTTGTATTAAAGAATCCAATTGGCGTGGCGTATATGTGATTAAGAATGTATAACCGGTAGTGTAAAAGAAAATTATTATTGGGTGTAGCGTTATTGGAAACTAACAGAGTGAAAATACATATGACAACGCTGTACTATGTGTGCCAGCTGGGAACGATCAGTCATAAAGTAAGATTTCGCTCATTGTTAGAGATTTCTTTTAATTGTTTAGTTTAAAAATAGAACTCTTGTCAGCAATATAATTTGTAATCAGTTGCTTTTAAGGAATTATAACAGAATTATCCACATTTAAATATAGAAATTAATAATTTGTATACTGTACTTTTAGGTTAATTTTTTTTTGTCTTTAAAGTTGAAACGCGTGAAAGTTAATTTCAGTGTTCTGGAACGAACACTGCAAATTCCATATCGGCATTTTTATTTATTTCAATGGTTCAATCTATTAACAGCATCAGATAAATTTTAATCCGTTAATATGGATGCAATAACATTATACTAATAATAGGAATATTTAACTATATAGAGAAGTCGCTTTGTTGTTAAGAAGTTAATATTTTCTTTATTTTGTGAAATTTAAAATGATATTATGGTAACCAAGTTAAATAAATTACACTATTTATTTAATATTTTTACAGCATATCAAACTGTACATTTCCTATACATGATAAAAGGAGTGAAGTTCTTTATTCATCTCCATATTATCGCTTTTTATCTATTATCCATTCATAGTAATTCTGCCCGAGGGCAGGTCTTTCACTGCTATCATAGTACTTTCATGCTATGCTTGCAGCTTTACTAGGGAACTGTAGATGTGGTAGCTTCTCGTTGCTTTCCACACCGGTGAAGGATGATGATGATGATGATGATAAGGATGATGATGGCCATATGGTTTCGGGGACCGCTTGGGCCTTAAAGTTTTCCTGACATTTGTCTTACAGGTGAAGAAAAACCGCGATAAAAACCTCACCCAGAAAAACTGTCCCGACCGGGGATCGAACCCGGACCCGCTGCGTGACAAGGCAGCACGCTACCACGAGCCACAACGGTAGACTTATCTATTATAATTTCATATTATTTTGTAATATTTGTATAATATTTGCAGCTCCACAATATTAAAGTCTTAATAAAATTCAGATATGTCAGTCAGTCACAGAATGTAGTCAGTCAGTCACACATCACTTATTAGGTTATAACTCTGGTCTTAATTGTGATTTTCGTTTCGTTTTTTGTTGAGAATGTAATTTGAAATGTGTTCTCCAAACGGTATTTTGGAAAATTGAATTAGGAATCACACTTCAGAGAATGATGCAGATGAACATGTTAAGCTGCATGATGAGTTGACATTTATGTGAGTCAGTCACACATACTTTGATAGATAATAAATAGCACTGTTTTTCTTCAAAAGTTGTATATTTAAGGCAGTCTTAACCACACACTATTCCTCTATCATATCACGTAGATAACACCCCTAATTTCATTCAATTGTAATATTTGTGCAACCATTTTGCTGCATAAGTGTATTGTAAATGTCAGTCAGTCACATATGGAATTGCTCTATAGTATTAAGTAAATAAGAAGATGCACTATAAAAGGAAAGACAGGTCTTAAAGTAATTTTGATAAAAAATGTTATAATGGAAAAATAACATTAAATCGAAATACAATAATCGAAACCTACGCGAGTCCTTTGAAAAGGCTTAGACGAACGCATTGGGCACACGGGACGTTATTTGGAAAGCATTTCCCTAAATGTTTGTACAACTTACTTTACACAGATCATCAACTTAGCCTATGTTTCATGTACATCAAGGAAATAAGTAGACGAATAGGAGAAACGGGGACCAATATTAATTTTAAGAATTCTGATTATACAACTTTTCCTCTTGCTCTAATGTCGAGAATGAACTTTGATTTCACTCACAACAGGCTCTATTTACCAATTATACTAGTCAACAGTTGTTTTGTTGTCCTTGATATAAGATTAATTTCGGTTATATTTATGTTCACAATTCATGAAACTATCAATGATTTTCGAAGATTTGCTCTGGTTTTCTTAAAATCTTTATTTTCATTTTACACTACACAAATCGGAAAATATGAATAAATAACAGATATATTTATAATGTCAATTGTTTTTTGAAAAAATAGTATGCACGGACGTAAGTAGAAATAAAAATATCGAAAACTCATGTTATACTTCAGTGATACGCCTTTTATAAGATTTTCTTCTATAATTTTTAGGGAGAATTTATTTTAAAAACCCAGCAGTAATCTGCCATCATGTGGTGGTCCCATCTACACTGATACATTTCCTCCATTACGTTTAGATCCTAGTGAAAGCGCACTCCCTGTTCGTCGATATAATTTCCTAAATTATCCGGAAATCTATCCAGGTGACTGTTGATAAAGTGTAACTTTATACTCATATTTGCTCCCAGAATCTTGAAGCTTATCAACATGTTTTGCACACATTCTTTATAATTTGGTGCTTTTTAGTTACCTATGAAATGTTCTACTATATACAAAACCCTTCCAAGCTTCACTTTTCGGAACAGTCATAACTTTAATATTTAATTTTAGGAAGTTATATTTTGAGGTTATTTTAATTATATTATTTTTAGTCTGGACATCTTACCTCAATATTAATGTTGATTTGTTCTTGGACATGTTTCAAAACAATTATATTTTATCGTCAGCTTTCCCAGACAGTCTGGGAAAGCTGACGATAAAACAGAATTGTTTTGAAACATGTCCAAGAACAAATCAACATTAATATTGAGATAAGATGTCCAGACTAAAAATAATATAATTATAATAGTCATAACTTTGATAAAATTTGCATCTTTCATCAATTGCCGAATTTGATGGCCATCAAATATTCCGCCTTTTAACTTACTACTTACTGAGCTAGGAAATTTTCTACAAATGTATTTGAAACATTTTCCTTCCTTGTCCAACGCTACACGAATTGTTTTATCATATCCAGATGCACGTCGTGAGTACTTTAATTTTGTCAAATAACTGAGATCACGGCCCATGTTAGGAGTGAGGGGTGTGAGAGAGGGGATCACGTAATGTTTGTATACGCGAAAAAAATGCGCAGAATTCAAATTATGACTGTTAACATAAACTTTATTAGTACAAGCCGTTTACTGTTTCAGATATAAGATACGCAAAAATCATAAAAACTAGAGCACATTTAGCACTTTCATGAATATATTCGTTAACTGTTCACTTGAAACATAGAAATTCGCTGAGGTATCCAGGGCAACAAAAACAAATTTTTGCAGAGCTTGTGTTGTTTAACCACAAATTTGCAAAGCCCTTCCCAGCTATCGTCCATCCATCTTTTCTTTGGTCGTCTTCCTGGTCTTCTTGCATTCTGGCATCAAATAAAATTTTGAAATACTTTCATCTTCAAAATTTTATCTTGTATTCGTAGTATTATGAACCAACAACCCTAGTTTTATCACCTTGACAAAAGTCACAACTACTGTACTATAGAAATATCCTTAGATAAACAAATTACTATTATTATTATTATTATTATTATTATTAACATTGTTACATGTATTATGTTGACTGTTTTACTCATGCCCCAAATGGGAGTCAATGGTCAATCACATTTCAATTAATTTTGTTTTACAACCAATAACAGTCGTGTTTCATCTCGCTCTATATCGATTTCTCTTTGTCAGCTCCTGCTTTTGTAATAAAGAAAGTTATTCCTTTTTAATATTCTGAACAAGTCAGAGCATTATTTTAAAGTGATTGACTCTCCAACAAACATTGAATATAGCAAATAATGAACAGATTCCTTCGAACTACGCATTTGATAAATGTATGTTGAATAATTGTGCTTTTATAGAATGATTTTATTGAGTTCTTTACTAAAAAAATAATTAATAATCTATAACGTTGGTTATAAACTTATAATATACAGTTTGATGTGTTTAATTTTTCTCCACTAGGATGAATTCTTACAATATTGCTATCCAATTCAGCAATAAATAATATGATCAAGTTGAACTGAATTAGAGATTACATGTGGCAGTGAATAAACAAATGAAACATCAAACATAACCACATATTTGATTTATTTTCAAAAATGGCCGAATACATATGTAAATATTTTAAAACACCGGTAACTATATTTTAATAATGATTTTTGAGTAAATAGCTTAATTTTATTCGTTAAATAGTCCTAACAAATGCCACTCTTGATTTCCAAATCACTCGTGACATTATTTGTGATAATTATTTTTTGTTTAGAATTTTTTCTACAGTAGAGTGCGTAACGTTTCCTTCAAGCTGAAGAAATTTTATTCCTATACAACAATTTCTGTCAATTCCTCACGATCACACTCATACATCCTTCCTGCGTTATCTTCTTCTCCTTCTGCTTTCAGCATTCCATTACAAAATAATTTTCGTAATTCTGTCTTCTGCCATTCTGTTAACGTGTCTAAACCATCTCAATTTTCGTGCAATTACTTCGAGAATATTCCTATCCACTGTCGTCATTCCTCTAATTCCTTGGTTTATAATTTCATCCATTTTTTTTTATTTTCTTACCGCTCTACGCCAGCTAATAATTTATTTACATGTGCCTGTCAATGTCCAAGATTCAGCCCCATATAGCATTACAGTTTGAACTCATTAATTATTATTTTTGAATTATTTACAATATTCTTGCTCCAAATAATTGAGTTCAAGATACCAATTAGGCCTACTTTTGTATATGTATGCTTTTTCCCATATCAGCTGAGTTTCTTCCATCAGTTTCTAAAATAGATTCCAAATATTTAAATGTATTGACGTTATGAAATTCTTCAAGTTTAGTCTCCATTCTCCATTACATTTCGTGTTAAATATTCAATTTTCCTAAAATTAATATTCAACCACATTTTTAATATATTTGTCAACCAATTTTTTGTGATATGTAAAGAATCCTCTCTATCCTGGGTCATTAGAACTTGGTCATCTGCAAATATAAAGTGATGTAGAAAATTTTGTTAATTCATTAGTATTCCCATACTATTGCATTTTCTGGCCCAATCTCTGAATCTCATCAATATAGACATCGATTATTATTATTATTATTATTATTATTGCTATTTTTAGTATTAGGTCTATTATAATCGACTTCTTTGGTCCAGGGGTGAAGATCTTTGCTTCTTGTCCCGAGGGTCGAGATTTCAATATGGCGAGAATAGTTGGATTTTTAGGATGAACAAATTGAAGGAAGAAGTCCTTTGGGCGAGAGTTTAAGTCATAGCCCTCCACTCTAAAGGTTTTCGGGCTCCTAGAAGAACCTCAAAACTGAATTAGATATTCTGAGCAAAATTTAACAGATATTTTTTTCCTAACCAATACTTTAATTGCCTAATAAATCCCATTCAGGATAAAAGCTAACCACCTGTCATTCGCTGATATATGTAAATAAATAAAATTATATAAAATTAACTTAGTTAAGAAACTTCAGCAAGGGAACACCCTTGCCTCACCTGGAGATATACGAGTATAGACAGACAAGTCTGCGATCATTATTTTATTAGTATTATTATTTATAAATATGTGTTTTATTATTATTATTATTATTATTAATATTACTTACTTACTTACTTACTTATTCACTGGCACTATCGAACCCGTAGGTTCATGGCCGCACGGACATAAGCTCTCAATACATCCCTATCCTGAGCTAATGCTTTCCAATCATTCCCTGTATAATCTACTTCCCTCAAATCATAGTTAATGTTGTTCTCCCACCTCATTCTTGGTCTACCAACTGGGCGTTTTCCCTCTGGCTTTCCTACAAGAAGCTTCCATGCACGTCTTTCATTCCCCATACGTGCAACATGTCCTGCCCATCGCAGTCTACGAGACTTAACTGTTCTTATTATATCTGGCTTCCTATAAAGACCATGTAGTTCATTGTTATGTAGTCTTCTCCATTCACCTGTCTGTTCATCTCTCTTTGGTCCAAAAATTTTCCTAAGAACTTTATTCTCAAATACTCGTAATCTCCTTTCCTCCCTTAAAGTAAGAGTCCATGTTTCCCACCCATATAATATAACTGGTAGAATAATAGTTTTATATATTTTCAGCTTAACGTTTTTTGAAAGGAGTTGGGACATCAAAAGTCTCTGCAATGTATAATACCATGCATTTCCAGAATTGAGCCTATGTTTAATTTCTTTGTACGTCTCATTCCTATTTGTGATTATTGTTCCTAGGTATTTGAATTCAGCCACTTCCTCAAAATATCCCTCATTTGTCATTAGCTGTCCATTTCCACTATATACTGAATTTCTACGTGTGACCACATATTTAGTTTTACTGATATTTACTTCCAGTCCTAATTTCTTAGTGTTACTCAATAGTGTGTGCGTGTTGGCCTTTAGTATCTCCTCGCTATCGGCTAATAGTACTATATCATCAGCATAAACTAACAGCTTATTAATACCATTCAGTTGTAAGCTTTCCTCATTCTCTAAAGATTTAATGGCATGCTCTAGTACAAAATTAAATAGTAGAGGAGATAGTGCATCTCCTTGTTTCAACCCATTCTGGATTTCTAAAGTGTCTGAAAACTGTTTGCCTACACGCACCCTACTCTTTGAACCATGTAGACACATTCGTATAAGTCTAACTAACTTTTTAGGAATTCCGAACTCCAGCAGGATACTATATAACTTCTCCCTCTTAATTGAATCATATGCTTTTTTGAAGTCTACATATAGTTGATGTACAGTACCATTATATTCCCATTTCTTTTCTAAAATCTGTCTTATACTAAAAATCTGATCTGTTGTAGACCTGTTTCTTCTAAATGCACATTGATGATCTACTAGAATGTCATCAATATAGGGAGTAAGTCTGCTTACTAATATATTTGTAAGAATTTTGTACGAAGTTGAAAGTAATGAGATGCCCCTGTAGTTGTTGCAATCAGTTTTATCTCCTTTCTTATAAATTGGTACGATAATTGATTCCTTCCTTTCATCTGGAAGAGCTTCTTTTTCCCAAATCATACTAAGCAACCAGCGTATCTTGTCTATCAATTTTTCTCCTCCTGATTTTATGAGTTCTGCTGGGATCTCATCTGAACCTGATGCTTTATACATCTTCAATTTTTCAATCGCCATTTCAACCTCTATTGCACTTGGCTCTGCGACTAGCATTTCTGCTGTCTGTAACTTATCCTCCTCAATGTCCTGTTCTGTATGTAAATTTAATAGCTAATTAAAGTAACTTTTCCATCTATTTAATATACTCCTAGAATCTGCAATCATATCCCCCATTTTCATTTCGAATTATGTTTGTTCTAGCCTGAAACCCTTTCTTCTCTATTGTTAGAAATAGGTTATTTTGTTATTACAGTATTATTATTATTATTATTATTATTATTAGATGTTTAATAGAGGCGATGTGCTAACCACATGTCACTCATTTATCTGTAGGTAAATAAACGTAACTAAATTAGCTTGTAACTCTGGCTAGGGAGCACCCTTGTCCCCACGCGGGATATATCACTGATATACATACATTATTATTATTATTATTATTATTATTATTATTATTATTATTATTATTATTATTATTATTATTATTATTATTATTATTATTATTCAGTCTAAAACTTTAATGTAGCATAAACATTAGACTCTGTGAAATGAAGAACTATGAAACGCACGAATTCTCTCATTTTCTCCCTTCGGTTTTGTGATCTCTGTGTACAAAGAGTTTAGTTAGAAATTTGCATAGTAATTATACATGCAGATACTTGTGATGTTTTGGTTTTGAGTTTGATGAGAACGTCCACGTATTTTCTTCCCAAGTCAAGCTACTCTGCATGGGAGCTTGTCTTCCCGTTAACTAATTTTCAAATAGAGTTACCCAGTCCTTGAGGGGATCTGTTTACTAGATCTCATTTTGTTTTAACACGCCACAGGCTTCATCTCTCCTTGTATCATTAACATAGCTCATTTTCTCTTTCTTAATTCATAATTAGTTAATCGTAGAGTAGGTAGATATGATTTAATTCCCGACTTCGGAAAGAATTTTCTCGTAGGATTAAAACAAAAAAGAATCTTCCTGTTAGTAGACACCAAAAATGACTATGACAGAAAGTATATATAAAGTAAAAAGTATATATATATATATATATATATATGTAGAGAGAGAGAGACAGACAGATAGTATATATATATATATATATATATATATATATATGTGTGTGTGTGTATATAGTATGATAAGAAAAATAAATGCCTGGACGGGATTCGAACCCGGATCTCTGAGTCTGTGCTTCAGCGTGATATCCATTTCATTACCAAGCGAATCCAATTCAAACACTTATTTTTGTTATATATGTATTATATTCTCCATTATTACTAGATGTCGCGAGAACTCGGTCTTCACTGCCATCTAGTAGCTGACTATAACAAGTAAGCAAATTAAAGAAAATATTTTTACCTTATAGCAATGACGCTTTATAGATGTTATAATTAAATGTTTAACATTGAGCAATGCAAGCTTAATATAGTATGATAAGAAAAAAAAAATATATATACATACATGAAGGAAAAATAAATGTTTTTGCGAGAATACCTGGATAGCGTAAGTGGTAGCGCACTGAAGTATCAATTCAGAGGTTAGAGTTCAAATCCCCATTCAGATGTTCATTTTTCTTTTCGTGTCATATTAATCTTGCATTGCTTAATGTCAAAATTTAACTATAACATCGAAATAAAGAAGCGTAACTGCTATAATTTTTTTTCTTTAGTTTGCTTACTTGTTAAGTTATATTATCCACTGGAGCACAGTGAGACCGAGATTACGCTATCTGTCATGATAGAGAATATATATATGGGACACATTAATGTTTGTGCTAGAATTCTGGATAGTGTAAGAGGTAGCGAACTAAAGTATCAATTCAGAGGTTCGTGTTCAAATCCCTGTTCAGGCGTTTATTTTCCTTTCCATATATATATATATATATATATATATATATATGGCACTAGTGAAATTAGAGAGAGATGCATAAAGCATGAGTTAGATTATGGGATCTCAGCAGAACTGATAAAATGGGGGGAAGAAACATTGATGGAAAGATACATCGGTTGCTTAGTACGGTTTAGGAAAAATATGCTCTTGCAAATGTTCCAAATAAATGGAAAGAGTTGATTATCGTACCAATCTATAAGGAAGAAAATAAAACGGATTACAACAACTACATACGTATCTCATAAAGTATTACTTCCATTAAAAGTTTAAAGATTTGTAAAGCTCCTGGAATCGATTAATTACCAGGAAATTCTTGAAAAATATATCATCCATAAATTATTAGAAGTTTTAAAAATAGCGTTCAACAAACTTTTTAATGGGTATCCATCCGGTCTTATGGAGCTAATTTGTATAAGAGGGAAAAAAATTGAGACATCCGACGAGTAAGCCATCGGCAATTATTCGAATAGTTGGAAAAGCGATCTTTCGAGAAAAGATGTCTTGGGAGATCGATGCGAGTTGAAAACAACGACTCATGATTCGCGAATTCGAATATTTTATCTAATATATAAAAATGAATGTTTGTTTGTTTGTTTGTCTGTTGTTTGTTCGTACTTCATGCACGGCCATACCGTTGATCCGATTGTGATAGATTTTTTTGCAAAATGTTTAAGAGATTCCCGGGATGAACATAGGCTATAAGATAGTTGTGATACTCAACTCCTAAACTCTTAAAAACACCGTTTGTGGTGAAAAAGTCCCTTTTTTATACTTAAATGACTTACGCTGCCTAAACCATAACAAACACAAACAATTAATATACACAGAATTGAATATCTAAAAAAAACTCTACAAAAAAGTCCGCAACAGCATATGTTTATCTTTTACAGATAACACACAATAGCCATTTTTGTCTTTCAATGATGCCAAAAAGGTCGAGATAAATATATTCCCGGGCAAGCGTGCGCTGCTTACCATTCATCCGATTGTGATGGGTATTTTCGTAAAATATTCAGGATTTTTCCGGGATGGTTATAGTTTGAATGCTCAGGCCTTTCACGCTTAAACATTAGTCTTTGTAGTGAAATCGGGAAAAAAATGTTTTTTGTATGATTGAATGACTGACCTTGCCCCAAACCAAAACACATACACCAAATTAATATACACAGAATTGAATATATTAAAAACTCTATAGAAAAGTCACCGACAGCAGATGTTTATCTTTTAAGGATAACTCACAATAACCATTTTAGTCTTTCATTGATAAGTAGATTCCCGGGCAAACATAGCAGCGCACGGTGGGTATTCTTTTATGGATAACTCAAAGTACTGAATTTTCTCTTTCAGCTCATTTATGATTCGTAGATTCCTGAGAAACGTCGAGTAATTAGCAGGGGGTATCTAAAAATAATAAAGATCTAAATTTATATTTATGTTTAGTTTTACTTATTCAACTAAATGCAAAAACACATAGGTGTAGCAGCGCACGCCGGGTATTAGCTAGTGTTTTATAAAGCGAAATTTGAGTCTTGTTTCCTTTAAACAACGGATCAAAACTGCGTATATATATATATATATATATATATATATATACCTAATGTGTGTGTGTGTGTGTGTGTGTGTGTGTGTGTGAGCGTGCGTGTCTATTAAGGCTCCAACAGTCGCAATTATTTTCGGAATCGAACTCGGCATGTAGCAATAAATTAAAAAAGTAAGGTTGGGTTTGTTAACCAGCAAAATCGTATGAATTCATCTGAAATGAAAATTTAAAAATAGTTCTAGTGATCATAATTTTCTATTTTTCGCTAAGATACTCAGAATATGCTATTTTAATCACACGAAGAAGATAGTCTCCATAAATTTGCGAAATCCGACCATTAGAAGTAAGAGTTTACCTAAAACGCGAAATTAAACCAAAAAAAAGCTCTAACAGTCACCATGTTTGCTTTGATGCAATATATCAGCATACCATACAATGTAATTAACTCTTAAATTGAAAAAAAGTATTCTATAAGATAGGCCTACATTTGTTATTTTGTTCATATTTTTAATAAAGTCATAAAAAATTATTCGATACAAATTATTTAAATTACGTCAAAATTATACAACAGTATGCAATAGGTAATAATTTACTGATATGTATTAGTATATTACGATGTCAGGTTGGGAAGTGGTTTTTACAGAATTGAGGAAAATGTTTAAAAACCGAGGGATAGCGAGGTTTTCAATTTCCGAGATTCTGTAAACGTGCGTTCTTCACAAACGTGCGTTGGACATTATTTTTTGCGCGATGGTGTTTTGAAAATAATAAATAATAGTAAAATAATATATTTGTTGGAAATATTTGCGTTCATTATAAACAACTGACTAACGTTAACAGTCTAGACAATGTTTATTAGTTGAAACTACAGGAGGCCGTGAGAGCTATAAGTGATAAAATGGCAGCAAGTACGTATTCATTGTTCTATATTGTTTCAAACAAAGTTCAGTTCATTTTAAATGCAGTTTCGTATAATGTATATTAACACTACCTTTTGAATATTTTTTGTATATACATTGTATGTGGTATACGTAGGGGGCAGTGGTTTTACTTTCCTCACGTGGTTTGTAATATATAATATTAAGTATTGTTATTTTATTACAGTACACTTATTTAGATTGGCAACCCCGAAATATAGGAAGTTGAACTTTCAATCATAGTCGCCATTGCTGTAAGTAAGACGAAACGCACTATCGCGCAAAAGTTTGTTTTCACTACAGTTCGATATATTTAAATAAGCTGGCATTAAAATGAGTTTCTCCAATTTAAGGGTTATAAAAGACCGATGTATATGTAAACAAGCAAAATGGGACCTTAAATTCCACTTGGTGAGGAATTTGCTTAATTTACGCAATTCCGCTTGACGGACATTATTTTTAAATTAAATGAACTAAAACTGGATAATAAATAGACTAGAGAAAGAAACATTGAGAGACGTTTAATTAGGTATCTTTAGAAGATCAGCTGGAAAGTTAAGGCAAGTAAAAACAAGGGACGTACAAATAAGACTTTAATGAAAATAGAAATATAGTGACATACAAAAAGAACTACTAAAATTATTTACGAATGTAATTAGAAATATATATATATATATATATATATATACAGAGTATCTTAGGGTTGTTTAAGAAAGTTAAACCTTCCTCTTGTAGTTTTTCCAATACCAAATTGGTTTTATAGTTTTGGGATTCTAGTCTGCAGTTTAGATCTCCAGCGATGATTATTGGTTTGTCCTGCTTGTACTGGGTGATCGTTTGCCCTAGTTCATCCATTATGTCAATTGCTGCCATGTTCGGTTTGATATATGCTGCTATTATCACTAGGTAGTCCGTTTCGAGTAGTAGGGTGTTTCCCTGTTGTTTTGTTGCTACAATGGGTCTCAGATGTGGTTTTAGTAAGACAGTTATCCCTCCAGATGGTCTGCCTTTTTCGCCTTGTCTAGCCATAAGGTGTTTTTCATAGAAATTTGGGTGCTGCCAGATCTCTGTTAGAAAGGTTTCGGTCACGATTGCTATATCGTACTCTTTTAGGAAATCTTCCGGGCTCATGATCATTGTACTTTTTATTCCTTCTATGTTCCATAATAAGATATTTAAATGTATACCTACTAGCGAAGGAAACTTTCCTCATCGACGACCTCAGAACAAGCATACTCTTACCCAGCACCAGCGCATCTGAGAAGCTGCTAGCAACACTGAATAGAAAAAGAGAAGAAATACACCCAGAATTCTACAACACCGGGGCCAAGGTGGACCGTGCGTGGACAAAAGAAAATTTCGAAATGAGACACGTCATCACTAGGCTGGCAATCCACGGATGTCACCACCTGATATGCAAGAACAAAAAATTCCATTAACAAAATATAGACTCTAAATATATGCTATGCGAAAAAACATGTGACCGATGTCACATTGAGCTATGCACAAAAAGAACAAAGACAATTTATGAATATGCAAAAATGTAAATTAAAAATGTATTTTACTTTAATCCTGGCTATTTGGCTGCAATAAAATTATTCTATACAGAGTGCTCTAAAATTCCCCTTATAAACTTCTAGGACTTGTAGACGGGACTGATTTGGTAATATTTAGAATGGGAAACATATCCGGAAACTCACTGTTTCAGTGCTACAGCCGTTTGAAAACACATTTTAAACACAACCACTTTTACAAGTAATTTATTATGAGGCGTGACACAGTGTATCGCTTGTTTTACAATTCAACTCATTAATAAGCAAAGAAACAAAATGGAAACTGAATAATTTTACACAATCACTTTTGATTACTGTAAAACTAAAACAGTTTTTGTCCTTTTGAAATGATGGTTAGCATTCATATCCACTTACAAATGCGGTTCGATGTGGCGAACAGCATCTTCGTTGCACACGTCGTACCTACGAATGATGTTTTGGTAAAGGCACTCTATCACACCTTGTACATCTGCAATCTCTCCTGCAGCGACCACAACTCGTGCCACCAGATCTTCTTCTGAGTGTCATAAAACAAAATCTTCAACGACCCCAGAGGAAAAAGTCCAATGGAGTCAAATCTGACGATCGTGGAAGCTATGCAATTGGACCACCTCGGCCTATCTATCTTTGTTCGAATCGTCGGTTCAGATGTTCCCACATATGAAGTGAAAAGTGACGGGGGTGCGCCGTCATGCTGAAATTACATGTCTTGACGGACGTTCAATGGCACAGCATCCAACAACATACCCAATACTTGTTGTTAGAAGATAAAGTAGATGGAACCTGTTAGCCTGGATGGAAGCATGTATGGCTCAATCACATAACCATCCAGAATACCTGCTCACACATTAATTGAAAATCTGTGTTGGAATCCCTGGACATGCGCGGCATGAGGGTTTTCGTCTGCCCAGACATCGCTGTTTCGTGAACTGAGTACACAATCCCTAGTAAATGTACATTCATCTGTGAAGAGAATGCGCCGTTGAAATAGGGACTCGTTGATGCAGCGGTGCAGAAACCACACACAAAACTGAACGCGTGGAGCATAATCGGCTGGCAGTAGTGAATGTACTCTTTGGAGGTGGTATGCATGTAGTTGTTCATCCAGACGGTGCTAGGAGCAACTTCCAATACACGCGCAATTGCTCGTGTATTCGTTGACGGATTCCCTTCAACTTGATGCAGTATGGCCTCTTCCAATTCAGAAGAGCGGCATCTCCTTGGAACACCACATCATTCCTGCTGGCGGTGAAGGTACCCCTTTCTCGAAGCCGTTGCGTAATTATGGCGAAAAGGGTATGCAATGGAATCGGACGTTGCGGAAAACGATCTTGATAAAGGCGACGAGCAGCTCTTCCATTACCTCGACCTTCACCATACAGACAGATCATGTCGGTGTATTCAGCAAAAGTATACTCGGCCATGTTGCTCTAACACTGAAAGACACGTGGATGAGGATCGAACCAGCTCCGAGAGATAAGATAAACGTCAGTTGACATCGCGTGATCCTACGTAAGCATCACTCATCATATAAGTCTGCAGGCGGACGAATCGCGAAGCTATTTCTTGTTTATACACGTGATGTACGTTCAAGCAATGCTTGTTTTCAAACGGCTGTTGCACGGAAACAGTAAGTTTCCGGACATGGTTTATCAATTCGGTCCCTTCTACAAGTCCTAGAAGTAAGTAAGGAGAATTTTAGATCACTCTGTATACATTATAAATAATACACACTCGTCTCTCTCCGTCCAATCCATGCTTCCAGTCCTCTTGCTCTCATTCCAGTTCGTATTTCCCGCATCCACGAATTTCGAGGTCTTCCTCTCCTCCTTCTTCCAGGTGGACACCATTCCAATGTTTTCCTGGGTAATCTTTCTTCTTGCATTCATCGTACGTGTCCTTACCAATTTAACTGCTTATACTGTATATAATCTACTATTGAATTACCAATATTAATTTTTTCTCTTATGACAGTATTTCTTATTTTGTCTAATTTTGAACATCTTGCTGCTCTCCTCAAGAAATCCATTTCCATCGACATAAGTTTTTGTTCTAAGTTTTTGTTGAATTTACAAACTTCAGCTCCATGTGTGACAGTACTTCTCACTATTGAATTATATATTTGTAACTTATTTTTCCGGGTTATATATCTGTTCCATAAGACTCCATTGCCGTTATTGCACTACCTCTATTTATTCTGTTCTTAATATTACTTTCTTGTTTATCCTTTTTATCTAATTTTACTCCCAGATACTCAAATTCTTCACATCCTCTAATATACCCCTTTTCATCTTCTAATATCAAATCTTCGGTTTCGGCTCCATATCCCATATAATTTTTTTTCTACATTTATTTTCAAACCCCAGGTATCGTATTCGTCCAATAATTTTCTGAACATAAATTCCATGTCTTCATAATCTTGAGCAATTATTATCTGATCATCCGCATATAACATATAATGTATCTGTTGATCCATCTCCAATTGGTACTCCCATTCCTGAACATTTTTTTTTTGCTCCAGTTTGACAGTGCGTTATGTATAAATATCTTAAATAATGTTGGTGATATGCTACAATCTTGACGAAGGCCTTTTGTTACTTTAATTTATTCAGATATATATTTTCCAATTTTAATTTTAGATACTGCATTTTATACAAATTTGTATTGCATTAATAATTGTAAAGTACAGTGTCATATGCCTTTTCTAAATTCACAAATGTGAAATGAACTTGTTGGTTGTTATTATTCGTCTTTCCAATCAATTGTTTTACCACAAATATGTGATCACTTGTAGATCTCTCAGACCTAAAGCCTGCTTGTACTTCATTCTCGTTATGTTTATAATTTACTTCCAAATAGTATTTGATTATTTCTCCATATATACGGTTAAAAACATTCATTACGGTGATTCCTCTGTAATTATTGCACTCATCCTTTCTTCCTTTCTTATGAATGACATATATATATATATACCCAGTAAACATTGGAATGGTGTCTACCTGGACGAATAAGGAAAGGAGGACCTGAAAACTCGTGGATGCAAGAAACAAGAACTGGAATGAGAACAAGAGGACTGGAGGTCACGAAGTGGATGGATAGAGAGGAGTGGAGAAGAAAAATAAAACTTTGGACACAGAAATATGTGTAAACATTAAAAATCTACATACAAATTTGAGTTTAGAACTTATGTCTACTGAAATGGACTATTTTAGACGCTCAACTAGACATTCGAAATTGTAAAAAATCAGAAATACAATCATCAGACAACAAATAAATTCCAACATTCAAATTTAGATTTTGTGAGATACAGACGTCATATACGTAGAATGCGAGAGAATATATATATATATATATATATATATATATATATATACATACACACCTCAAACATTCCTCCACGATATATGGGTGCTCCCCTAGTGCGTGTTTCTTGACCTAACTAATTTATTTTGCGTAGATAGTGACATGTAATCAGCACGTTGCCTCAATAAGTCATCTAGTAAGCAACTAAGGAATTACGTTGTTGGGGAAGGTCGGTTAAATTTTGCTTATATGCACTAATTTAGGGTTGTAGTTCTTTTACGAGCCTGAATATAATTATTCTCACGACTTACGCTCTTGGAGGACTTCTCCCTTCGATTTTTCTTTCATAATAATCTGTCGACCCCGGCACTAGTGGCTAGGATTTAAACCACTAGATCACATCGGCCGATGTAATTAGAATCGATGACAATATACTGTCGGAGGAACCAGATGAGAGAAACTCGAAAGGAAGACAAAACGGAAGATGGGTAAATGGAGTAAACATATTACAGAAATGAGAGGCATAGACCACACAGATGCATGGGAAAGGGAACAAAAGAAGATAAAATACTGCAATTTTGTGTATTTATTAAATTGTTGTTGAAAAAGTATAACATTGTAGAATACCCCAAATAAACAAAAAAATTAATCTACATACTTTATATAAATATTACAAAATAATGTTTAACTTTTTTATACATTAATAATCTGTAATATATGGCGAATTATATATATTTTTTACAACGCAACTGTTTTAGTTCTATTATACTTATTTTTAATTACGTTATTGTTAAATTAATTAGTATTTTTTATTTCTATCCTACATCACAAATAAAAAACCTTCAACATGACAAATTTATGGTACATAGTTTTTAATTATATTATTATTAAATTAATTAGAATGTTTATTTCAATCCTACGTACAAAAATAATAAACTGCAGCAAAGCAATCCTATTGTCCGATTTTTTCCGGTTTGCGGAAGCGGAATATGTAGGCTATTGAAATATATTCTTCAAAATGTCTCTCACTCGCCATTAACTGTCCAGTTGAATATATTTAGCTTTGTTTTGTTTAATACTAGTTAATACCCGACGTGCCATGCAACTAAATATTGACTGTTAATTAAATACATAGTAAATACTGCGACGAACCTAACATGGTGGTTGCTAGATACATTTTTAATTAAAAATTTCTGACAAAACCCCTACTTCTAACAGTCGAATTTCGCTGATTTTTGGATAATATATACCTCGATTTATTTTAATACGATATTCGGAGTTTCGTTGTGAAACATCGAACATTGCGATCGCTAGAGTGATTTTTAAATTTTCGTTTCAGGTGAACTCCTACACCTGAAGTCTTTAGAACATAATAGATAATGACTAAACATTCTCTGCATCTGAAAACCCGCATATACAAATTTTCACGAAGATTGGTTGAACGGTTTAGAAGTCTATAAAGGACAAACAGACATATTTTCGTTTATATATATATATAATATATATATATATATATATATATATAAGTTTTCTTGGGTTTTCCTCGTCATGGATTCAAGGTTGGCCTCTGGCCACTGATTCCGACGTTTCGGTATGATTTCACATGCCATTATCAAGGAATGATAGGATAAAGTCACAAGTTTAGGTCTTATGTAATAAAACATGTTGAGTTTTCACTCTGGTCAGTTTAAGAAGCCGTACACCCATCCAAGGTTTAGATCTTATATAATTAACTCAAACGAGTTTTCACTGTGGTCCGTTTCCGAAGCCGTACACCCATCCAAAGTTTAGATCCGGGGCAAATGGACTCTATGTCTTGGAACATGGGGTTCACTCTCAGTGGACCGAAGAATTCTTCACCACCTATTCACGCAGGTCGCAGGACAGTTCACCTCCTGCTGCAGCTGCTGCTGCTGAGTGATGGCAATGACTTGCATCTCCCAGGGTGCTGCTCTGGAGCTACATTGGTCCCATGACAGCCAAATTCCCTAGTGTTTATCAATATAGGGTTCACTCACTAGTTCAGCTCCATTGTTAGGACGTTGATATTTTGCTTATGTGTTGAAATAGTATTGGGTAGAGATGAGATGTTCCACTATCCAAAGAGGGGCGTCAGAAACCGTGCCACCAGAAAATCAGAGGGTCCGAAAGCCAGCGACACGGAGTGAGCCACGCCACTTTGGCTGTTCTACAGTACTCATCTGATATTCCTGGGTCCATCCCGAGGGAATATGCTTCGGTGAACAGCACGTTGCTGTAGCATATGTCCTATATTACGAACAATTGGGTTGTCATGATTTGAAATAACATGATACATGTCATTTACTTTTTCTTCAATTGTGGTCGCAATACAGGGCATCTGTGCTAGGTTGTGAAGCTCAGTGATCCTGTATAACGGGGCCGAAAATATAATTTTGAGGCATTTATTCTGTATAATCTGAACTTTCTTTTTGTTGTAAGCAGTGAGGATTCTCCAGGCTTCACTTCCATGCAGCAACATGCTGCTGATCACAGCTTTGTACAGTGTAAGTTTGATCCGAGTAGATAGAGTGGTAGACTTGAAAAATGGATATAAAAGTGCAATTGGAGCATTTGCTTGATGTTGTAGATTCTGAATATGAATTTTGAACGTAAGCTTGGAATCGAGATGGATTCCAAGATACTTGACTGAAGTCTCCAGACGAATTGGAGCTCCCAAGGCGGGTTTTCTTAAATAATACGAATTGCGTTTCATTTGCATTGACTTGAATGTTCCACAGATGTAGCCAGGTATGGAGAGTATTTAGGGTATTTTGGATGATGTGGATGCGATTTCGCATACTACGAGAGATGTATGATGATACAAACATGTATCATCAGCGAAGGAAGCTATGTGGAAGTTTGGCAGGGATGGAAAATCTGACACATATAATGTGTAGAGGAGAGGTGAGAGTACTGCACCCTGTGGAACTCCCGCCTGGAGAGGCTTACAGTCTGATTTATACCCATTAACCGACACACAAAATTGCCGGTTACTGAGATATTTTGCTATAAGTTTAATTATATCAGCCGAAATGTTAAATTTGATTAATTTGTGTATAAGTCCATCTATCCAAGTCGTATCGAAAGCTTTCTCAATGTCAAGAAGAGCGGCCAAAATACATCTCTTGGCATTCAAGCCCGTGACAATCTGATCCACCAGTCGAGCTAGCTAGAGCGGAGTGCTATGAGATTTTCTAAAGCCAAATGGATGGTTAGGAATAAGGTCTCTCATTGAGACTTCTGTTTTTAGTCGTGCCAAAATGAGTTTCTCCAATATTTTGCTCAGCACTGGTAGAAGACTAATTGGTCTTAGATTGTCTGAGACGGTAGGATCATTCCCAGACTTGGGGATAGCTATTACTTTGGCTCTTTTCCATACATCAGGTAAGTAATGGAATCGGAAACAAAGCTTCATTATCTGGAGAAGAAGGATTAGGGCTTTTGGCGGTAAATGTTTTTCCGCCACGTTTGGTATCCGGTCATGACCGGGAGCACATTGGTTAGGTAGAGATTTAATTACGGCTTTCAATTCCGAAAGTCGTATATCAGGAAGATGTTGTGGGATTGGACGCTCAAGAAACGTACTTACAGTATGTGCACCTCATTTTTGTGAGCTGGTGTGGTGAACTCATATGGTTTAAACCGGTCTGCAAGATTTTCAGCGAGGACTTGTGCCTTCTCCTTTGGGAGATAAGCCCAAGCCCCATTATAATGGATAGCTGAAGGAGGAGGCGGAGCTCTACGCCTTCGTATCTGCTTCAGAATGCCCCAAGGTGGGGTTTTTAGTTCCGTAAAATGCTGTAGGGCATCATCCCAGTCAGCATTTCTAAGCGTTTGCAGACGGGTTTTAACCAGATTAGCATAATGATTGTATAATTGTTTGTGTTGGCGACTTCCAAAATCGCGGTACCATTTTAGGTACCCATTGGTTAAGCAATGTTGTGTAATGTCTGTGTGATCATGTTGTAAGTTAAGTGAGGAGGACAATAAAAATGCTGGTGAGATTTTAAAAAGTATTGGTACATGGTAAGAGTTTAGTGCGTCTGTAGCGGTAGTGACTTGTGGCGAAATAGGGACATTCTTCGACAGCGCTATATCACGAATATCAGATCTAATACCATAAACAGTGTTCATGAAGAATGTATGTTCCCTTGGTGTAGTGATTTCTATGTTGTGAAGCTGACAGAATCTTTGCAATGTTACAACAGCTCTGTTTTGGACATGACAATTCCAGTAAAGTTGTTTAGCATTGAAGTCTCCCGCTAGCAAGTAGTTAGGGGAGATAGATGTGAGAATATTAAGGTCGTGTCGCGTGAGTAGTCTGGTGGGAGATTTATAGACTGATGCTATGAAAATATTTTCGCGGTTTGAGATGGGTAGAAGGATGCCAGTGATAGATAGTTAGTTACTATGTAATGGAAATTGTGACACTTCTCGAACTTCCTTTTTATATCCATCCAGGAAAACATCCATTTTTAGTGGAAGTCGTCCTCGATCAATAGGAATCGTTCAATCGTGAACTACAATTTCCGGCTATTCTTAGATATTTCCGACCCTCTTTAGCCCTTGTGAATTATTTTTTATCTTCGTTGTTATTTATGATTTATCTTTTTCAAACTTAAAGTTCGTTTCTGATTTTTGTAGTATATATCCCCTGCCAACGACCACTGGCCGTAGTCCGGTATCAAAGGCCTAGTGGTAGGGCATTCCAATCCTGCAATCAGTTTCTAGATGAATTAATTAATTTACTTTGATATTCTTTAGCACACTGAGACATGCGACAAGACATGACACCCCCTCTCTAGCCCTGGAGGTAAAAAATTTTATGGTTTGAATAAATGTGTATCGAAGGTATATTTGTCTCATATAAATGAATCCGTGTTACTGTGATTCTATTGTTATTGCAATTTTTTTTCAATATTTAAGTTGTTGCTTCTGCATGAATATGTTAATAGTATAATTGGTCTTATTCTGCTGATGATTTCATTTTGTTTTAATTTGATCTTCTATATTTGTTAATTAGTTAATTGGAAATTTTTGCTATTTATTTATAGTACTTTGAGTTTAAATGCTGTAGTATTAATTGGTGCATTTTGGATCATGTTATTAATTTGTGGTCTATTCATAGCTCTGGATTTGTATTTTAGGCTTAGTTCTATCATGTTTTTGGTAATTGGTTCTGTTTTAGTTATGGTATGGAGCGGAATAACGGGAAAAGACTCATTTAGGTTCATGCAAATTCTTAGTGCTTTCCTGTAGACTAAATTTAATTTATTTGAGTTTGTTTTTCTTGTATTTAATAGAAGGGATGCAGCGTATGTAAGGGTGGACTTAATTATTGTGTTAACTAATTGTATTCGTATCATGTTGTTCAAGTGTGAATTTGTTCGTGATAGAAAATAAAGTGTTTTAACGATAGGTTGTGTTCTTGTAATTATTTTTTTATGTGTTCAGTTAGGCTAAGTTTATCTGTAATGGTGATTCCTAAGTATTGTATGTGTTTTTTGTATGGTATTTGTGTGTTATCAATGACTATTGGGTGCTGTTGGAGCATCAATTTTTTCCGTCTTTTTCGTTTTATCAGGATTGCTTGTGTCTTGTCTGTGTTGATAGTTATACGCCATTGTCTAGTCCAGTCCATGTAGCATGATAGGATTCTATTCATTTTTGCACTGGCTGTGTCTACCCGCGATGCTGACACGTAGAAACACGTGTCATCCGCAAACTGGGCAAGGCCAATGCCGTTTTCGGTAGGTTGGGGAATATCATGGACATATAAATTATACAATGTTGGACTGATTGCAGAGCCTTGTGGTGCACCTGCATTCATGTAAATTTGGGAGGAGAGATTGTTATTTATTTTTACTTTGGCTGTTCTGTTAGTTAAGAAATTTGATATCCAACGTATGAGGTTTATTGGGTAGTTTAATCTGGTAAGTTTGATTCTTAATCCATCATGCCACATGGAGTCGAAAGCTTTTTGAACGTCCATAGCAACTATGATTGAAGTAAATCCTTTATTGTAATTTGCATTTTCTATTGGTGTAAATACTCTTAGAAGCTGATCTGTAATTTCTACGCCAGGTCAGAATCCTGTTTGGCTATCCGGGAGTGAGGTGTTAATTAAATTGCTAAATTTTGCAACTACAATTCTTTCTAATAATTTTGAAATGGTATTAGTTAGGCTAATAGGTCTATAGGAGAGAACATTACTAGGGTCTTTATTAGGCTTTGGGAACATTAATATATGGGCTTCTTTCCATCTTTGTGGAATATAGCCTAGAGTGAAGCTAGCTGAAAAAAGTTTGGTAATATATATTAGTGCCTTTAATCAGCTATTAAATGTACATACAGAACAGGACATTGAGGAGGATAAGTTACAGACAGCAGAAATGCTAGCCGCAGAGCCAAGTGCATTAGAGGTTGAAATGGCGATTGAAAAATTGAAGATGTATAAAGCATCAGGTTCAGATGAGATCCCAGCAGAACTGATAAAATCAGGGGGAGAAAAATTGATGGACAAGATACGCTGGTTGCTTAGTATGATTTGGGAAAAAGAAGCTCTTCCAGATGAATGGAAGGAATCAATTATCGTACCAATTTATAAGAAAGGAGATAAAACTGATTGCAACAACTACAGGGGCATCTCATTACTTTCAACTTCATACAAAATTCTTACAAATATATTAGTAAGCAGACTTACTCCCTACATTGATGACATTCTAGGAGATCATCAATGTGCATTTAGAAGAAACAGGTCTACAACAGATCAGATTTTTAGTATAAGACAGATTTTAGAAAAGAAATGGGAATATAATGGCACTGTACATCAACTATATGTAGACTTCAAAAAAGCATATGATTCAATTAAGAGGGAGAAGTTATATAGTATCCTGCTGGAGTTCGGAATTCCTAAAAAGTTAGTTAGACTTATACGAATGTGTCTAAATGGCTCAAATAGTAGGGTGCGTGTAGGCAAACAGTTTTCAGACACTTTTGAAATCCAGAATGGGTTGAAGCAAGGAGATGCACTATCTCCTCTACTATTTAATTTTGTACTAGAGCATGCCATTAAATCTTTAGAGAATGAGGAAGGCTTACAACTGAATGGTATTAATAAGCTGTTAGTTTATGCTGATGATGTAGTACTATTGGCCGATAGCGAGGAGATACTAAAGGCCAACACGCACACACTATTGAGTAACACTAAGAAATTAGGACTGGAAGTAAATATCAGTAAAACTAAATATGTGGTCACAGGTAGAAATTCAGTATATAATGGAGATGGACGGCTAATGACAAATGAGGGAAATTTTGAGGAAGTCGCTGAATTCAAATACCTAGGAACAATAATCACAAATAGGAATGAGACGCACAAAGAAATTAAGCATAGGCTCAATTCTGGAAGTGCATGCTATTATGCATTGCAGAGACTTTTGATGTCCCAACTCCTTTCAAAAAACGTTAAGCTGAAAATATATAAAACTATTATTCTACCAGTTATATTATATGGGTGCGAAACATGGACTCTTACTTTAAGGGAGGAAAGGAGATTACGAGTATTTGAGAATAAAGTTCTTAGGAAAATTTTTGGACCAAAGAGAGATGAACAGACAGGTGAATGGAGAAGACTACATAACAATGAACTACATGGTCTTTATAGGAAGCCAGATATAATAAGAACAGCTAAGTGTCGTAGACTGCGATGGGCAGGACATGTTGCACGTATGGGGAATGAAAGACGTGCATGGAAGCTTCTTGTAGGAAAGCCAGAGGGAAAACGCCCAGTTGGTAGACCAAGAATGAGGTGGGAGAACAACATTAACTATGATTTGAGGGAAGTAGATTATACAGGGAATGATTGGAAAGCATTAGCTCAGGATAGGGATGTATGGAGAGCTTATGTCCGCGCGGCCATGAACCTACGGGTTCGATAGTGCCAGTGAGTAAGTAAGTAAGTATATATATTAGTGCTTTTTCAGATATGTGTTTCCAGATGACATTAGATATGCCATCTGGTCCAGGGGCTGTCTCTTTTAATTTCTTTAGTGCTAGTTTTGTATCTTCTGTTGTGAAGACATCAAAGTTTGTTGGAAGTGCTTGTAAAGGGTTATATAGAAAGGGATGATTTGCTATAAAGTTTTCAGCTTCTAAGAGAAGATTATTGTCAAAATTTGGGCTCCTGGGAATCGGATAAATTTCTTGGAGAATTTCCTTAAATTTTTCTGCTTTTTCTGTATCATTAAATATGATATTATTACCATCTTTAATTGGTTGATTTATATTAATTCTATCGCCTCGGAGTTTTGAAATATTTTTCCAGAATTTTCGGGGTTTACTTTTCCAAAGTTCTTGCATATGTTCTGTTGTTTTTTCATAGTGTTGTGTTTCAAATTTTGCTATGGCCGTTTTTACATCTTCCTGTAGTCTCCTGTATAGTCTTTTGTTTTCATTAGTTCCAGTTTTAATGTATAAATTATGCGCTTTTCTTTTAATTTTTATTATGTCCAAAATATAGGCTGGTAGTGGCCTATTGTGTTTGTAATTATTAATTTTTATTTGCCTAAAAGGAATTGCTGTATTTTGTGCCTTATTAATAGCATTGATAAGATGAGCATCGTATTTGTCAATGTCATCAGTATTTAAAAGGTTCAATTCTGGTAATGCTTTGTCCAGGGTTTCATTAAACTCTGGCCAGTCCGCATTTTCAAAATTGAGTATGTTTTTAATACTGATGTTCGCTGTGGGTTTCCAAGAGGGTGTATGCAGAGTGACTTCAATTGGGACGTGGTCGGAATTAGGCGGATCATGTAATTTGATGTCTTTAATTCTGTTGAAAATAGGTAAAGTTGATAGAATTTTATCTGGAGATGTGAAGGTTTGAAGATCTGTGGAGGGATATCTGGTTGGTCCTGGTAAGGTGACATGTGTGAAATTCAATTGCACTATAAGTTCAGCCAAGTTCTTGCCTTTACGATTCGTCCGTGATGGACAGTCACCAAAAAGATGGTGATGTGTATTTAGGTCTGCTAAGAGTATGGATTTATTGAAAAGCGAGAGGTATTTAATGAGATCAGTCGGGAGGGTATCCTGGGGAGGGGAATAGATAGTACTTATGTAAATTGGCCAGTTAGGTACATGAATCTTAATGGTAAGGGCCTCTAGATTTTCAAACGGACTAGGCAATCTCACTTCGCTGACAGGTTGGGTCTTTAAATATAGGATAACCACTCCGCCTTTGTTTCTATGTAGTCTATCGTTTCTAATTATATTGTAATTGGTATATGTTAATGTATCATTTGGTTTTAAGAATGTCTCATTTAATGTGATGATATGTGGTTTGATTTCATTTAGTAGAAAGTCTAGTTCTGTTCTGCTGTTAAAGAGGCCGCGGATATTTAATGGACGATGCTTATCTTTATGTGGGCTGAATGTTTATACATTAATGTCCGGAGGTTCAGTATGTTCTATTGTATTGGGGTCGTCAGTTTTTTCGGTCTGGTCCAAGTTGACTGTTAGAAGGTGTTTCAAGTTGTTATTTAGGTTCTTGGTCATGTCATTTATGAGTATTTCTATCCTGTTTCTTTTTAGTGGTAGCACTTGTACGCCTTTATTCCATACTGCTTTCGATGTGCTATTTACTAAAGGCGTCATGTCCATTGGTTGTTGTGACGCAGCTACTTGGTTGACTAATGTTGCAGTAAATTTGATGACTTGCTCTGTTAGGGCATTCACTCTTGCATCAATGTAAGCTTCAAGTTTGCGGGTCGTGTCTTCCATTACCTTCGCCATGGCAGCCGCGATCCGCTTGTCAAAGTCTTCTAAATTTAAGTTATTAGTGGTGGGTTCATTGGTGCTTTCTTCTGTGTTGGTATTATTTATTTTCCATGCATTCTGACCTAGTGTAGGAAAGTCTTCATTTACACTTGGTCGTGGTGGAGATGTTATTTTTTGTTTCTGAAGTATAGGTTGTCTGTGTGTTTCCGGTGGCTGCTGCGATCTAGGGTACAGTCTGCAACGAACTTGACCTGTGTAGTGGTCTTTTCCACCACAGGTGGCACAGTATAGCACATTCTCCCTGGGAGCGTGTGTGCAGGCTCCTGGCCTACCCCCACATCTCAGGCAGATTGCCCTATTCCTGCAATTACTGGCTACGTGGCCATATTGCGCGCATTTACTGCACGGAATATGCCTCGCTTCCAGCCTGGGTGGTTCCACTCTGTAACGTCGACCCAAGATTTTTATGTCATTGAATATGGCTCTTTTTGTAGATTGTTCATCTACAAAGAAGATCGTGATCATATGTGACTTGTCTCCATTAGGTGTTGTTATCCTGACTGGTTTTCGGTATTGTATGTCATGGTCCTTAAGTTCTTTTTCAAAGTCGGTAATTTCTATGTCTGTGTCTACTCCACGTATCACGGCATTCCAATCTTGGGTGACATTATTGGTAGGTGTTATTTTTCTTCTTGGTTTGGCCAGTTCATAAGATGCTTCTTCACCAAAAAGATCTGTGGGAACTTCTTTAAGGAATTTCATTGTTTGTTCTTTATTTTCGAAAACTAATGTTGTAATTTTTGTATTGAAGGCAAAGAAGTGTCTTGTTGGTTGTTTTATATTGTGCCTATTAAGAATAGCTTTTAGGAAGATTGGATTCCCCTGCTTTGTGCTGTGTTTGTGGATCTTTAGCATGTTTTCACTTTGTTCATTATCTTTTTGTGGATTGTCATTTGAGTTTACTTGTTGAAGATTTTTCTCCACTTCAGTGTTAGTTATCTGTGTCTGGTTTCTTCCTGTTTCCTTGTTATGCCGATTATTCTTGTTTCTCTGTGTTACTGTATTCCATTTTCCTTCTCTGTTCTGATTTTTATCTTTATCTTCTTTCTTCTCCTCGTCTTTGTCTCTGTGTTCTTCATCTGTGCTGTCATTTTCTGATTCTGAGCTGAATTTTTGTGTTATATCGGCTGATTCTGAGCTGAATTTTAGTGCTATATATCGCATAGCATTTTCCATGTCTTTACCTTCTAATATGTAGGCGTTTGATGTTAGTTTTGTGCTATCGATGTTTTTTAGTACGTTTTTCATCAGTTCTAAGCTTCTGAAGTGATATAGTCTTCGTTTGGTAGATGCTCCTGTGTTAGTTTGTACGTCATGAAATTTAGTATCTGTAAGCATGTATTTTCTAATGTGTGATGTGTCTTGTTTCTGGAAGCCTACTGTCATGAAGCACGGTCGGTTTGCATTATACAGTTCTATAGAGTCTCTCTTGGTGATAGGTATTAGTAGTGGTTTCAGAAGTTTGGGTGGTTCTTCTTCTGGATTTGAAGGGATGTCCTTGTTGGGATTTTTGACCTCAGAGGTCCTTGGATCGACGGAATTTGCTTCCCCTGACATGCTTCCGTCCTATTGGTCAGCAACACCCAAATTCCGCTAGGTTGGGATTACAGCCTATATAAGTTAACTAGTACTAGAATGTAATTGGTCCGCTTTGTCAAAATGGAATTAACATATATATCACAGAACACTTATGAACAATTATCACTATATTAATATGCAAGCAAATATATATCAATATTATCAAAAAAACTTGAGTTTAACTATTAATTCTTTAAGACACTAATTAATATTGTATTTAAGACATATTTAAAACACTATATAAGAACAAATGAAAGAAAACTTGAATTTGACTACTTTTAAACTAAGTTTATGAGAATAAAAATTGCAATTTAATACATCTTATTTCACAATAAACACTTACCAAATATAATGAGACTATTTATACCTTTACCTGAATATACACTTATCACAAAACAAAAAAATATTCACTCTCTGCAATCCTCTCTCTGCTTCTGCGACTTTAGATTTAGATCTTATATAGTTTTTCACTGCGGTCCGTTTCGGAAGCCGTACACCCATCCAAGCGTCGACCATATTTCGTTAGTCCAACCGTGATTTTCTTCATATCTTTTACGCTGTTCTGGGGATGAGATGGTGGGCAGCGAGAGCAGTTTTACATGTAGATGGTAATCTTTGGGTATTATCTAGGGTGTTCATAGATTGTGGCCTTTTCTCTATTTCTATTCCTTCTCTGTAGATTCTTGATTTTTCATTATCTACTTTAGCCAACGTTCCTGTGAGGTCGACCTGGTGACCCCTTTGCTTCATATGTTGCACAAGAGTTGAAGTAGATTCTTAACGAATTATTGCAGCCATATGTTCTTGTCGAAATTCCTCTGTTGGTACGTCCTACATGTTTGTTAATATAAGGTGCAAGGGATCTCGTAGATGCCTTGTGATTCTAGAGGTATTTTATCTTTAGCACACCTGAGGAAGTTTGAGATGGTATTTTCCGAGTGGAATACAGTTTTAGGTAGATGTTTTTGTAGTACTCGGCTTATTTTATCTGTAGTGCTTTGCATGTACGGTAAGAAGGCAGTGCCTAAGGTCTGCTCATTCTTCTCCGATGTGCTTCGGTGCATTTCTTGCTCGTTTCAAACACTTTTTTTACTGCATATTCGGGATAGCCATTTGCTAGCAGTGCCTGTTTTTCTTCTTTATGAACATGATCTTGGTCTGTAAGTCGCAGTGATCGGATGACGAGAGTGTTGATTACTGAAGTTATTTGTGCCGGTTGGTGGTGTGGATGCGGCGTTCAAGTATCTATCAGTATGAGTAGGTTTACGGTATACTGTGTGTGCAAGTCTTCATTCAGGTCTTCGTATCACAAGTACATCTAGAAATGGTAGTCGCTGTTCTTGTTCAACTTCCATAGTGAATTTTATCTGATCATGTTGGCTGTTTAAGTGTGTCAGGAATTCGTTGAGAGCAGATCTACCGTGAGGCCAGATTACAAAGGTATCGTCAACGTATCTCAACCATAGTTTTGGCTTTAGTGTTGAAGATTCAATAGCCTTTGTTTCTTAATAAGTCATAAATAAATTAGAGATAACAGGCGAAAGAGGCTATAGCATTGGTGCTCCTTGTACTTGTTTGTACATCTGGCCTTTGACCTGAAGTAGGTGTTATTTTCAACAATTGTGCTTCAACTCAATTGTATATTCTGGTGGCTTAATCTCTGATTTGATGTATTATATAGCTTCGTTGACAAGTACTTGAGTGAACAGAGAAACAACGTCAACGCTTACTAGAAGATCGTCAGGTTGGATTTCTTGATTCTCAAGATGTAGTAGGAAATGTTCAGCATTCTTTACATAAGAATCGGCTTCTTCTGCATATGGTTGCAAATATTTAGCTAAATATTTAGCTTTGTTTTGCAGTGTAAACTAATGGAACTGACGATAGGTCGTGGAGGAACATCAACTTCGTGAATTTTAGGAAGGCCGTAGATTTTTGGGAAAAGTAAAGATTGGTATTACCAAGAGAGAAATCTTCACTTTGCCCAAAAATCTACGGCCTTCCTAAAATGCACATATCGATAGAATCCAATCGCAATCATCGGAGTCAAGAAGCCGCTGTCGAAGAGGAAAATTCTTTGTCATCGGATCCTGCGCACTCAAATCTCGCGCCCAACTAGAGTCTAACAACCGGCCGAATAACCAGCCTTCGGTGCACCAGCGTCAAACTCGACAAGTTAGGGTGACCACGTGGTCTTACCCACGCCATCCCCTCCTCCAAGGCAAATCGCCCGCAGTAGCCAGGCAGCAGCGCACGACAAGTGATAACCCAAGCGACTCACTCATGTACATAGAGCATAGCAAAACGAGTCAAACGACTTATTTTTCAGCAGAGAGCTCCACTATCTACATTTTATCCCAAAAACACCTTACCTAAAAAGTACTAGGCTTTCCCATCGGTCCCTAGCTCGGTTCGAATCCCGGAGTCTTTGTCAGGGCACTTCCAGGCCTGTTCTCCAAAAAATTCCCTAACCTTCAGAGCTCTCCAACGTGTAGGAATGGAGTCTATAGCAGCTTGTCCCCCAAATGCGTTCCATATCGCATATCGAACGCGCACAAAAAAGAAAAAATACCAAAAATACAAAAAAAACAACACATATCGACTCCAATACGCCTCCAAGTGTTTTCCTGGCCTCCTGTCTCTTCACCAACTGATGGAGGACAGGCTGGGGACTCGAGGACGAGGGACCAGCGCGTAAAATACTCCTCGCAGCTGTTAATTCGCCGAAAATTCTCGACACAGTTAGCAGCCGTAAACAAGGAGTTCCAATGCGAGACTGGCACATTCTTTTGTGAACTAACCAGTATCGGCACAAGGCTATCATCGAAGCTTTACCTCGAAGACTACAAACGCCTGCTGCAGCAGCGTCAAGTTCCATTCATCGAGGGACCCAAAAAAGATACAAAACTCAGAGAATCGTTATCAAAGGAATAGACTCACAAATGGACCCATCATACTTCCGGGAAGACTTAGAAAGTATCGGACACCGGGTTCTAAAAGTGTCAAATATGACATCTGCTAGGACCAAAGTACCGCTGCCCATGTCCACGGCAGTCCTAGTTGATGGGCCTAAAATCCGCGAGGCACTCAGTATCTCCACTCTTTGTTTTCATAGGGTAAAGGTTGTGGAATACAGAAGGACGCCGAACACCAAAAACGCAGCGCGTAAAGAAAATCAAATAACAATCAGAAGACGAAGTACTGAAAATAATCAGTCACTACCTCAAGCAGTCGAAGTTGAGTTCCATCCTCCTGCCACCCAAACTAAGGCAAATAATTCAGAGTTAATGGAGGTAGCTGCTTCCATACCTGATCAATCAAATAACCAGTCAGCCCTAGCTGCTAGTAAAAAATCCAGGCAACGTAGGGTCCGGAAAACCAAGGCCTACACACCAGAGGTCCAGTGCATTGTCGAAACTATCCACACAAAAAAGCGAATCTGCAGGCACCCAAACTGCCTCAGAATTGACATTAACACTCAGTTCGAGTGTAGATAAAATTTGTCAGACCGACAAAATAAATAAATGCCAATGCTGGAATAAATGCCTAACATACGAGCAGGAACCAGAGTCAACCTTAATTCATAAATTCGGCCAAGCTGTAGACGAACTGTAATACAGAAAATACGTCATACCAGTGACACTAAGCTTATCATTATTCTGGAATTCGGATGCTGTTTATGTTGGTTGGTTTCTGAAAAAATGCGAAATTCCAGACTGGGATGCTGACTAATTCTCCCGGAATTAACAGGTATGGAGGTTAAAACTCACATGCACAAACGGTGATTTGCCGCTATTCACCTTAAGAATCGGACGGCCCTTACCAATTTTGGTCATCTTTCGATACTTTATTTATTAATTTGAACCCTTCTCTGCTAAGGGTTTCGGTGGTTTTCCTTAGCGCCAAGGTAAATGTCAGTGTAGGTCCCTAATTTCCACCAGTTGACTCAATAATATTCTCCCCAAACTTATTCTAAATTCAAAATTCGAGGGCTATTTCACAAAATTAAATACCTAAACTTCAAATTAAACAACCTGTTCGGAAATAACTTCACTAAATTTCTACTTTATCAAGCTACTCTACTAATGGTTTCAGTGGTTTCCTTAGCGTGAAGGCAAATGCCGGAGTAGTCCTCTTGATTCCACTAGTAAATTCGTTATTTCCTCATTGAGTCGGGTAAAAGAGTAACGAAAGGTTTCATTTCTGTTTGGGGCTGGAGCTACGGCCTTTTTGTTGGAGCTGAGGCTGCGGCCTTTTCTGTCAATAGGAGTACGAGCATTAAGGGGTCAATATTTCACATACACACTCACCTCATTCACACTCAGGAAAACACCCATCATACACGAGAAATTAGATACACCCAAATCATCTAAGTCCATCATTCACCGGGAATGGAGGACCCCACACCGAGGGCTCGTTACTCGCCATACTCATCAACCCAGGTCTCGGCACAGACCTGAGGATCCACACCTCCATTCACCGAAAAAACACCACCTTCCAAGACCCCAGTAACACCCGCCAACGTAAGATCTGAATCCTCGGTTAGAATCTACACCAAGCTTGGCTGTCGAGGGGATGGGTGAACCTCCGGCTGCTGGATAGGCAACCAATTGGTCGGGTGGGTGGCCTTCGTCCCCCGTTCGCCATTCTGACACTAAATTACATACATAAAAACACACAAATTAGAACACACATTCAACATCATCATAACATTCATTACATTATCACCATTCTGCGCAGGGACCGACTCCGTTCCGTTGAGGCCACACCAACATACATCAACATTACATCATAAAAGCTGCTCACCACTCTGAAGATCATCAATAAATTCCAGTTCTACACCAGATGCCATGGTTTTTCACACATAACACACTTTTCTTAATTAATATTTCGGCCCATTTTTCAAAATTAGCGGGACTAAAAGGCGTAAGCCTTGGAACCCGCGGATGGCCTAGACCATCGAAAAGGGATTATGTAGCCGCATTCAGCTTCATGTTGTAGCTACATTCAGCAATTTCCACGCATAGATAGATCTAATCTATAATTCCTTGATAATGGTATATGGGATCATGCCGAAACGTCGGAATCAGTAGCCAGAGACCAAACTCGAATCCATGACGCGGAAAACTCAAGAAAACTTACTTAATCATACATATGTCCGCGAAAATCTACTATATATATATATATATATATATATATGTATATATATATAACATGTTTTTTGGCTTTTAGAATTTCCATTCTATCGCCTATCAACAACTACATCATCAGAATATGTCAACAGCTTATTAATATCATTGAGTTGTAGGCCTACACCTTCTTTATCCTCTAAAGATTTGATTGCCTGCTCTAGTACGAAATTGAGTAGCAGAATCTCTTTTTCCTCTGGGATGATAATTTAAAATCGAACCATGCGTTGAAGTTGTTGCCACCAATTATTCTTGTATGTAGATATATGTCCATAACAGAATATATTTAAAGTTCTTGTAGAACACTTGCGATTATCTTTTTTTCTAATTTTGTGTGCCGGGCTGCTCTTCTAATGAACTTCATTTCTCCAGCTGTGATTCTCCTTATATATCTTTCCGTATATCAGTGGCGAGGCGTCAATGGAAACGCTGGAAGCGATGCTTCCCTGTAATGTTTACAAAATTAACTATTTTAAATATAATATAGAATTCTTGTTAAAAGGGGGCACGCCGTAGCGTAGTGGTTAAGGCACTGCGCTACAAGCCGGAAGGTCGAGGGTTCAAGTCCCGTTGGGGTCAGGATTTTTAAACTGACCCAAACCTTCTGGCGGCACTATGGCCCTGGGGTCGACTCAGCCTCTAACGGAAATGAGTACCAGACGCCTGTTCTGGGGGTAAAGGCGGCCGTCACGCAGGGCTGACAACCCGGCTGACATAAAGTGCCGATTGTCTAGAAAAAGTGGGAGCCTTAACCTCCTACTACCCCAAGGGCCTCCGGGTCTGTTGTGGGATCACTTTACTTTATTCTTGTTAAAAAGTTGAATTCATTTTAAATAAATTTATAAGTAGATCATTTATAAATGAAATCTGTGCGCTAGTGTCATCTGTCAGAGGTTTCCCAAATTATATCCTCTGTTCCTGGTGGCTTGGATGCGCCAGGCATAGCCGTGTTTTATTGCCGACATTCTATGTTGAAAGAAAAAAGTTCGTTGCCCTCAGTTAATATTGAAATGTCAGTTTTATTCATTTCATTTAGTTTAATTGTTTATAGTATATAGTTTGTATGGTATATTTTATTATGACTGTGTCCTAGACAAACAGTGCGTATGTAAATAGTAAATTTCCAAATGTTTCTTGTGATTTATTTTATTTCGCTTTTTGTCATGAGTGAATCGTTTAGAAGCGCGCTAGCCTAGAACTTCCAAGAATCCTCTCATGCTAGTAGCTCTGCTGCGAACGTTCAGAGTTGGAACAGCGTCATGAACCTGTAATATGTGAGTCTGCTACTGTGTACATCTACACAGCCTTTCACTGAATTAAATACTCAATATAAAGGCAGTAAATTTTCCATTGGACATTTCAATCAAGATTCCTATCAAACTATCCCTTGGTTATGTGGTTTCAATAAACTCAACAAAAAAAAATGTTCTACTGGAACGTGTATTTTGTTTCCGCCTGAAAAGAACGTTTGGAATAAGACAAATATTGAGGATCTGAATCATTTTCATAAAAAACAAAAAAAAAACAAAAAAAAATACACAAACTCTAATTTCTTCACATAACAAACCTTAAGCAGTTGAAATATTTCGGCAAAACTATAATTAAATTATCTCTAACATCTTATATAATAGTATAATTTTTGGTGAAGTTCTTTTTCTTCGCTATGGAGCTTCCCTTCTCCACAAACTCACTCCTCGCCACTGCCTTATAGCCCAAGCTTCTCGTATGTAAACATTGATCTCGCCAATGTTTTATAAGCTTGCCTTAAAAGTGTTAAGGGTGCGATAACACCTGATATATTGAAGAAAGTAATAATGGTATCGAATCGACGAAAACTTGTGAAAAAACTTATAATGCTTGTTGGAGGAACATGGCTCAAAATACACATACCTAATCACTATTTCAGCAGAGAACCATGTGCAACTCAGAAACAGCATAAAATACTCCAGATAAATAAAAAAAAATATTGGTGTTCTGTGAGGGGATCCTATGATCCTGTTCACTGTGTATGTTCAAGAGGTGCAAGCAGTGCTCTTCGCATATGACATGGCTCTGTATTCCAGCGATAGACGATAAGGAGTAGATGCAATTAATCAAATTGCAACTTAGATATTTTCCAAATCAAATTCTACCTCTCTAAAATATAACTTTACAAACACAATGAAAGTGTACACCATAGCAGCCTGAGCAGATGTGAATGGGCTCACTGTAAACACAAGAAAAACGTAACAGCTGTTCTAAGGAACAGCAGCAATGGTGGTGAAGAGTTGAACGGGACCTAAAGGCAACATGAAGCTCGCAGTCATACAACTTGCAGTCCGTGGCTTCCATGGGAAATTGTGCGCAAGATAAAACGTCCGAGATAAGATTGTGTATGCGAATTATGTTCGGAACTATCACTGTGGGCGAAGAGAGAGAGAGAGAGAGAGAGAGAGAGAGAGAGAGAGAGAGAAAGAGAGAGAGAGAGATTATGAGATCAATAAAATAACCTGCCAAGGAAAATTAGAATTTTAAATGCTTATTTTGGCGTGATTTTCAATTTATATATGATAGTACACCACGAGGAAGAAGAAGTTTGGGAAGACCAAGGATAAGATGGAAAGAGCAGCAATTTGGAGCCGGGACAGGCTAGTAAACAAGCCTAAACCGTGAAGAAGAAGAAGAAGAAGAAGAAGAAGCAGAAGATAGTATATGTAGTATATTATATTATATGGGTCCAGCGCTATGGTCTTGAGGTAGCATGCTGCCTTGTCACGCAGCCGGCCCGGGTTCGATCTCCGGTCGCGGCAGTTCTTCTGGGAGAGGTTTTTATCTGGGTTTGTCCTCACCTGTAAGACAAATGTCAGGAAAAATTTAAGGCCCAAACAGTCCCCGAAATCATGCGACCATCATCATCATCATCATCACTCTTATCATTACCATCATCATCATTCTTCACCGGTGTGAAAACAACGGGAAGCTACCACACCTACAATTCCCTAGTAAAGCTGCAAGCATAGCATGAAAATGCTATGATTGCAGTGAAGGACCTACCTTAGGGCAAAATTACTATGGATGGATTGATATTATATGGATTCGAAACATGGAATCTTAATTTAAGGGAAGAAAGAAAATTACGAGTATTTGAGAATAAAGTTCTTATTAAAATGTTTGAACCAAACACAGATAAACAGATAGGTCAATGGGGAAAATGACATAGCAGTGAGCTACAAGCTCTTTATAGGAAGCCAGATATAATGAGAACAGTTAAATCTCGTAGAACATGGGGAGAATATGTGGCACGAACTGGGAATGAAAGAAGTGCATGCAAGCTTATTGTTGGAAAACCAGAGGGAAAACGCCCAATTCGTTGAACAAGAATGAGGTGGGAGAATAACATTATCCATGATTTGAGGGAAGTAGATTATACAGGGGCTGGTTGGAAAATATTAGCTCAGGATAGAGATGTATGGAGAGCTTATGTCCTCGCGGCCATGAACATGCGGATTCGATAGTGCCAGTGAGTTAGTTTAGTTAGTTAATAATCCAGGTATGCCAATCCAATTTTTTTCGTTGATTTGTCTTACTCGTTGGCAGAAATAAAATATAGGTTTCCGGAAGCGGCAATAATAATTTTAGGGGACTTAAACTGTAGGATTGGGGAGGAATATATCACTATAAAATCAGATGATAATGACACACGAGGGGAGGGTAGGAGAAGCAAAGATAAAATTATAAATTCAGAAGGAAACCAATTGTTAGCTTTTTGCGATGCATTTGAACTTGAAATTTTGAACGGGAAGTATGGGGAAGATAAAATGGGGAACTGACATTTATTAATAAAAATGGAGGGAGCGTAATTGATTATTCAATATGCACACAAGACATGATTCCAGTCCTAAGTAATTTCTGTATAGTTTCCTGAATCGAATCTCACCACTTCCTAAACAAACTTATTTTAAATATGAAAGGTATTAGTGAGACAGTTAATGATGAGGTGGCAACAATATTGAGGCCCATTACACGTTTCAGATGAATCGAGGATCGGAGAGAAAGAATTTATCAGGAGTTTGGAAACTCTAATACAGAGTTTACAATTAAATGATCTTAGCGGGGATGAAATTATTGAAACGTTGACGGAATCTTTTCACAAAGCAGGGGACAAATTCAAGGTTAAATGCACAGTGAATCACAAGGACAATAATGCATACAGAAAGAAGAAGAATTTTGTCGAAAATTGTCTTTTGAAGTTTAGAAAAGAAAGCACAGATGAAAACAGGAAAAAATATGCGCAAGAGAGAAAGGAATATAAAGAATTACTGGTAGAAACAAAACTAAAATGGCAAAATCGGAAGAAATGAAAATCGCGACTGAAAGTGGGAACATTGCGGAGATATGGAAAGCAATAAGGGAACTCAACGTAAAATCCATAAATCGGACAAGAATAACGCCCGGGGAATGGAAACGCTATTTTGATAGAGTACTGGGAGGAGAGGGGTTAAGATATAATCAAGCAAATATATTGGAGATCCCTGACCCAATTTACATTCAATTACTGGATCAGGATATTTCGAAAAATGAAGTGGCTTCTTCCATTAAATGTTTAAAGAATGGTAAAACACCTGGAATTGTTGGGTTACCAGGGGAATTCTTGAAAAATATATCATCCAATAAATCATTAGAAGTTTTAAAAGCTGCTTTCAACAAACTTTTTAATGGAGGAGATCATCCTGAAGCCTGGGCGAAAGGTGTAATCCAACCGGGAAAGGTGTGACACATGTACTAGAAAGTTACAGGAGAATTTGCCACTTGTCAGTGTTTGGAAAAATCTATTGTAAAGTACTTAACGAACGAATGAGATAATGGGCTAAAGTGAACAATAGGATTTCAGAATAGCAGGCAGGTTTTAGAGAAGGGTACTCCACAGTGGACAACGTATTCGTTCTGAGAACATTAATTGATGATAATCTGAAAAACAAGAGGGGTAAATTATTTTGTGCATTCGTTGATTTTAAGATGGCATTCGATACTGAGGACCGAAGTGCACTGTGGGAAAAGTTAAATCGGAAAGGATTGTCACTTGGTTTAGGCTAGGGGCATGGAAATTTTTTTAAAATTAGGGACGGTCACGATATGCGAATTTGTCCAATGTGCGGGAGCTTGGACGACGAGATACATATATTAGGAAAGTGCGATAATTTAGAATATTGGATACGTCAGTTATTACCGGAAATATTTTTAAATTCAAATCGGAAAAGATTGACATGGTACGAGTTAATGTTAACTCCAGGAAATTGGATAAACTTGGGTAAATTTCTGGACAAAACACGGAAAATAAGAACAACACTCATTCATGAATAAATACATGTTATCAAAATGCAATAACATTAATTCTTAATTAATGTATAATATTATTGTATTATTATGTAATTGTAATATTATTGTGTTTTGCATGTAATTTTAATGTTATTGTTTTCTTTTTGTGTTTCTTTATACTATTACCAATTATTACTTATTGTAACGGACAGTCAACAGTCCGTGCGACCCATTTTTGTAAATAATATTGTAAATATCTTACTTTTTGTCTAATAAAGTCCTACTACTACTACTAGTTAGTTAATATCTGTAGTATACTAACCTAATTGCGAGCCAAAGCTGAACTTAGTTTTATATAGGACATTTTTTGTGTTTGTTGCGGAAAAGCTGTTAATTCCAAAGTTATTCTTTTATCATCATCATCTTCTTCTTCATCTTCAAGGTATGAGCCTGCTGGCTCGTTCCGGTCCCCGCTGCACAATATGCTACAGGTTCCTTCCAACGTCGTATCGGTCTTCTTACGATAAGGTTTATAATAAATTATCTGTTTTTCTCTTTTAAGAAGTATGGAATTTTATTGTACAAACATGCTCGGCATGATGTTCCGAGTTGTAGCTGAGCGGTTTAAGGCATGGGTCATTAGTGGAGAGCTACGAGACTTGAACTGGTTCGAGTCTCCGTGAGGAAAGAAATTTTGTCATCAAATTTCGTCTAGTACGATATAGTGCCCACCCAGAATAGTGATGAATTTGGGTAGTTACAATAAGTAGCAACTTCACGTTGAGAAAATTAGTTA
The DNA here is from genome assembly GCA_030220185.1 of Diploptera punctata. Taxonomy (NCBI): domain Eukaryota; kingdom Metazoa; phylum Arthropoda; class Insecta; order Blattodea; family Blaberidae; genus Diploptera; species Diploptera punctata. The sequence goes on along the minus strand of JASPKZ010005276.1, from coordinate 688,269 downwards.
TAACGGCTAGGGTTCCGACCTGCTGACCACATGTCATCCTTATACTGGCAAGATGGTAGTCCACATCTGTGCATGTGAAGCCGGCTGTCTGCTAATTAGCCAAGGGCCTTATAGGCCTCTCTAACCATGAAACAAATACTCCACATGTTAATTAATTTGAGTAATTTAAACTTAACGTCCTTTACACAGCAGACACAGATATATCGCTTCAAGTTTTAGGACGTGATACAGAGGGAGAGAAAAAGTGTCATCATTAAGTTTAGTTTGACAACTGAAACATTCTGCCACTTAAAACTTCGTAAAGTTGTTGGAACTGTAGGAAATGCTGTTATGAAAGATTCTGAGAAGTCTAAAACCAAAGTAATAATCTCTTTCCTAAAAATAAGCAACACACTTCTGATCAGAGATTTTCTTAACCAGGCGTCGTTTTGCGGAAATTATTTAATAATTATAAAATGATATCTAGGGTAAGAGAGAGTTAACAAATTTTAATTATTTGGGTTGTAATTTTACTATAAACACAAAAAATGAAAATGACATAAGTATGAAACTGTCGAAATGTCAAATGATATGCGGAACTGTACATAAAACATTAAAGAACAAAACAAGAAGAGATAGGCCTAGATTGAAGTTTTATAAAACATTGACAGTTCAGCATTAGGCATACTTTATGGCAGTGAAACTTAGGTAATGACCAAGAAATTGCAAAGTACAAAGCGTATAAATGAACTTCCTTAGAAGAACAACGGGCTGCACAAGATTGGATCGGATAAATAATGAAGATATAAGAACAGAATTGAATATGATAAAATCAAAGAATATAGAGCTAAATGGTTTATACATGTTGAAAGTATGAATGTAACAAAGTTACCAAAAGCAGAATTTAACTACAAGCCAAGAGGTTCAAGGAAAGTAGGAAGGCCAGTGAAAAGATGGACAGAACAACTGTGAGGCGGAGCAGGCAATTTGCCTAGCCAGTGAAGTAAGTGAAGAAGAAGAAAACATTATCTCGTGTCAGGAGGATCGCGGGTTCAAACTCGGCCGGTTTAGATGGATATTTAGGATGGGAAAACCCAAGGAAAAGTCCTTCTGGAGGGACTTCTGCCATAGATCCCGAGTCTGAAGATTTTCAGGCTCCTAAAAGGACCGCATGCCTGAATAAAATGTATGTATATAGGGAGGCCGAGAAGATCGGGATAAGTAGATTCCCGGGCAAGCATAGCGCACGGCGGGTATTCTTTTATAGATAACTCAAAATAACGGATTTTGTCTTTCAGCCCATTTATGCCAAGTACATCGGGATGCGTAGATTCCCGGGCAACGCCGGGTAATCAGCACGAGGTACCAAAAAATAATAACGATATAAATTTATATTTATTTTTCATTTTACTTATTCAGCTAACTGCAAAACCACATCATTTATTTAGGTGTAGCAGCGCAAGCAGGGTATTATAACTAGTATTTTCATATATTTAGATGCTGTTTTAATATACTGACAGGTTTGATTTGATATTATGTGGCTGTATGAAATAATTAATTATAAAGGAGGAATTCGGTTAATGTGGGTCCTTCACGAAGACCTGGTTCCACTTTAAATGAATACGTATATTTTATCAATGAGGATGCTATCTGTAAAACCCATTGACTTAATTAATTGTATTTAATATCCTTGTAATTTTACTAAACCCAAAAACCGTCGCTTTCTGCAGTTGAATGACGAGTGAATGTTATAATCAACAATCTTTCAAAATATTAAATAAACATGAACTTTTTTTAAAATTACGAGTAGTCATAAATATTTTCAGATTAATCTGTACCTGTCTCTATAAATTAAATATAGACTAAAAGCTAAGGTGGATTCTGGGGTGCACTTTGCTGGAATATGGAGGTTAAAGTGGATCTTTCTTGTAATGTAAAAAGTTTATAAATCATGATGATGTTGCCATATTTTAATAAAATAAAAATGCTATTTCATAGTTGTCCATCGCTGTGGTCTCGAGGTAGCGTGCTGCCTTGTCACGCAGCGGGCCCGGGTTCGATCCCCGGTCGGGGCAGTTTTTCTGAATGAGGTTTTTATCGGGGTTTTTCCTCACCTGTAAGAGAAATGTCAAGAAAACTTTAAGGCCCAAACGGTCCCCGAAATCACATGGCCATCATCATCATCCTTATCATCATTCTTCACCGGTGTGGAAAGAAACTGGAAGCTACCACACCTACAATTCCCTAGTAAAGCTGCAAGTATAGCATGAAAAAAAAAATATATATCCATCCATAGTAATTCTGCCCGAAGGCAGGTCCTTCACTGCAACCATAGCATTTTCATGCTTTGCTTGCAGCTTTACTAGGGAATTGTAGGTGTGGTAGCTTCCCGTTGTTTTCCACACCGGTGAAGGATGATTATGGTAATGAGATGATAATGATAAGGATAATGATGATGGCCATATGATTTCGGGGACCGATTGGGCCATAACGTTTTCCTGACATTTGTCTTACAGGTGAGGAAAATCCCCGATAAAATCCTCACCCAGAAAAACTGCCCCGACCGGGGATTCAAACCGGACCCGCTGCGTGACAAGACAGCACGCTACCTCGAGACCACAGCGGTGGACTATATATATATATATATCCATCCATCATTCCATAGTAATTCTGCCCGAGGGCAGGTCTTTCACTGCAATCATAGCATTTAATGCTATGATTTGCAGCTTCTGTAGGGAATTACAGGTGTGGTAACTTCCCGTTCCTGTCAATTGGCCAAATTTTAAAATAAGCTTTTAGTTATGTTGATGTGGCAGTACTAAGCGATAGCGAGGAAATATCGGTATAAGGGTTGATACCCACACTTTATTGAATAACACTAATAAATTGGGTCTGGAAGTAAATATGAATAAAACTAAGTACCTATGTAATCACACATAGAAATACATTGTATAATGTAAGTTTATAAAAAATCAGTAAAATTTTGAATAAGCGGGTGAATTGAAATACCTAACTAACTAAACTGGCACAATCGAATACATAGGTTCATGGTCGTGAGAACATAAGCTCTCCATAAATCCCTATCCTGAGCTAATGTTTTCCAATCATTCCCTGTATAATCTACTTCCCTCAAATCATGGGTAATTTTATTCTCCCACCTCATTCTTGATTTGCTAACTTTGCGTTTTCCTCAGGTCGTTTTCACTCTGATTTTCTACAAGAAACTTGCATGCACGTCTTTCATTCCCCATCCGTCCCACATGTCCTGCCCATCGCAGTCTACGAGACTTAACTGTTACTATATCTGGTTTCCTATAAAGATTATGAAGTTCACTGTTATGTAGTGTTCTCCCATTGACATGTCTGTTCATTTCTTTCTGGTTCAAAACATTTTCCTAAGAATTTTATTCTTACATACTCGTAATCTCCTTTCCTCCCTTAAAGTAAGAGTCCATGTTTCGCACCCATATAATATAACCGGTAGAATAATAGTTGTATATAGCAATTTTCAGTTTAACGTTATTTGAATGGAGTTGCGACGTCAAGATTCCCTGTAATGCAAAATAGCAAGCAGTTACAGAATTGAGGCAATGTTTAATCTTTGTGCATCTCATTCCTATTTGTGATTATTGTAGAATTCAAATATTTAGGAGCAATAATTACCACGGGGATGAAGTGCCAAAGGCTCAAACACAGGGACATGTTCCTAGGAACATGGAATGTTAGGACTTTATACAATAGCGGGGCGCTAGAGGTATTAACCCGTGAATTAGATAAATCACCCTTGGATATAGTCGCTTTACAGGAAGTTAGGTGGCCAGGAGAAGGTAGTCAGGAATCAGGAAGCTTTGCATTATACTATGGGGGTGCAGAAAGACCTGCATTTGGAACGGGTATTTTAGTCCGAAGGAGGATCCTATCCGCTATCCGAGATATTAAGTTTGTCAGTGATAGGATATCATACATAATTCTAAAGGGTAAACAACCCGATTGTATAATTGTAAATGTACATGCTCCCACAGAAGATAAAGATGACAAGATCAAGGATGAGTTCTATGAAGAATTAGAATGCGTATTTGATAGCCTTTCACGATATCATATGAAAATTGTCTTGGGAGATTTAATGTAAAAGTGGGGCGGGAAGATATATTCAAACCAACAGGCACATTCAGTCTTCATGAAGATAGTAACGACAATGGGGTTAGATTAGTCACATTTGCCACATCAAAGAATCTCATTGTTAAGAGCACAACATTTCAGTATAAGGATATTCATAAATACACCTGGACGTCTCTAGATGGCAAAAATCGGAATCAAATAGATCATGTGTTAGTGGACAAACGCTGGCACAGTAGCATCATCGATGTTAGATCAGTTAGAGGGACAGACTGCAATTCGGATCATCATCTGGTCAGAGTGAAAATCAGACAACGGCTATCGCTTATGAGAGGAATAAACGCTAAAGATGATTCTGTAAAATTTGAATTAAAAAACTTGAAAAATGATGAAATGAGACAAGAATACCAAATCAAAATTGCTAATAGATTTGAAGTACTGGAATCTTCAGATGACAATATGGCAAGCGAAGAAGAAACTGATATAAATAAAGAATGGGAGGCTATAAGTGATATTATTAAATTGTTAGCATCAGAAAGCATTGGTTGTTTAAAAAAGAGGCAAAACAAAAAAATGGTTTGATGAGGAATGTGCTGAAATTGTAAAGAAAAGAAAGCCAGCAAAAATGAAATGGTTACACGAGCCAAATGAAGTAAATTTGGAGCAATGGGTAGTGTCAGACGGGAAACCACAAGGTTACTAAAGAGTAAAAAGAGGGAATATTTAGAGATGAGAGAGAGTTGATGATCTTCAAATGAATGCCAAAAATAGGAACATTAGAGAATTATATCAGGCAATCAGGATAGAGAAGAAAGGGTTCCAGGCTAGAACAAACATAATTAGGGATGAAAATGGGGATATTATTGCAGATTCCAGGAGTATATTAAATAGATGGAAAAGTTACTTTAATCAATTATTAAATGTACATGCAGAACAGGATATTGAAGAGGATAATTTTCAGACAGCAGAAATGTTAATCGTAGAACCAAGTGCATTAGAGGTTAAAATGGCGATAGAAAAATTGAAGCTGTATAAAGCATCGGGTCGAGATTAGATCCCAGCAGAACTGATAAAATCAGGGGGAGAAAAATTGATGGACAAGATACGCCAGTTGCTTATTATGATTCGGGATAATGAAGCTCTTCCAGATGAATGGAAAGAATCAATTATCATACCAATTTATAAGAATGGAAACGAAACTGATTGCAACAACTATAAGGGCATCTCATTATTTTTTACTTCGTACACAATTCTAACAAATATATTAGTAAGCAGACTTGCTCCTTATAATGATGACATTCTTGGAGATCATCCATGTGGATTTAGAAGAAACAGGTCTACAACAGATCAGATTTTTAGTATAAGACAGATTTTAGAAAAGAAATGGTAATATAATGGCCACTGTACACCAACTATACGTAGACTTCCAAAAGGCATATGATTCAATTAAGAGGGAGAGAAGTTATATAGGATCCAGCTGGAGTTCGGAATTCCTAAAAGGTTAGTTAGACTTATACGAATGTGTCTAAATGGCACAAAGAGTAGGGTACGTGTAGGCAAACAGTTTTCGGAAAATTTTGAAATACACAATGGGTTGAAGCAAGGAGATGCACTATCTCCTCTACTATTTAATTTTGTACTAGAGTATGCCATCAAATCTTTAGAGTATGAAGAAGGCCTATAACTCAATGGTATAAATAAGCTGTTAGTTTATGCTGATGATGTAGTAATACTGGCCGATAGCGAGGAGATACTAAAGGCCAACGCGCGCACACTACTGAGTAACACTAAGAAATTAGGACTGGAAGTAAATATCAATAAAACTAAATATATGGTCATACATAAAAATATGAGGGAAATTTTGAGGAAGTGGCTGAATTTAAATACCTAAGAACAATAATCACAAACAGGAATGAGATGGACAAGGAAATTAAACATAGGCTCAATTCTGGAAATGCATGTTATTATGCATTACAGAGGCTCTTGACTTCCCAACTCCTTTCAAAAAACGTTAAACTGAAAATATATAAAAATATTATTCTACCAGTTATATTATATGGGTGCGAAACATGGACTCTTACTTTAAGGGAGGAAAGGAGATTACGGGTATTTGAGAATAAAGTACTTAGGAATATTTTTGGACCAAAGAGAGTTTAACAGACAGGTGAATGGAAAGACTACATAACAATGAACTACATGGTCTTTATAGGAAGCCAGATATAATAACAGTTAAGTCTCGTAAACTGCGATGGTCAGGACATGTGGCACGAATGGGAAATGAAAGACGTGCATGGAAGATTCTTGTAGGAAACCAGAGGTAAAACGCCCAGTTGGTAGATCAAGGATGAGGTGGGAGAATAACATTAACTATGATTCGGGGGATGTAGATTATACAGGAGATGATTGGAAAACATTGGCTCAGGATAGGGATATATGGAGAGCTTTAGTCCGCGCGGCCATGAACCTACGGATTCGATAGTGCCAGTGAGTTAGTTAGTTAGTTAGTTAGTTATGAAGAGCAGAATAAAAAATACTTAAGATCATTATTGGAAAGTCATACTATTCTCCGTTACAGTGAATTTTGTCATCCCAAATGCTCTAAAAAATGTTGTTATCCCAGTTATAGTATACAGATGCGTAACATGGATCTCTACTTTAAAGGAGGAGAACAGATTACGAGTGTTTCAGAATAATTTTTTTAGGAAAATTTTGGACCAAAGAGAGACGAAATGTAAATTATTACTGAGAGTAGGCGGTTCCGTAGCGAACAGAATTATACACTCGCCACTCACCGCTGGAGTCTCCAGTGCGCGTGTCTCGGTACTACATATAGGTTTAGCGGTGGATGAAACGGAGTCAGGGGAGGTTTTCTTCGGGATTTTTCCTGTTTCCCCTGCCGTAAATTACATTCCACTATTTATCCATACTCATACACTAATTTCGTTCTCATTTCATTTATCTGCCACAGTTATGGTGTGTCAGGCGTGGTCGGCCGGCACATTTTGCATTCACAGACCTTCAATGTAAGGGGCTTCATCACATGTCATCCCTCAACTCGGTTGTGAGTCGGGCACAAGTTGAGGAGGGGGTTATTACTATGAGAGAGTAACAGTGGAAGTTTTATGCTATGAAAAAGAAGAAGTTTAAAGTAATTAAGAGGTTGCGTTTATTTCACAGATCACATGTTTCTATGTGACACTCGGGAATAGCTGAATGCGGTCCTCAGTTGGGCGGACGCTGTAAGCCGTCCAACAAATTGTCTCATTTAGCTATTTCCGAACGTTAGATAGATAGGAAAATGTGATTACATTATTTTAATTTAATTTTTTCCCCTGATTTGTTAGTACTAGCTAATATTATACCATATCCCAATTATCTTTTGTTTAGTCTATATTTTATAAACATTTTAAAATTGTAATAGGTATGAATTTTTTGTATGATTTTATTATTTGCTGATATAGTGGAATTTACTTAATTATACTAAATTATTATTTTTCATTTTTGCGCAGTAACATTTCAAATGCTGCTAAAAGACAAACCATATCCCCCTTAAGCTTGGTGCTGTGTGTTTTTTTTTCTGTTGTGTAGTGTAAAATAGGTTGCAGCTGGTAGAAGAAACGTGATGCAAACAATCTGACCGTACTGAAACGTGTGTGTTGTAAACGTAGCGTAAAATTCACGCCAAGTTGTCAGAAACAGACGCTGTCTAATTTAACGTGTTAATAGCCGAGTTGTGATTCTGATTTCACTGCTTTATGTACTGTTAATCGCCTCTATTAATCCTTCTTAAGGGGAGATAGTTCCGAAAAGGGTTAAAAAATAGTATATATATATATAGTATGTAGGATTTTTTGGTGATAACAGGTAGGTCCTACTATTAAAACATATTGCCAATAAACCCTAGTCACCAAAGAATACATTAAAATTTTTTTTAAATGATGCGTTTAGAACACTAAGCTGTCATTATCAAGAGTGAGTGATGATTTAATTAAAAACTATGTTCAAAACTGCGTCCAGATGAACAGAAAATATTACGTATCGTTACCAAAAATGCTATAATCATTCTTAAGTACAAAAAAATTGTAGTTAGTCTATCTATCTATCCATAGTAATTCTGCCCGAGGCCAGGTCCTTCACTGCATGAAAATGCTATGATTTGCAGCTTTACTAGGGAATTGTAGGTGTGGTAGCTTCCCGTTGCTTTCCACACAGTCTAACTGTAGACCCCACTATAAAAAATAGTTATTTAAACGATTAGTTATAAAGGCAGAGGTTCAGTAACAAGATATTCACGTTCTTCGGGAGTGTTCTAAGAGCAACGAGTTACTAAACCTAATGTTGTAACGTGTTGTCTACAACATTTTTATTTTCGTTCAGAGTATTTTAGTGTATGTTGTACATTTAGTATATTTAATTAAATGTATTTATTGCGGAAACGCTATGTCTAGAGAATGAGTAATGTGGACTTCGGAGAGAAAAAAAAACATGATATTCAACAAAATATTGTTGTTATATTCTGGAGTTTTAGGTGCTAGTTTCATGCGTGAATTTAAAGTAAAAATTGAGAAGATGATTTTCACGGTTCATCAGGACACATTTTAAAAGCAGTCCAATATCCATCTCTTAATATATTTCCAGAAAATTTAAGAAAAAATTATTTATGTAGTTATGCGAAAGCAATATTGATGTGTATTTTACGTTTTGTTGAACCTGCATTTTATGTTTTGATCGTTTTTTTTCTTTACACTGTTTTTCCATCTTGTTTCCCTGTTTGTTTTACCTTTCTTTTTTTGTTAAATTTATTTTTGTTTATTCTCACATACATAAACAAGGACAGGACACAAACCCAGACCCAAAGAGGAGATTTAAAATCCCCTACTCCGCCGGGAATCGAACCCGGGTCGCCGGAATGGAAGGTAGGGACTCTACCGAGTACGCCACGGCGACGGATGTTTTGATCGTAGTACTGTATCAGTTTCGTTGATAGGGGTTCACTGATTCGTATCAGCGCTGTATTTTGTTAGCTGCCAAGCTATAGATTATATGAAGTAAGCTTATTTGTAAAGACTTGCAATGTCTATATAGTGAAGGAGCATATGGCATAGTTTTCATAGTTGTAATTTATCTTCATTTTTAGAAAAAAACAGTGTTTTATTAGTCGGTATGCAAAGAACCAAGTTAGCTTAATATTGACTATTTAACTCATGCCCCAAATGAGAGTCAATGACCAATCACGTTTCAATGATTTCTGTTTTACAACCAATCAGAGTCGTGTTTCACGAAATATTTATCAGTGTTATAATTACCATATTAAAGAAAGCTCCTCCTTTTTAATATTCTAAACAGGTCTGACCATTATTTTGCAGTGACTGAGCCCCCTAGAAATACGGCTACCAGATTGTATATATATAGTGCATGAATGTCAACACATGCCGCATGCGGGAGTTAATATAAAAACATTTGTAGCAATTTATTATACCACCAAAAAAACAAACCACTGTTTGCACTTTCTTAAATGTATTTTTTCCCAGGTAATAACATTTCAGAAAAATATAATTGTCATATTTACATCATACGACAACAGAAATGAATTAATATACAGTATCATGTGTTTCATTTTTTCTTCACTAGAGAGCATTCTTACAATATTGGGTTCCTTTGGCAATAAATAGTATGATCTGGTTGCATTGATAAACAAAAGAAGCAGATGAAGCGTACCTATCGTTTCTCATTTGTTTTCAAACATCGCCGTTTACATTAAATATATAAATATTTTAAAATAACTATAGTTAAATAATGATTTGTGAGTAAACAGCTTAATTTTATTCGTTAAATAGTCCTAACAAATGCCACTCTTGATTTCCAAATTCTCTAGATAAATTCACTTCTCACTTCGTGAGTCGTGAATTTATCGATAATTTGGAAATCACTCGTGGCATTACTTATGATAATCATGGAGATATGTATTATCCTAAGTGACGGTAGTAATTGTTGGTGTATCTGACATAAAGAACACAGTTTGTTCTTTCAGCCGTGTCTTTACTCATTTTTACGCGCTTTATATTAGCTTGACCGGTATCTGTCTATCTATGTAACGGAATCTTTCAACACGATTTTCACCCACATAAACACATTGGATCGACCTGATATATTGTATACTTGTAAAGGACCAATGACAATACAGTAATTTCATAATTGTTTTTCTAAGATCCTGGCCAGGATCATCAGGACATCAAAAAAATTAAGACCGGTATAATAGGTTGCGGACTTATCGATTTTTTAGGCCATCATTGTAAGAAATTAATATTATATACTCTGGTAGCTCAGTTGGTAGAGTGGTAGAGCGTAATGGTATATAATTTCAGTAATCCATAGGTCGCTGGTTCAAATCCGGCCCGGAGGATTTTTTTAAAAGAGTATTACTTTTAGCTCATAGGTACTACAATAGTATCAAATTTAAAGATATTTACATGTTTATCTTAATCTGTAAAATATTAATGACAATTTTGTAAACTTACCACATTGCAGTTTATCCAAAAAATATGAGAAGGATACGATTAACTGTAACTATTTATCTATATCACAATATTAAATAATATTATAATAATGTTAGATAATATAATTATAAAAAGTATATAATTATATTCGTGCCTAGACACTAAAAATATCGTAAGGAATTACATTTTCGTGGGATTCCGGTTTATGACAATCAAATTAATCTGAAAATAAAAAAATAGTTTAAAAAACTAAAACAACACGCTTTGTTAGAAAACCAAACTAAAAAATAAATAATAGTTTTAAAAAATTAAAACAGCACGCTTTATGAGAAAACCGAACTAAAAAACGAAAAATAATTTTAATTTCCAACACGCTTGGGATAAAATTATGGTGGTCAACAAACAAATAATCTCCAACACATCTAGAATAAAACTAGAGTTTTCAACAAAAAGAAAATAATTTTACCATCAAAAGCGTGGGGTGCTTTTTATGGTTTTTACGTTTTCTTATTAGAGACTTTACTTTTACCAATATCTGTTTATTATCAAATATATTATTTGATATAGAGCACCCCACGCTTTTGATCGGTAATTTTTTTGTAGCTAACTCTAGTTTTATTCTAGATGATTTTTTTGTTGGCCACTTTAATTTTATCCCAAGCGTGTTGGAAATTAAAATTATTTTTAATTTTTTGGTTCCGTTTGCTAATAAAGCGTGTTGTTTTAGTTTTTTAATCTATTATTTATTTTGTAAAAAACAAAGTTACAGCCCTATGCCATATCCCCTTCATATATATATATATATATATATATTGGTGGATCTTCTGATATCGTAAATACAGGGAGGATGTAATGTAACTGTGCAGATTTTAAGTGAGTTTCTTATGGTTCATATAATCAAAATATCATACATGTTGGGCCACAAATTTACAGTTTTCTCGGGAAAATAAGTTTTCTTACATAAATTTATTGGTGCATTACTTTATAATGATGGAGAGTATTGGTGAGAATTTCATATTAGTACATAGGAGAAGTGAAATGATTTTTTTAATTCCACGATCTGTTTTAGCACAAATTAAATTTAAAAAAATATATTAATTAATTTTTTATTGTTACACAAAGGGAACATTGTAGGGGCGTATTATGTATTTTATTGTAAAATACAAAATGGAAAGTTGTTTCTTTTCGTGTCTACTATCGCTCTTCTAGAAAAAGGGAATCCCAAGAAGAAATGCTGCTGATCCGAACGTCATGCAAGTCTAGGTTGTATTGTACACTTCGAAAACATAGTGTGGCAATGCGCTAGTATTACAAATGAAACTAATATAACATTTAAAACTAGTTTGATGTCATATCAATGTAATAGTAGAATTAACAGAATGAACCTGGCTCTATAGCGCGATTCTGTACTAAATAATCTAATTTATATCTAGTACTACGGTTCAACAATAGCTAATGGTATTCGAGGAATCCACCTGCACGTAAATTCAACCCCCACGTACTCCACTAGACCGTCATCCTCACGCAGTGACTTTTTTAATTGGGAGTACAGTATGAACTGGGTAAAACTCGGACCAATGCTCATCATCATTATAAAATAACTAACCAATGAATTCCGGAAGGAAAATATTTTATTCTGAGAAAACTCTACATTAGTGGTCCAAAATGTATAAGGTATTTTAATTATATTTACCATGAGGATTTCATACTTAAAATCTGCGCATTTATATTAGTCCCACTGTGTATAGTAGTATATTAACGAAAAAATAATTGGAGTTAATTATTTCAGCAAGATTCAATTAAGTTGAGTTGAATGAAAATTTGACGGCTGAGTCATTGAAATGAAATTGTACCCAGAGAGAGGTTAGTACGTATAATTATTGTGTTAGACATCCCAGAAACTTGTCCAATCAACGCTATTGACTTACTTGTCTGAGGTCAGGTGAAGGACACACGCGAGTCTAACTCAAACAATGAGAGATATTTAACTTAGCAGGGAATCACTGTATTCAGAGATAGCCCTACCTCATTTACTATCACAAGGATTTTCATGGAAACTCATATTAACAAAACTTTGGACAATTTATATTAATTTATTTTAACGTTTAGCGATTTTCGAAGGAATATATTGAGGTTCTATTCATAAAATATTTTATAAAATACAAATCTTCATCAATTTTATATTAATTTGAAGAAAAAATATATGCCTAAATCGGGATTTGAACCCAATATCTCTGGTTCAGTACACCAGTGCTCTGACGATTTAAGCTATTAGGCATCACGATTTAAACATACATTTTTCTCTTATACCAAAATATATATATATATATGTTTTAATCGTGATGCCTAATAGGTTAAATCGTTAAAGCACTGGTGGGCAGAACGAGAGATATTGGGTTCAAATCCAGATTTAGGCATATTTTTTTCTCTTCAAATTTAATTATTTTGTCATTGAATGAGAAGTGATAAATTTAATATTAAATATCCATATATATATATATATATATATATATATATATATATGGTATGATAAGAAAAATAAATGCCTGGACGGGATTCGAACTAGGATCTCTGAGTCTGTACCTCAGCGTGATATCCATTACACTACCAGGCGAATCCAATTCAAACACTTATTTTTCTTATATATGTATTATACTCTCCATTATTACTAGATGTCGCGAGAACACTGTCTTCACTGCCATCTAGTAGCTGACTATATCAAGTAAGCAAATTAAAGAGAATATTTATTTTACTTTATAGCAGTGACGCTTTATCGATGTTATAATTAAATCTTTAACATTGAGCAATGCAAGCTTAATATGGTATGATAAGACAAATAAATGCCTGGACGGGATTCGAACCCGGATCTCTGAGTCTGTACCTCAGCGTGATATCCATTACACTACCAGGCGAATCCAATTCAAACACTTATTTTTCTTATATATGTATTATACTCTCCATTATTACTAGATGTCGCGAGAACACTGTCTTCACTGCCATCTAGTAGCTGACTATATCAAGTAAGCAAATTAAAGACAATATTTATTTTACTTTATAGCAGTGACGCTTTATCGATGTTATAATTAAATCTTTAACATTGAGCAATGCAAGCTTAATATGGTATGATAAGAAAAATAAATGCCTGGACGGGATTCGAACCCGGATCTCTGAGTCTGTACCTCAGCGTGATATCCATTACACTACCAGGCGAATCCAATTCAAACACTTATTTTTCTTATATATGTATTATACTCTCCATTATTACTAGATGTCGCGAGAACACTGTCTTCACTGCCATCTAGTAGCTGACTATATCAAGTAAGCAAATTAAAGAGAATATTTATTTTACTTTATAGCAGTGACGCTTTATCGATGTTATAATTAAATCTTTAACATTGAGCAATGCAAACATACATATTTATAAAGGTTGTTTTTACTCAGTAATACTGAGTTTTGCATCCCAATTACTCTGCGTTTTTTTTTTTCAATTTCTGATTACGTCATCACTATCGAACTCGTAGGTGGCCGCGCGGACATAAGCTCACCATACATCCTTATTTTCCTAAGATTGATTCTAGATGTCTAAATTTCTTTACACGTTTAATATAATTTATTCCTATAAGAGTTTACCCTCATTATTGATTGTTAAGAATTGTGTTATATATACGGGGATTACAAATTAATAAAAATATAACACAATTCTTAACAATCAATAAAGAGGAAAAATCTTATAGGAATAAATTATATTAAATGTGTAAAGAAATTTAGACATCTAACATCAATCTTAGAAAAATAAGTTTCATCATGATCAGAAATAAGAGGAAAAAAAACAAACAAATCTACGGAGAGTAGTTGGGATGCTGAACTCTGTATTACTGAGTAAAAGAAATCTTTGCAGAACAAAATATTTTATTTATAAGGCCATTGTAGAGAGTATTCTGTTTTGTGGATCAGATACATGGATAAATTTCTTATTCTGTTTTTAATAAATACAAACATCGTTAACCATATTTAACATATCAAGCAAATAAAAATATTTTATAATTAATTTTAATCAAATTAAGTTATATTCATTGGCACATTAAATTGTTCATTGTAAGTTTAAATTCTGACTTTTAAATGACAATATAACTAGTAACAGAGATGGATTACTAGAAAAGATAATCGCCTAAGCCATATTAAATTAGGAAAATTGTGAAAGTTGAAAGACATGATTTATAATTGAAGAAACACGATTAAGATGGTTCGGATATCTGAAAACGATGTCATCTGTTAGACTCCCTAAGAAGATATTTGAATGGAGAATAGATGGAAAAAGAAGAAGAGCAAGATCTAAAGAGAACTGGATTGATGTTGTGAGAAGTAGTAGGAGTGAACTGCGACTCGATACCGTTAGAAACTGGAAGACGAATTTCTTGAGGATGACGGAAAACTATTGTATTGTGATAAATTACGAAACAGGCCTAATACCTGTTAACGCTCTATCGTTCCTTCGGAAGATAACTGGGGATAACTATCTAACTCACTGGCACTATCGAACCTATAGGTTCGTGGCCACGCGGACATATGCTCTCCATACATCCCTATCCTGAGCTAATACTTTCCAATCATCCGCT
Source organism: Diploptera punctata (assembly GCA_030220185.1). NCBI lineage: Eukaryota > Metazoa > Arthropoda > Insecta > Blattodea > Blaberidae > Diploptera > Diploptera punctata. Next base: position 673,061 of record JASPKZ010005276.1, on the reverse strand, counting down.
GCATAATCTACTTTCCTCAAATCATAGTTAATGTTATTCTCCCACGCCATTCTCGGTCTACCAACTGGCCGTTTTCCCTCTGGTTTCCCTACAAGAAGTTTCCATGCACGTCTTTCTTTCATCATTCGTGCCATATGTCCTGCCCATCGCAGTCTACGAGACTTAACTGTTCTTATCATATCTGTCTTCCTATAAATGTCATTTAGTTCACTGTTATGAAGTGGTCTCCATTCACCTGTCTGCTCATCTCTCTTTGGTCCAAAATTTTCCTAAGAACTTTATTCTCAAATTTTCGTAATTTCCTTTCCTCCCTTAAAGTAAGAGTCCATATTTCGCATCCGTATAATATAACTGGTACAATAATAGTTTTATATTATTCAGTTTAAAGTTTTTTGAAAGGAGTTGGGACATCAAGAGTCTCTGTAATTCATAGTAGCACGCATTTCCAGAATTGAGCCTATGTTTAATTTCTTTGTGCATCTCATTCCTATTTGTGATTATTGTTCCTAGGTATTTGAATTCGTCCACCTTCTCAAAATTTCCCTTATTTGTCATTATCTGCCCATTTCCATTATATAATATATATATATATATATATATATATATATATATATGTGTGTGTGTGTGGCCATATATTTAGTTTTATTGATATTAACTTCCAGTCCCAATTTCTTACTGTTACTTAATTGTATGCATATTCGCCTTTAGTTTCCCCTCACTATCGCTCAATAGTACTACATCATCTGCATAAACTGACAGCTTATTAATATCATTGAGTTGTAGGCCTTCTTCATCCTCTAAAGATTTGATGGCATGCTCTAGTAGAGCAAAAAATTAAGAAACTTAAAGTCGCATTTGTTAATAATCGATCATTAGAAGCGGGAGTTCATCTGAAATAAACATTTAAAACATCACTCTAGCAGCCGTAATTTTTTTCTTAACGAAACTCGGCAAAAGCCACTAAAATAAAACGATAAAGATATCCTCCAAAATTCAGTGAAATTCCACGATTAGGAGTGGAGGTTTACCTGAAAGCCATAATTTAAAAATCGCTCTTGGGGCCGCCATTTTATTCGCAACGAAACCAGATACACACGTTTTAATTCATAAAATAAAAATATATTTCATAAATCGGCAAAACTCGGACCATAAATTCGACTTTTGTAGGAAATTACATAGTCTGCGCAGATCTTGCGTGACGGCCCTTTTTTATCTTGTACATCTTCCTCTGATAGAACAAAATTTTACATACAATTTTGAGCATTTTTCCTGATGGTGTTTTGAGCAGTATGAGGGGAAGAAGGATTGGACGATGGAGATTAGAATGACACAGAAATGTGGAGGAAAATGGCAGTAGATTAATTAAGCGCCAGATGTTGTGAAACGCTGTGAAACCTGATAATAAAAAAATATTATTTGTTATATTTTCTTTACTATTTATAAACTGGACATAATAAGAAATGTAGTATTGGTAACATATGAATAAAGAAATTTAAATTCTAGATTTTTTAAATATAGAAAATTTCAATGGTACGGTCATGTAAAACAAAGCAAGATAAAATGTTAGTTGAATAGTTTGGATTGGATTTTCAGCGTGGAAGATAGAGATGGACCAAAAAATACTTGGCTACTAGGCAAGGAAAGCGACGAATGAAAAAAGGACTGCAAAACCGGACCTGGAAAAGGTAGAGAGAGAAATACATAATAGTGTAAAATATCAGCCACAGAGAGATATGATAATACCTTGTATAATTGTTCAAGATTATTATTATTGTTATTATTATTGATATTGTTATTATTATTATTATTATTGACATTATTATTATTATTATTATTGATATTATTATTATTATTCTTATTATCACGGTCCTGTTCTTCCATAGTATTGTGGTCAGAGCTTCTGATTACAGTTCATGAGGACCCTGATTCGATTCCCGCTCCGAACATGTAGACCTACATTTTTTCGGTAAAGGGTTTCTAATGGTCGTTCATGGTCCGAAATTTAGGTTAAATTTAGAATTAATGACTCTGGTGATCATTTATTAATAATCGTACGTATGACTTCAAAAAAGCATACGATTCAATTAAGAGGGAAAGTTATATAATATCCTGCTGGAGTTCGGAATTCCTAAAACGTTGGTTAGACTTATACGAATGTGTCTAAATGACACAAAGAGTAGGGTGCGTGTTGGCAAACAGTTTACGGACACTTTTGAAATCCAGAATGAGTTGAAGTAAGGAGATGCTTAGAGCATGCCTACAACTCAATGGTATTAATAAGCTGTTACTTTATTCTGATGATGTAGTACTATTCGCCGATGGCGAGGAGATACTAAAGGACAACACGCACACACTATTGAGTAACTCTAAGAAATTAGGATTAGAAGAAAATATCAATAAAACTAAATATAATGTCACACGTAGAAATGCATTATATAATGGAAATGGACAGCTAAAGACAAATGAGGGAAACTTTGAAGAAGTGGACGAAATTCAAATACCTAGGAACAATAATCACAAATAGGAATGAGATGCACAAAGAAATTAAACATAGGCTCAATTCTGGAAATGCGTGCTATTATGAATTGCAAAGACTTTTGACGTCTCAACTCCTTTCAAAGAATGTTAAACTGAAAATATATAAAACTATTATTCTACCAGTTATATTATATGGGTGCGAAATATGGACTCTCACTTTAAGGGAGGAAAGGGGTTTACGAGTATTTAAGAATAAAGTACTTAGGGACATTTTTGGAACAAGAAGAGATGAACAGACAGGTGAATGGAGAAAACTACATAACAATGAACTTACATGGTCTCTATAGGAAGCCAGATATAATAAGAACAATTAAGTCTCGAAGACTGCGATGGGCAGAACAAGTGGCACGAATGGGAAAGAAAGACGTGCATGGAAGCTTCTTATAGGAAAGCCTGAGAGAAAACGCCCAGTTGGTAGACCAAGAATAAGGTGGGAGAATAACATTAACTATGATTTGAGGGAAGTAAGTTATACAGGGAATGATTAGAAAGCACTAACTCAGAATAGGGATGTATGGAGAGCTTATGTCCGCGCGATCATGAACCTACGGGTTCGATAGAGCCAGTGAGTGAGTAAGTAAGTAAGTATGACTGGGTTAACTTAACTCCACCTTCCAGGCGCATAAACCATAAAAGTTTGTTAAATTTGACCAATATGAGGAGAAAATGTCAGAAATCTCGTAAGATAACCTGGTGGTATTGAATGTCGTAAGATAACCTGGTGGTATTGGAACATTATTATTATTATTATTATTATTATTATTATTATTATTATTACTATATGTATAGAATGAAATATGGATAATTAGTTGTTTTCTCACATTAATTTAACTGGGTGGGAATTAACACGGAATCAAAACGTACAATTAAAAAACACAATGCAATGGTTTGTTAATGTGTATGGTAGGTTAGTGCGAATTAAAAACACATTCGTTGCTTATACAACGGATTATAAACCGCAATAATAACCTTCAATAATATGACTACAAAAACACTGAACAAGGCCTCATCCATTCTCCTTTATACTCACTTTAACATCTAAAATTATGTATTTCCTAGTTATTTTTGGTGTACGTTAAATGCATGTGTGTCTATTGTGTGCCAATTTTTTAAAAATTGTTAATCAATTATCTAATTATATTCAGTGTAGTGAATTCAGAAGGAATGTTCTGATAAAAAATATCTTCTAAAGTATATTACAAATCATGTTACGGAGAATTGAGTAAATACGAGAAATGGCCGTTCATTAACGACATTGTTCACTTTGGATGGTCAATAACATTAATACTAACGTCTGAATAAAAAGGCCTCTAAGCAAAATTTCCCGATCTCAAACATCCTAGTAATACCTTAGTTGCCTGCTAGATGTCTCTTCGAGTCGGTGTGTTGACCTTATGCCACTCGTGACATCTATGGACAAATAAGGTAACTAAATGAATTTGTTCTATTTACTTTTAACAAAGGAGAGGCTTTGGCTCAACACTAGATAGATATTATTGTTATTCACCAACAAACTGTATATAAGTGACAATTATTTGTGTTGGGTATTGAACTCTCTATCAAAATTTCAATGTTATATTAAAATTTGCCAAGTTGAGACAAGGGGGTTCTGTTAGTCCATCCTTTTTTTATTGATGAGATAAATAAATTGTTTCAGGTATGAAAAAACGTAGAATGGGCAATAAGAAAATCAATACCGTATATTATGTGGACAGCATAGCATTAATTAGTGGACTTTGAGAATAATCTCCAACGCATTCTGTATAAATTTATGAATGAACGTAAAAATTACAATGTCATCATCAATCATATCAAATCAAGATGGACAACACAGAGTATGTCCATATAGGCGGCTAAAATACTGCCTGCCAGCTTTGAAAAAGCCGGCATTGGGACGAAGACTGAGTCAATTTTACCCCAAAAAAACTTCGATAAATATACCGCCGAAACGATAATGATTCAGTTACATATTAATGCAATCAGTAACTGCATGACTTGAGACCGGCAGCTATACTTAGCTCCAATGAACTATTTAGATATTATCTGTGTTTTATATGTGTTATAGTGCTGAAAACCGGATATATTATCAAAATAACATTCATATATATTTTGATCATATGTTGATAGCGAGCCTAATATATAAATAAAACAGTTCTTAGAAGTTTTATAAGAAAATGTAACCTAGTTGAGGACGACGGCACTTGCTTTCGTTACCGACAGCAGAAGTAGGAACTATTGAAGTCGAAAGAGGAACTTCGAGTCCAGTTCTGATGACTGTAGCCATCTTGGTGCGTGGCAGTAGGTAACATTGCCGAGTGGGGAAGGGAACTAATAGCCATGCAAAAAACATTTTCTTATTAATAATAAAATAAATTGTTATAAAACAGCGCTATCCTATAATGAACTCTCTAAACTTATTAGACAACAAAAATATCCGCTATGAGAGAACTAGTAAATAAGAAAACTCAACGTTCAGTAACTATTTGGCACATTCAGCCCTGCAAAAGCGCGTTGGCGCTTTATCTGCAGCATACCATTCGGCAGGCAATAAAACTCTAGCGGACTTGCAGCTATTGCAGCGTAGTAGAGGTACGATGCAGACAGACGAAATCGCTGCATCCATTGTCATTGGTTCCTTCATTCAGTTTAAACTTAGTGTCTTTGTCTATAAACAATTTATGTTTGATGTACATATTTTGTGTTATTTACGTCTGGACGTTAATATATGAGTTAGACGAATATAAGTGATAGCCTTATATTAAGTAAAACAAAAAGACAGTGATAATTTTAAGATTGTTATCAACATCAAGATAGGCTAAGGGCCTTCTAGGCCGGTCGCGCCAGGAGTTTTTTTTTTAAATCAAGAATTTACGATTATAACCTCTTCTTTGCATGTAGATTATTGTATTATTGACGAGTCATTGTTTTTGTTATGAAAATTGTATCTTCAGACGATTCATTCGCTAATACCTGGTGCAAAGTTAATTATAATTTTTATTTTTAATTTCAAGATATATTATATATATATATAAATTAATGTTTGTTTGTTTGTATGTTTGGTCGTACTTTATGCGCGGCCATACCGTTGATCCGATTGTGATGGGGCTTTTTGCAAAATTTTCTGGAGATTCCCGGAATGAACATAGGCTATAAGAGAGTTGTGATACTCAACTATTACACCCTTAAAAATAACCCTTTGTAGTGGAAAACGTGAAAAAAGTAGCTCTTTGGACGCTTAAATGGCTTACGCTGCCTAAGTCATACCAAATTCACAACACTAATGTACACAGAATTGAATATCTCAAAAAGCTCTATAAAGAAGTCCGCGACAGCATACGTTTATCTCTTACGGATAACTCACAATAACCATTTTTGTCTTTCATTGATGCCAAAAAAGATCGAGACTAGTACGTAGATTCCTGTGCAAGCTTAGTAGCACATGGCGGGTATTCTTTTACGGATAACTCACAATAACGAATTTTGTCTTTTAGCTCATTTATGCCAAGAAGATCGATATAAGTAGATTCCCGGGTAAAACCGGGTAATCAGCACGGGGAATCTTAAAATAATTACGATATACATTTATAATTATTTTCCATTTTACTTATTCAACTAATCATAAGAAGTACATTAATTTTTGTCTTTCAGCCATTTATGTCAAGAAGATCGGGATAAGTAGATTCCCGGACAACGCCGGGTAATCAGCACGGGGTATCTAAAAATATAAATTTATAATTATTTTTCTTTTACTTATTCAACTAAGCTTAGAAGCACATTAATTTTCATTTATTTTGGCGTAGCAGCGCACGCCGGGCATTACTTAGTGTAAAATAAATTAGAATCTTATGATTGTGTTCATGAGGCTATTTCTGGAAGTGGTAAAGTGGTTGTCGAACCAATTTTGTCTACAGATAAAACTAGCATTTGTAATCTTCTTTAAATGTGCAACACAATAAGAAAATTGTGGAATGGGCAGAGATGAACTCTGTATCATATATTTGTAATATTTTCTGAATAAAGAGCTTTGTGAAGTATCAGCCATAAATTGAATTCAGATGTTACAATATTCTAGAATTCATATCGAAATTTGACCAGCGAATATACAAATACACTGGTGCGTTGTACATTAATAAAACTAAATTACAGCCAGAGTTGGTTAATGTATTAACAGAAAAATGTGCACTCAACATAGGATTTAATCACAGCTGATCCATTACTTAATCTCCAACTTTATATACTATGACTTGTCATTGAGATACTGAACCAGGTATGAATAATTTTCACTTTAATTCCCAATTTCTGGTATAATAAAATTTGGTTTTATATATGTTAATTCAAATGCATGCAGTCTCTCTTATGGGATATTTCTATTCACTGTATATTACCATTAACCTTGTGGTAAATGGTTTTCATCTAATATATAAAAACGAATGTTTGTTGGTTCGTTTGTTCGTATTCTATGCGCGGCCGCACCGTTGATCCGATTTTGATGGGGTTTTTGTAAAATGTTCAGGAGATTCCCGGCATGAACATAGGCTATAAGGTAGTTGTAATACTGAACCCCTTCACCCATAAAAATCACTCTTTGTAGTGAAAAACGTGAAATAAAGTCCCTATTTTGACGCTTAAATGGCTTACGCTGCCTAAACCATAACAAATACACCAAATTATTGTACATGGAAATGAATACCTAAAAAAAACTCTATAAAAAAGTCCGCGACAGCATATGTTTATCTTTATAATTATAATAATAATACATAATACAGATAACTGACAATAACCATTTTTGTCTTTTATTGATGCCAAGAAAATCGGGATTAGCTGATTCCCGGGTAAGCATAGCAGCTCAAGGCTGGTGGTAAAAACACATTAATATTTATTTAGGTGTAGGAGCGCACGCCGGGTATTAGCTAGTATATTATAAATGATTCAATGGTATATTTAGTTTAACATTTAACTTTACTAAGAACGTGGCATTGCTAATGTTAGAGATTATGTTAAATAATCTCTTTAAGTATGGTAAGTGAGTGGTTGTCTGTAATTACCTGCTGTTATGACAGAAGTTCATATATATATATATAGGCCTATAGTTGGAAATTACATACAAATTTTTGGTTTACTTAAACCATAAAGATTGTGGTAGTTATTCTTATAAGTAATTAATGTTTTCAGATGATGCAAAAGAATAAAATAAATAAATTATTATGAACACTGCATTTAAATTGTTATAAATTGATATCCTCTTTTTTTCGTTCCGATTCCTTAACAAGTTTAAAATGAATATGAAGTATGTTAGATATTGAAAAAATACATCGCCTTCCTTTATACAATTGTTTGGTTGCTGTGCTTAGACCATGCCTTGCACTATTTATATTAATTTTGCACATATGCCTGTATTTCCTGTGTTTCCTAATATAATTCTAATCCCCCATAGATTTAAATATAGGCTTAAAAGTGTCAAATGTGTAAGAAATGGCATGAATAAACTGGCTGAACAATTGGATAAAATTTACCCTACAGCCCACCTGGCAATGTTTTTTGTGTGATTATGAAACATATATGTCATGTGATGGCGAAGGAATTTGCAGGATATTTTAATATAATGAAATAACACCAAGTTGTGTCCAACTCAGGGTCGGGTCGAGAGATGAGATGAAGCTCCTATATTTATAGAGGTCTCTGAATAACAGAGGTGCAGGCTGACTACGTCTGATGAACGAACTGGATGAGATGAGTATGGGGAGAGGTGCAATGAAATTGTGGTAGGGGAAAATGGAAGAAACCCCGAAGAAACCTGCCGTAGCTCCGTTTCCTTCTCTATGAAGTTCATGTATAATGACCGAGGCTCTAATAAAGTTAAGAAAGCTACTCTTACTAAAACACAAATTAATAAGATTAAACTAATAATAAATATTATGAATAAGGTTCTCGAGACACCAGCGGTGAGAGGCGAGCGTCTAATCGCTTGCGTCACGAAGGCGCCTGATATTTTAATAATATTTGTTGTTTTTTTTCCTATAATAATATTTTATTTTAAACCATCTATTCGTCCATTTCATAAATTACATCCATTAAAGTAAATCGTAAATTCTGTGTACCTCTATTAGTATTATGATTAATTTCAATAGCATGGCGTAGCAATATGAGTAATGAGTCTATGAAGAAATTGAAATTGACGGTTCCGCTGCATGCAGCGATCCATTCAACATAATCCTTAAATTTCCGCTGCAATGGTAGCAATTTTTGCTAATTAGCGCTTCTGCAGCGCTTTTCGCCGCTGAATGCGCCCATTATGTTTTGAAAACTGAGGATAGTTGCTGGCAGTACCTTCAACTCGCACTCCCCTCTTACCGCACCAAACAGTACACACACCTCAAAAGCGGCTAAGTACGCCAGAACTGCACAGTAGAGAGGGTGCTTGTACAAAGGACAGGTCAGTAGGAATGAATCGCTGCTGTCTGAATAGAGTCTTGTGAGAGTGCGTTAGCTAATCTTCAGACTTTAATCTGTACTGAATAGTCTGATGTTTATCTCCAACCGCGTTCTTTAGTCAAAACACAACAGCGCTGCGACTCCGATCAGTAATCAAAACGTGAAACAGCTGTAACTATTTTAATATTTTATGTTGTGATTATTTACCTCAACGAAATTCTAGTACGAATTTTATCAGTATTGATATATACATATATATAATTATAATATGATGGTATCCTATCCTCTGTCAATTCTCTGAAGATGCTCCTTCCAATTGCTCCTGTGTTCTTCTATTTGTTGAATAAGTAGTTGTACTTTTATTTCCTCTCTATATTCTCATTTCTAATATGTTCTTCTCTTGTACAACCTTTCATAGCCCGTAGGAATCTCATTTCCGCTGCCTGAATTTTACTTCCATACATCGCCACTGGTAGTGCCTTCGTCGAGTAAAATCTGCTGCGTATCCTTTCTTACTTTGTTCCTCAGTGTTCGTCTGATTGTTCCACAAATATGTTGAAATTTCTGTATTTTCTTATTTATATCTTGATCTTCTTCATAAGTTATATCGCGCCCAAATACTGGAAGTGTGAAAACTGTTCCAACACTTTATCTTCTATTACTATTTTTGTTCTTACTGGGTACTTTCCATGTAACGCCATTACTTTAGTTTTTGATGTTGAAATTATATTATACTAGCAAATACCCGGCTTGCGCTGCTATGCATTAATAATGGTTAATTCATTATATGGTATACACTGATACAAACCAAATATGACGGTTGCTAGAGTAATTTATTAATTTCAAATTTCAGGTAAACCCCCAGTTCTAATGGTTGGATTTCGCTGATGTTTTGAAAATATATACCTCGGTTTACTTTAATACGATATTCCGAGTTTTGTTGTGAAACATCGAAAATTGCGATTGCTTGAGCGATTTTTAAAATTTCATTTCAGGTAAAACTCCTACACCTAATGATTTTAGAACGTAATAGATAACAGCTAAACACTCGCCGCATCTGATTCCCTGTATATACAAATGTTCAAGCAGATCGGTATAATGGTTTAGAAGTCTATAAATGACAGATAAACCGGTATTATATTCGTTTAATAGAAAAACAATGGAAAAACAAATGAGTAGAAATTACTTACATTTGTATTAAATTACATAATAATGTACAATAATAACTTAGAGGCTTATATGATATGATTTTGTTTTCCTTACTGTCCGGAACTTTTAAATAACTGGCAAGAAAGACATATGCTACAGCGACATGATGTTCACCGAAGCGTATTTCCTCGGGATGGACCCAGGAATATGAGATTACTGTAAAACAGCCAAAGTGACGTGGATCACTCCGTGTCGCTGGCTTACGGACTCTCTGCTTGTCTGGCGGCACGGTTTCTGACGCCCGCTTTGGATAGTGGAACACCTCATCTCTACCCAATACTACTTCAACACATAAGCAAAATATCAACGTCCTAACAATGGAGCTGAACTAGCGAGTGAACCCTATATTGATAAACACTAGGGAATTTGGCTACAATGGGGCCAATGTAGCTCCAGAGCAGCACCCTGGGCGATGCAAAGTCATTGCCACCATTCAGCAGCAGCAGTCTACTTCAACTGCTGGTACTTCCTCTACGGTGTTACCATCTCCAACTTTCAACGAAGTGTTGATTCTGCGGGACAGAAACCTCGGCCAATTACAGTTATTGGCCACGAGGGTCTGTTTCACATGAACAGAGAGATTAGAGCACTAGTAAGTGGAAATCGAAAAGTAGTCAATACCAGTGAGGATTGCGTTATTACGCTACCTCGGTGGAGGACTTTTTGAAATTGAAAGAGTATTTCAATCCTATTAATAGAGAGTACTAGACTTATCAGATGAGAAAAGATACTCCACTGGGGGCAGTATTAAAGAGGCTGCATTCAGATACCTTAACAACTGATACTAAGGAGGAAATTGTTTTATTAGAATTTCCTCTAAAATCTATAAAACAAATTGTCAAAAAAAGAAAATAATATGAATGGATATTAGAGCTGGAGAGAATTCCAAAAACTTACGAAATTTACGTCCTGAAGCGGCTTCTCTTTAACGTAATAGCCGTTGAACCGTATAATACGAGATCTGGGCTTAAGCAGTGTTTTAAGTGCCAGGCTTTTAACCACACCTTTCTTGCATGTTGCGGACTCCAAGATGTGATATCTGTGCTGGAACCCACGAACACAGAGAGTGTCCCATAAAGGCTTGCAGTTCAGAGAGATAACACCTTACTAAAGGGCGCTAATTGCGGGGAGTCCGATCATCTGACATCATATCGAGGTTGCCCTGTTTTCAAGGCGGCTCTTGAAAACTTTAATAAGAGGACAGTCAAACATATCCCTCCATCAAATAAACCTCAACCTAGGACCTTCACTTCGGTGCAAGTCAATCCTAAAATTCCATTTACAGAAGCCCTTAAAGATGTCACTTTATAACGGTAAAAAGGCTGCAAGGCTGGGCACGGCTTGGACTCTATATGTATCTCAGGGTTGCGGATTTTCGCCGTGGGACAAGGCGAGGTTCGAACTAAGGGCAGCAGACAGTAAGGAGGCTTACCGAGACAAACACTGGCGTCAATTGATGATAATATTTATTATATCATAAGTAGCACAAGACAGTTCCAATTCCCAAAACACTGGATTGAATTGGATAAAATCCGGAATTATGACACCGGCACACTGAAGCTTTTAATATAAATCACTTTGTAACTTGCCGTTCTCGGCCTAACACTTTTCGTGTACCTAATGAGTCACTTCCTTGCGACCGGCGAAATATACAAGTCCGTACTGGCGGACTCTCAACAATTACTCCTCCGCGGAGTCTTATGTTAGTTTGTTTGTTCCACCCGGGGACAAAACCCGGAGCAGACTACTGTTAATTTATTTTGTTCCACCCGGGGACAAATCCCGGAGCAGACTGACTTTCCCGATATTCGGAATATATTCAACTCCATCTTACAAATGCACTTTACAAGACCAATATTTTCATTGGCTGGACATACATAAAAAACGCCTTACTAGCTGAATACTATTTACTTATGGATTCTGATTGGTCGTGTATTTACAGAGTGTGATTTTCACACGCTGGTGAGAAGTTTATTAATTTACTAAAATCAGATGGACATATGATTTTTGCCACTTTCGCCATCTCGGCAGGCGGTCTAGTGATTTTTTGACACACTTAAAAGTTGACCGTCATTTATCAGTCTGGAAGGATGACTCCCAGAGCTGGACAGGGGACATTACATCACCAGCTGTGAGGCCGTCTTATTATGGAAGCATTGTCCCGGGGTCATAAACCGATTTACTTAGATGTGTCCATCTTCAAAGAACTGAAGATACAATGGACAGACATGCCTTTATGTATCTTGAAGCGTAACGGATTGTAAAAAAAGTTTCTCACGAAACGTTTTCTGGAGAGTGCAACTATATATATAATAATAATGTTTAATAATAATAAAATTAATTAGAGCAGTTTTTACTGCCACAACTTCTTCCCAAAACCAAAATAGGAACAACACAGTTCAAACCCAGGGTCGATAGATACCTCAACCAACTCTAAATGTAGATGCAGAGAGATTTCTTCAGGGTGTACAGCCTTTATTGGCTGGTTTAAACACAATGGTTAACACTCGTGTATATAGAGGATACGACATTAGTTCAGACCATTTCATCATCATATCTACGTTTCACATGCCAAATACAAGAAGAAAACAAATGTAACAAAAGTAAAAAGGACAAATTTTAAAGTGAATTTATTACAACAGGAGAGTATAAGGAGATTATACTCTTCACGATTATTAAACTATGTAGATCAAAGAGCTGTAAGCACTAATGTGAATGAAGAATGGCAAGATATAAAAACTATTATATTAAAAGCTGCTGAGGAAGCCCTAGGTACAAAATCTACAAAAAGAAGGAAAAAAGGTTTATATACATGGAATGATGAAACTCAAGAAATGATCGAAAACAAAAAAAGAGCATATTTAAAATACATCCAATCAAAATCAGAAGAAGATAGAATTGCTTATAATTACAGAAGCGGCATTGTTAAAAGAGAAGTAAGGAAGTTGAAATGACTTAGCTGGGACAACTATATATCCAATATAGAATACGATTGCCATAGATCATAGGATATGGCTTACAAGGTTTTGAAACATCTGAGCTCAACTGAAAAAGACACAGCCAAATTAAATAATATACCAGAAAAAGAGTGGCTCAAATATTATGGAACATTATGGACAGATATGTCAGAAATAAACATTGACCCCAAATTAAAGGAAATGGCACATGTAGATCTCCTTGAAATCAGAGAATTAGAGAACGTTCAAGAAACATTCAAAAATAAGAAAACTCCAGGAATAGACTGTTTAAATATTGAACTTTTAAAATATGCTCCAAGAGAAATTAAACAGAGATTCTTAGATGTACTAAATGTGTGCTGGAGGATGTGCATAATCCCGAATGAATGGAAGAAAGGACTTGTATGCCCCATATTTAAGAAAGGAAGTAGACACGAGTGCACAAGTTACAGGGGAATCTGTTTATTGAATACAGCTTACAAGATATACGCTAAGATTATTACTAGATGATTAAATATAATAAATGAGTATATATTAAGTGAAGAACAGTGTGGCTTTCGGAAAGGTCGGTCATGTTCAGATGCCATTTTCACAATAGAGCAACTTATTCAGAAGAGAAGAGAATTTAATTTGCCAACTTGCATACTTTTTATTGACTATCAAAAAGCGTTTGATAGACTGTCAAGAAATAAACTATGGGAAATAATGTATGACAAAGGGTTTCCAGGACACATTGTCAAAGTTGTGCTAAGCTTATATTTTAAATCAGAAATAATGATTCATAAAGGAGGTACAATGAGCGATAATACATTAGAAATTAATCAAGGGGTCAGACAAGGATGCCTGCTCTATCTCCTGCACTTTTTACTATATATATAGACGAGATCAGTGTACAATGGCAATCAAATTTAACCACAGAGTTTAAAGTTGGCAGTACGATTCTAAATACCATACTGTTTGCAGACGATCAGACAATCCTTAGCTCTTCAGAAGACAATCTACAAATAGCAGCATATAAATTAAACGAAATAGCAAATAAATTCAATATGACAATCTCTGAAAGTAAATCCAAAGTAATGGCATTCAACGGGAAACCATATGAGGTGTAAAATCAGTATTAATAACAGTATAATACAACAGGTGAACAATTTTAATTATTTAGGATGCAACGTATCATACTGCCAGAAGGAAGATATTAATATTAAATTAAATAGATTTTACAGAATGTGTGGCACTATAAGACGAACACTGAAAAATAAAACTTTGAGGAGCACACAACTAAAATTTTACAAAATTATGGCAGTGCCTGTCTTAACATATGCAAGTGAAAATTGGACTCTTAACCGTTCAGACAGAAGGAAAATAGAAACTGCAGAAATGAAGTTCCTACGTTCAGTAGCAGGTGTGACAATTTTGGACAAGAAAAGAAGTGAGGATATTAGGAAGGACTTAAATATTTTTAATTTAACAAATAGAATTGACAACATGAGAAACAACTGGTATGAACATGTCAAGAGAATGCCTACAGATAGAATCCCTCAGCTGTTACTAAAGTACAAACCAATAGGACATAGAAATGTTGGACGCCCATTTACTAGATGGGAGGATTCATTAAATCCCACTTGATGTGAAAACAGGTCAAAAGGCCTAATTTCATGAAGCAGAAGAAGAAGAAGAAAAGTTTATCTTCATGAACAAATTATTAACTTATGCTTTGCATAGGTTAATACATTGAGAGATGGGCTACTAAACAAATTGTGCGAGGTCACTCGCCTACAATAGTGAGGCTCATTCTGCACTATTCAGCTTTCGGACTCTATGCTTGCCGGCGGTGCAGTTTCTGACGCCCTGTTCTGGAGTGGTATGAACCTAACTATTCACTAACAGATGAACTATATTGCTGCCATATGGCTAGAGTAATTCCATCTTGATAGCCAGAAAGGAATTTGACTGCCATGATTACCCCAGGGTGTACAGAATGCAGCACACGGACGATGTCTTGTCACCGTCATAAACCAGTAGCAGCAGCATCTTTGGCCAATTTAGGGTTCGGTGAATATCTTCAGAAACTGGCCGATAATAATTTAATAAGATTGCGATGTTTTTCTTAGAATTGGCACTAACTATAAGTAAGTCCCAAACAGTAATATTGGCATTACTTACTTCAATAACTGAAAAAAAAAGAAGACTCCTTTTTAAAGGGACTACATAAACGTAATAATATCAAGGAAGACATAAGTAAAAAATACAAAATACTAAGAAATGTTATTTTTCAATAAATAAAGTATTTAAATTCAAAATATCCGACACTTGAAACAAAAACTAGATTTTATAAAACCGTAGCCAACACCCGGCGTGCTCTGCTACGCCGAAAAAAAGAAAATTAATGTGTTCTTATCCCTAATTGAATAAGTGAAAGGAAAAAATAATAGTATATTTATATCGTAATTATTTTTAGATACCCCGTGCTGATTAACTGGCGATGCATGGGAATCTACTTATCCCGATCTTCTTAGTATAAATAAGCTGAAAGGTGAAAATTTATGTTATGTTTTGTTGAATAAGTAATAGGAAATATTTATATCGTAATTATTTTTAGATACCTCGCGGTGACTACCCAGCGTTGCCCTTGAATCTATTAATCCCGCATAAATGAGCTAAGACGAAAATTATTGTGTTTTTATGTTTAGTTGAATAAGTAAGAGGACAATTTTATATCGTAATTATTTTCTGATACCCCGTGCTGATTAACCGGCATTGCCCGCGAATCTACTTATCCCCATGTTCTTGACATAAATAAGTTTAAGGTGAAAATTATTGTGTATTTATGATTAAGTAATAGGAAACATTTATATCGTAATTATTTTTAGATACCTCGTGCTAATTACCCAGCGTTGCTCGGAAATCTACTTATCCCGATCTTCTTAGCATAAATGAGCTAAAGACGAAAATTAATGTGTTTTTATTTTTAGTTGAATAAGCAGAAGGAAACATTTATATCGTAATTATTCTTAGAAATCCCGTGCTGATTATCCGAGGTTTCCCGGGAATCTACTTACCCCGATTTTCTTGTCATAAATGAGCTGAAAAGCGAAAAGTAACGTGTTTTTACGTATAGTCCAATAAGTGATGGAAAAAATTGATTTGTAATTATTTTTATTCCCGTACTGATTAATCGACGTTGACCGGGAACCTACTTCCTCCGATCTTCTTGGCAATAAATGAGTTGAGAGAAAAAATTCGTTATTGTGACTTATCCGTAAAAGAATACCCGCCGTTCGCTGCTACACTTGCCCGGGAATCTACTTATCCGGATCTTATTGACATGAATGGAAGACAAAAGTGGTTATTATGAGTTTTCCGTAAAAGATAAACATATTTTTATGCGTTTTTTTTTTGTAGAGTTTTTTTAGATGTTCAATTCTGTGTAGGCCTACATTAATTTTGTATATTTGTTTGGTTTAGACAGAATAAGTTATTTAAGCGTCAAAAAGCTACTTTTTACCATTTTTTCACTACAAAGGCTGATTTTACGGGTGTAGGAGATGAGTATCACAACTCTCTTATGGCCTTTGTTCATCCTGAAAATCTCGTGAACATTTAGCAAAAACCCCATCACAATCGAATGAACGATATGGCAACGCATAACATACGAACAAACAAACAAACATTAATTTCTATATATTAGATTTCTATATTATTTAATTGATAGACTGGTATTTGTAACCGAACTCCGCTGTCAAAAATTATAACTATATCATCTGCAAAACATAATGCATTCAATATTTTATTTCGTCCAATTTTGAATCCCTTATGAACTAATTGTTTCCTTTCATCAAGAATGTCGTCTAAATGTATATTAAAAAGTGTTGGGGAAAGGCTACACCACTGTTTTAAACCACAGTTAGTTCTAATTTATTTTGTCAATTTTCAATACTCGATAAACTAGAAGAAGCCAAATACCGATGGGAAGAACATTTTGACAGAATGGACAATACACGATTACCCAAAACGATGAACATCTACAAACCACATGGAAAAAGATCTTCGGGACGGCCAAGGAAACGATGGACTTGAGACCGGAACAGATCGCATTGACCTAGTTCTGGAAAGGAAGAAGAAGAAAAATAATATTGTTACTGAATTAAATTTATTATATTTATGAAGTTTGATGTATTTTTTGAGTTAACAATGTGGTAGGTTAGGTATAAATGTAAGATGTTGCATGTTACCCTTAGGCTAACGAGAGCCCTGAATGGGCTTTTCCATGACCTTGGATATTGCTTTGGCGGGCGATGGTTTGCTACAATATCTTCACTCTGACATTCAGAGCATGAATGGTTTAACGAGTTTCTCTCTGTCTCCAGGTGCTATAATGCACTCTTCTTCAAAAGTAAGTCCAGTTATATACCCGTCGGGGTTGGAAAATCGTATTCAATTATTAACCTATATTTTAAATATCATCATCATCATCCGGTATCATGGCAGCTGCCGCCGTCTTCCGGAAACCAAACGCCATTCCTCTCTATCCATCCATTGATCTTCCTCCATTCATCTGATATTCATAGCTGCTTGTACCCCTTCTATCCAAGTTTTCTTCGGTCTTCCTCTCTTCCTCCTTTCCTTTGGGATCCATTCCATAACAATTTTTGGCAATCTTTGCTCTGGCATTCGTTTGACATGACCAATCTTTTCTTTTCTATGATGCCTAGCTCCTCTTGTAATATATTATTTATATTTTATTCCAATGAGTATTTTAACATTTTTCATATATTTTACTGCGTTGGCTCAGTCTGTAGCATGACTTCTTCTTATCCCACTGGAATTGAATTTGCAATTTTCAATCTCGGAGCTTGGAGGATGGTGATGTACAATTTTAATGAGATTTTGAGTTTGTTCTCATTAAAAGATTTTTTAAAAGTAAATTATCGTCGATATCCTTTTAGTAGACATTGGAAATGACCATTACAAGAAAAGTGTAACATGTATATTTATAACGTTATGTGTGTGTATATATATTTTTTTTCAATGTTTACACATCATCCTGTGCCTAAAGTTTTGTTTTCCTTCTCCACTCGTCTCTATCCATCCACTCCATGTCCTCTAATCCTCTTGTTCTCATTCCAGTTCTTATTTACTTGCATCCACGAGTTTCGAGGTCTTCCTTTCTTTCTTCTTCCAGATGTATACCATTCCAATGTTTTTTTTTCTGGGTAATCTTCCTTTTGCATTCGTCGTACATGCCCATACCAATTTAATTACGTACATACATATAAAACAAACTTGACTTTTAATGCTCTGTAGGCCGCAATATTTTTTTTGCAACCAAACTGAACATACAGCAATCAAATAAGAAAATTAGAATCCAGTTCGTTAACCATGGATCGCAAGGGGGTAGGGATTAACTGAAAGGACATTTTGAAATGAGATAAAATTTACAAGTATAGTGGCGTATTATTTTTATTTTTCCCTCTCAATTGAATTATGTATATACACTCCATATAATCAAGAGGACTAAATTATTGATATATATAAGACAATTGTGAAGTGTGGTCCGGAAACATGGACGTTGAAGCAAAAACACAGCAATAAATTATTAATTACAGAAATGGACTTTCTAAGAAGATCGGCAAGAACATCAAAATTAGACAAAATAAAAAGTAATACAATGAGGGAAATTATGAATGTAGAAAAGGATATTGTACAACAGATTGAAGAAGTCCAACTAAGATGGTATGGACATATAATGAGAAGAAGGAACACAGAAACAAACAAAGAAGTATTGAAATGGATACCTCCAGGAAAAGGGAAACGTGATAGACCAAAGCCAACGTGGATAAAGGTAATTCAAGACAACATGAAGAAGAGAAATATGACAGAAGCAGACACGCAAGACCAGGAGGTGTGGAAGAAAAAAAAAATATTTTGATTGAGGATACCAGAGGATAACAGAAACACATACACACACACACACACACACACACACACACATGTATGTATGTATGTATATATATATATATATATATATATATATATGCTTTTAAAATAAAACGAGACATGCTTTCTAAAATGAATGTGTGAAATCCGATTATTATATTTTACAAAGGGGTGGGGTTTGCCTGAACGGCGACACTTAGCGGTTGCCATATTTGTTTTCTCGTATTTAAAACTTGTTGCATACGATTAAATCGACAAAAGAAATATATCCACGTCTAGAAGGCGAACATTTCGTAAATATGTTTCATTTCGAGGGATTATGTACAAATTAAACGTTATATTCATAAGTAATGCCACGAGTGATTTCCAAATTATCGATAAATTCACGACTCACGAAGTGAGGAGTGAATTTATCTAGAGAATTTGGAAATCAAGAGTGGCATTTGTTAGGACTATTTAACGAATAAAATAAAGCTGTTTACTCACAAATCATTATTTAACTACAGTTATTTAAAAATATTTTTATATTTAAAGTAAACGGTGATGTTTGAAAACTAATGAGAAACGATAGGTAGCCTACGCTTCTACTGCTTCTTTTGTTTATCACTGCAACCAGATCATACTATTTATTGCCAAAGGAACGCAATATTGTAAGAATGCTCTCTAGTGGAGAAAAAATGAAACACATCAATCTGTATATTAATTCATTTTTGATGTCGTATACATTTAAGAAAGTGCAAACAGTGGTTTCTTTTTTTGGTGGTATAATCAATTGCTACAAATGTTGACATGTAAGCACTATTATATACAATCTGGTAGCCGTATTTGTTATAGGCTCAGTCACTGCAAAATAACGGTCAGACCTGTTCAGAATATTAAAAAGGAGGAGCTTTGCTTAATATATGATAATCCTAACGTTGATAATTATTTCGTGAAACACGTCTCTGATTGGTTGTAATACAGAAATCATTGAAACGTGATTGGTCATTGACTCCCATTTGGGGCATGAGTTAAATAGTCAAAGTAATATACCCAGGCTTGCTGTTATGACACTATAATGATAATTTAACATTTGTATCCCTTCTTGGATTGCGTAGCATAGTGGTTTATTGTGCCAGCATGTAAACATGGAGATTTTGGACTGAAATCCAGGTTTAGGTAGACGTTTTTCTTTCATTGTAAAAAAGAAAGATATAGAATATTAAAAATAACCAAAACTATAACCGTAATGTGAGTGGGAATGTTTTCCTTGGGGTGTTCTCCAAGTTCGACGTAGAACTTACCTCAGAGGATGCGGTTCGATTCCTTCTCGACCTCAACCACTGGAATTTCTATTAACTTGAAGACTGTAGATAGATCACTGGTTGGAGTAATAAATTTAGCTATGAAAGGCACTTGGATATTTATTAGAATGTCAGAACTTCTTTGCATAAAAATACATTATTTTTCTACTTATATCACTGCTTGACATGAATTACTTTATGCTCGTAGGTATTTTTTTATATATTTGTTGTTTATTTTTAATTCTTATTCGTGGAAAAAATAATGCACGTACGGCCAAGCAGGCCCGTGCGTAATGTAAATGCATTTGTTTTCTATCTTTTGGAAGAAAAGGCAATAAATTCCATTACTGCTACTACTTTTGTTCACATGATGAAGTTCCAATACTTCAGAATCCAGTAATACTTAAGTGACATCCATCCATCCATAGTAATTCTGCCCGAGGGCAGGTCTTTCACTGCAATCATAGCATTTTCATGCTATGCTTTGCAGCTTTACTAGAAAATTGTAGGTGTGGTAGCTTCCCGTTGCTTTCCACACCGGTGAAGAAGAATGAAGATGATGATAATGATAAGGATGATAATGATGATAATGGCCATATGATTTCGGGGACCGTTTGAGCCTTAAAGTTTTCCTGACATTTGTCTTACGGTTGAGGAAAAATCACGATAAAAACCTCACCCAGGAAAACTGTCCCGACCGGAGATCGAACCCTGGCCCGCTGCGTGACAAGGCAGCACGCTACCTCGAGACCACAGCAGTGGACTTAAGTGACATAATAACTTTAATAATTATTCTTATGGGTAAACAAGACTCCAGCGAGACATTGCAAGACGATACGTTTGGGAAATGAATATTTCCTACATACGCCCAATGGCAAAGAACAATATCACCTGATGCGCAAATACATGTCTCACTCCCGGAGAGCCATTTTTGCTACTGACGCTAACAAATTATAGCGAGAATAATATCGCATGTAGCGAGAATAAAAACTATTAGGAACACACTGTTGAAACACTACTTAAGTGAACAAAGACATAAGTTGTTAAATTTATGGATATTTAACAAAAAACATACAATGAGAAAACACACTAGTTTTAAAAAATATTAAAAGTTTCTCAACATGTACCATAAATTCGATTTGCTGAAGAATTCGCTTATTATTCGACACAGCGGAACGTTTACCTCCAGTCATAGCGGCACTGTTGCTCCGTCGCATGGACATAGATACTAACCATGTATAGTCAGGAACAAATAGCAAATGAAGCACTTGCATTGTTCATCATTGTTAGATTTCCGCATACAAACATTAATTGAAACTCATAGACTGACATGAAGCGAATGTACGCGGGATGACATTGCATTAGTTCGTAAATCATCCAGAAACGGAGCAGGTCAATGTTCCCCTGTCTCGGATAATACTTTACGCAGTTCCAAATAAGAACTGAAAATTTAACGACCTTTTCTGACAGAGTGCATCGTCAATAAAATAATAACAAAGAGAGATGTTAATCTAAGCAAAAAGACAGACTTCTGGTTTGAATTCATCATTATTTTGTTTGGAAGTATGGCGACGGTTCCATTTACAGACGCTAATTCCACTAATCTATTGTTTTTAAGTTGAAAAGCAGTTGTTTACAGAAAACAACAATTAAGATAATAAATGAATGTAGGTAGTAATTAATCATTTGAACTGGACTTCACAATAGTAAATATTTTCCGTTATTTGCAATTAAAGATTGATGCGAAGATAGATATGATAAATCGGATCCGCTGCCACATTAAATTCATTTCCAAGCAAAACCCAATCTTAGCAAATTTAAATTTCCTGAAGTTTCCTAGCACACGCGATGATTATAGATTTATTATAACTACATAATACCCGGCGTTCACTGCTACGCCTAAATAAATTAAATATGTTTCTATGTTTAGTTCAATAAGTTAAAAAGAAAAATAATTATACATTTATATCGTAATTATTTTAGATATCCCGTTCTGATTACCCGGCGTTGCCCGGGAATCTAATTATCCCGATCTTTTCGGCATAAATGAGCTGAAAGACAAAATATAATTACAGAGAGTTATACGTAAAAGAATACCCGCGCTGCTGTGCTTGCCCGAGAATGTAGTCATCCCGATCTTCTTGGCATTAATGAGCTGAAAGAAAATAAATGGTTATTGTGAGTTATCCATAAAAGATAAACATATGCTGTCGCGGAATTTTTGTTGATTTTTTTTTCAGATATTCAATTCTGTGTACATTAATTTGGTGTACATGTTATGGTTTAGGCAGCGTAAGTCATTTAAGCGTCCAAAACGTTCCGAAAAACACATTTTTCATCGCAAAACGTGAATTTTAAGAATGAAGGAGTTGAGTATTACAACTCTCTTATAGCCTAAAACCTTCCAGGGAAACTTCTAAACATTCTGAAAAATACCCCATCACAATCGGGTGACTGGTATAGTAATGCATAAAGGACAAACAGACATACATACATCCTTTTATATACATACATATATTATTATTATTATTATTATTATTATTATTATTATTATTATTATTATTATTACTATTATTAAACATCACGGCACGACATGCCTAGTACGACCTTCGCCTACCAGCCGGCTGCTGGCCTCACTTCTGCATGTGTTAATCACAGAGGTAGATGATCATCCAGCCAGTGTAGGAGTGACGTGTGGTCAGTATGTAGGTAACTCCAGCCGTTATAGCTGGTTTTCTCAACCTTGAGCCGCTCCTTATTGTAGCTACCCAAATACCTCGCGATGCTGGGTAGACACCGATCCCGTTCTGGGCAAAATTCTATGATAAATGTTCTTCCCCCATGGGGAATCGAACCAGCGCAAATCCCATAGTTCTGTGCCTAGGCATCTTGTCTTAACCACTCTGCTGTGGCGTAGGACTTTTATGTAGTATTACCTACCCAAATATATACATAAATATGCTACAAAGACACAAATTATGTAATAAGAATGTAATATTAAAATTACAAAGAGACATTAAATTTGTTTAATTAACCCAAATTGTCGAAACAATTATTTCCAGTGCTAGATGATTCAAATGTTTCGGACCGCAAAGAAAACAAAATCGTGTAAAACTCATAAGTTATCTTTGTACATTATTACGTAATTTGACAAAAACTTAAGTAATTTATATTAATTTGTTTTTTATTGTTCCATCTCTTATCTATGGATGTGAAACCTAGACATTAACAAAGGTAGATAGTAAACAAATAGAGGCTGCAGAAATGAAGATGTTGAGAGCAATAGCAGGATACCAAAGGATCAATAAAAAGAAAAACGAAGATGTAAGAAGAGAACTTAATATATTTAATCTCTGTGAAAGAATAAAATAGCATCAAAATGCTTACTTTCTGCACGTATTACGAATGAATGAACAGCGCATACCAAGAAGAATGTATAATTATAAACCAGAAGGGAGAAGATTGTTGGGAAGACCATTGAAGAGATGGAAGGACCAACTCGACCTATAATGAGATCGGAACAGGCCATTGGGTTTAATCCTTGTTGTTGTTGATGACAAATAATAATAAGTTAAGGGTTAATTGA
This sequence comes from Diploptera punctata, assembly GCA_030220185.1. NCBI lineage: Eukaryota > Metazoa > Arthropoda > Insecta > Blattodea > Blaberidae > Diploptera > Diploptera punctata. The sequence continues at coordinate 649,119 of JASPKZ010005276.1, read as the reverse complement.
TTGATTCTAATGGTGGGGACATGTATTTGATAATTTTTCCCAATCGATTACAAGTTTCTTTAAATGCCTTTATGAAACTAAAAATATGTTTAATAAATGTTACACAAATTTCATACATAAACGCAGTAGGCCCCATCAGATTAAGTACAATCCTAAGGTATATTATGGCACAATACACAGTAAATCGTAAGATATCCTTCAGTAGTTTCTGGAGTTAGTTTTTTTTTTCCGATGGGCAGAAATTATATTCTTTCATATATTGAAACCTATCGTTCTTAATCACAGAATTTCATTGGTGAATATTTAACCAGTTGAACATATGAGTTCAATTAACCATTTGATATAATCTATAAAAATATATAGGCCTAATTATATTTAAAATATGCAGTGTTGGCCGAAATATGTAAAAATATGTAATATGAACATGAAATATAATGGACCTAATAACCTAATATGTTAACATTGTAAGTTCTCAGACTAATACATACCGAGGATAAAATATGTAATCACATAAAAATCCGGTCTATATTTGTAACTGAGGGACGGATTCCTATGACAAGTCGTATTTTAAAAAATATTTTTTATTTTGAGTTTCGAGTGGTTACGTAACATTTATATAGGTCTTCTGATAAACTTCAGTGTTTTTATTGTGTCTTAAAAGTGATATCTTTCATATTTTTAGATTTTTGTTCATAACCAATTTACTAGCATTAATGGATTCATACGTACATGACCACACGGACATAAGCTTCCCATACATATCAATCCTGAGCTAATATTTTCCAATAATTCACTCAAATCATGGTTAATATTATTCTCTAACCTAAATCATGGCCTACCTACTGGGTGCTGTCCCTCTGGTTTTCCTACAAGGAGTTTCCCATGTCCCTATTTCATTATCCATTCGTGACACATTTCCTGCCCACCGCAGTCTACGACACTTAAATATTATTATTGCTTCTCGTTTCCCATAAATATCATACAGCTCATTGTTGCGTACAATATTTTGTCATATGTGTTAAAATTTCTGTAAAAACATTCATATTTAATTCATATTACGGCGGATTTTTATGTGTCAGCCAAGTTTAAATAACCAATATAATGCATGTAAGTCACAAGTTGTATGGTCACTTGTTAGAAGGTCGCTTTTTATTCTTGGAATTTCCTCGGAAGGTCGGACCGTTATAACTCAAGCTTTCACTGTATGGTGAAAATTTGCAAACTATATATATATATATATATATATATGCAAGAACTATTAATATAAAATGTTTAACCCTTAAATTGGTTGAAGCAACAATTTTCTCTCCTAGTTATTTAAATATTTCGGACCGCAGTGAAAACAAAGTAATGTAAAACCGATACTGAGTTAATCCGGAGGTTATCGATTCTCCAACAGAGACGGGAAGAAGCAGTTCTTCTCATCGAAACACTCGACGAGAAATTACTGAAGATGAAGCTGCCCAGGCTTCGAAACCAGTCTAGTTAGAAGACTGGATATGAGGTGAGGTATGAAACATTTTAATTTAATCTTAGTGTAAAGCTGTAAGTTCATATAATATATTATTAAATAATTTGACACAAATATAAATAATTTCTGGGGCACGCCGTAGCGTAGTGGTTAAGGCACTGAGCTACAAGCCGGAGGGTCGAGGGTTCAAGTCCCGTTGGGGTGAGGATTTTTAAACTGACCCAAACCCTCTGGCGGCACTATAGCCCTGGGGTCGACTCAGCCTCTAACGGAAATGAGTACCAGACGCCTGTTCTGGGGGTAAAGGCGGCCGTCACGCAGGGCTGACAACCCGGCTGACATAAAGTGCCGATTGTCTAGAAAGAGTGGGAGCCTTAACCTCCTACTACCCCAAGGGCCTCCTGAGGCCTGTTGTGGGATCACTTTACTTTACTTATAAATAATTTCTACTCATTTGTTTTTCTACCGTTTTATAAACAATAGGCTATTAACTAATAAAGTAATCACTGTATCTTAGAGGATATGTCAATTTAAGGGTTAATAGATTTGTTAATTATTGGATAATTTTTATATAGGTTCATATTTAAACACTTTTTAGATTATTATTGTCTTGTTTTAGGTCATGCAATTGCACCCCTTAGGAATAATAATGAGAAACTTTGCACTTTAATTAACGTTGTCTGTCGAAGTTGTGCGTAGATTTAAAAAAGTCACATTAGCGTAAATCTAATACGAAATGTGCACTGGAAAATACACTCTCTCTCTCTCTCTCTCTCTCTCTCTCTCTCTCTCTCTCTCTCTCTCACACACACACACACATTTATCTTAATGAAAAAACATTTTAAAATAATATGTTTTGGTGAAAGCTTTATATAAGAAGGTCGATGATTTTTTTAGTCTTGTTATTCATGCTGATTTAACTACTAATGTTTTCCAATTTTAAGCACAAGGAAATTGATATATCTAACAATAATTAATTTTTATATTGATTTTAGAAGAGTGCTTTAGTTAGGGGGAACGGGGAGTTATCCTGGGTAATATCGAAATTAATGTACTGAGGCTTACTGTCCAATCCAATAACCCTTAAATTGATAAAATAAAATTGATTTCTCGCATCAGTTATTTAAATGTGGCGGACCGGATTGAAACCGAAATCGTGCATAACTTTTATTATTAGCTATATTGTGTAATTCCACACATATTTCAGTAATTTATTATCGTTAGTTTTCTTCTATTTTATAAACAACTTTTTTTTCCCCCAATGCCACCATTTGTCATTTCTACTTTCTGGTATTCTCTCCTGGCATGGCGTTATTGTAATCCACCTCTGAGTTTGGGGCTCCTGGAAGGCGGTTTATAAAAACTATTAGATTTATTGAAACAAGTAATGTATCCTATAGGATGCATTCCGAATTTAATACAACTTAAGATAAACCTAAGAATACATGAATAGAGGGAATTGTGAATTTTATGTAGGGCAGGGGACTGCAGGGTGGTGACTGGAAGGATAGGGATGAATGGAGGAAGATAATCAGAACTTAATATTAGGCACTGTAACAGAAATATAAATTTAGCCGGGCTGAACTTTAGGTAGGCGCGCGGGCTATGAGTTCCTCTATAGTTTCTCTAGGGTCAGGCTGAACTTTATGATTTAACCGGTGATAGATAAGGGACAATTTAAGGTAATTCGTGAAAAAAGTAATTTTAGGCGTCTTGATAGAAGGATTGTATTAATTTTCATTTCCCTCAATAGTGGGATAGGCTATACACTTTGCTCTTAAAACCTGGCTCGAAAACGACCAAACCCATGATTAAGTTTTTATAATGCTTGTCGCTGATCTTTCTTTTGTACGTTCTCCTAATGGGAGCACTCGCTCCACACACTTTGACTATCGGGGAGCGCTCGCCCCTCTTGCTTGACTTCTGACTATTATAGAATCATTTAATAAAGTCGTGGATTTGACTTATTTTTCCGTCGCCATTACAATTTTTATACAACATTTTCATTGGGTAAAATAAATATTTTGACACACCTCTATAGGCTACATGTGCAAGTCATGTAGGCCTACTAAATTTAGGGCGTGGCCTTTTACAGGGCTATCTTCCTTTCCAAGTTAGGCCTACTCGAGGTCAATAATATTTCTAGCTGCCCGCTATATTTTTGGAGGCTCAATTTTCTTTTGAAATTTCTTAAAAGCAATAAACTATTTTTTTTTTCATCCCTCCTAACCGTATAGATGTTTCCCTTTTGAGTTTTAACCTTGGAGATTTGCGTAAATCTGAGACCCTAATGTAACTGTCTTTAATACCTACCGACTTCAAAAATACGTAACACATGACGAGACAATAAACAGTTATTGTTAAGCGCTAACAATTATTCATACAATGTTCAAACGCCCTCAAATAACTTAAAACGCCGCTGTCGGCAATGACTTGTTTACTAGACACTATTTTTTTTTATTTCTACAATCAAAAAGAGAATACAACTTTTGGGACAATAACGGTAGCCATCCATTGTAACTGGTACAACACAAGATGATGTATATTTTTAAAACCTGTTAAAATAAGATAAACTGTATAATATGAATCTAAGATCTCTAGCTTGAATGTCTATACAAGTTCATCAATAGGAATACACGGAAGTTTCAATAGAGAAAGATTTATATCTCTTCCTGGATTACCTAAGTAGCACAATGTTTACTGCGCCAGTAGGTAGGGGTAGAGATCTTGGGTTCAAATACGGATTTAGGCAGACAATTTTCTGTTTAGTTGCATATTTTTTTGTCAAAATGTGTACAGAATCTATCGTTTTATATACAGTAGGCCTATATAGGCTATAGTTTATAGTTTTTATGGAAAGCGAGTATAAAAGGTGAATCTCAGCAAGTATTTTCAAACTAAATAACAACAATAATGGTAATAATAATAATAATAATAATAATAATAATAATAATAGTAGTAGTAATAGGCCTAATAATAATAATGTTTTACTGGCAGAGTTAAGGCTATAATGCCTTCTTTTCCACTCAATTGGCGAATAATAATATAATAAAATAAACAATTGTATAAGCCTATACGTATTACAGTTTTAAAAATATTATTAAAGTATAGTTATTAAGAAATGAAGTTGTTAAGACCTTTAGCGGGTTGTACGCTTTATTACCATACTGTATGCGTAGTGAAGATATCCGCAAATCTCTAAACACACCAGCAATAACTGAAACCATCCAAATACATACCAAAATAACTGGCATGAACACCTTCTTAGAATACCAAACAATATACTACCTGTGAAGCTATTCAACTCCAGACCCACGTGACGAAGAGACCCAGGAAGACCTAAGAAGCGATGGAGGGATCAATTTATATCCTGAAGCGGAACAGGCTAATGGCCTAATTCATGACTGTAATTGATGGTGATGATGATGATTAAAGTATAGCTCAAACAATTCACAATGTGAGTGTTGTCTAATATTATTACAAACAAAAGATAGACTAAAAAGGAAACTTTTCTTTTATATGAATATTAATAGATAGGGCCAACATACGAAATGCTGAATATGAAATGAATGAATGGAGATGAAATTACATGATAGGGAGAGAGAAGGAGTGGAGAGTGTTTGTGGGATGAAATTCGAGAAACGGGAAATCTCTAGAAAACCCTAAAAAAATCTCGGTGTGGCCTATCACCAATACCTATCCGCCAGGATTAGAAATTGAGATCCCAGTTGGGACAACCGCGTACGCTAGGTACTTGTCCACCGAGGCGGCCAATATATCAGTTTATTTAGATTTAAGTAATGAAAGTGATCGACAGTTCCTGACGTGACTGGGGAGTGAATTCCATACTCTACTCATACACATAGGAAACATTGAGAGTATAAACATGGCCTGTGTTGTGGTATTATTAACTAATTCATTGTGCCACTATCGAACCCGTAGGTTCATGGCCGCGCGGACATAAGCTCTCCATACATCCCTATATGATCCAATATTTTCCCTTAGTCACCTGTGTAATCTACTTCCTCAAATCATGGTTAATACTGTTCTCCCACTATATTCCTAGCCTATCAGCTAGGAGTTTTCTCTCTGTTTTCCCTACAGTAAGTTTCCATTACCCTCTTTCGGTCCCCATGGGTGCCACATGTCCTGCCCATCGCAGTTTACGAGACTTAACTGTTCTTATTATATCTGATTTTATCTAAATATCATATAAACTTCTCCATTCGCTTGTCTGTTCATCTCTCTTTGGTCCAATTTTTTTTTCTTTGAACTTTATTCTCAAACACTCGTAATCTTTTCTCCTCCTTTAAAATAAGGGTCAATGTTTCGCATTCATATAACTGGAGGAATAACCGTTTCATATATTTTTTGTTTAACTTTTTTTAAAGGAGTTGAGACGACAAGAGACCCTGTAATGCATAGTAGCAGGCATTTCCAGAATTAAGCCTAAGTTTAATTTCTTTGTGCATCTCATTGTTATTTGTAATTATTATTCCTATGTATTTTAATTCAGCCACTTCTTCAATATTACATTATTTGTCATTAACTAAACATTTCCATTATATATTTCTATGTGTGACAATATATATATATATATTTTTTTTTATTGATGTTTGCTTCCAGTCCCAGTTTCTTAGTATTACTCAATAGGGTGTGCGTGTTGGCTTTTAATATCTCCTCGCTCTCGCCTAGTGGTATGGAAAGTAAATTATTAAATTACTGTTTCAGAAAATGAAAATCCTCCGACTGTGGTCTGGTTTCAAGTGTCGTCATTAGACGCTATAATTGGTGGGTTGAAGTAATTCATGAACACGTATTTGTTCTCAAGTTACAACCGCACCTCATATTCGTACTAAAAATAAAGTTTCTTGGGTAATGTTTGAGTTTACTATCAATTATAATGTATTGAATTATAATTGGTTTGCCTTCAAGTTAATAATATCTAATAATTATATAATAATAATAATAATAACAATAATAATAATAAAAGTGCTTAGGAACATTTTTCGATAAAGAGAGACACACAGAGGTGAATTGACAAATATAAATAATAATGAGCTTCATGAATTTTATGGAAACCACATAAAAAATATAATTTAATATTCTTGTAGACTGGGATTTGTAAAAACTAGTGAAGCTAGATAA